>JAJHSJ010000011.1:33488626-33688626 GCA_021015155.1 Magnolia officinalis
TTTTGCACCAATTTCAGGCCCCTTGAGCTTCAGTTTCTTGATTTCCTTGGATCTCGGGCGTTGATCTTGGTTCCCTGGGGTCGTTCCCGTGCTCTGGTGACTTCGAAACGTGAAATCCATGCTTTTAACATCAATTTCCAATTAACGCTCCTGATTTCATCCTGTAACAAAAATACAGTTAAAATATGAAGTTAAGCGTTATCATGTTTGTAAAATCAGGTAATAGTCGGGGTCTGATATGCAATATTTGACCCTGATCACTATCCTCGCTGTCTTCATATTGTGAGGATTCAGTAGTATCTGATGATGAAGCTGAACTCTCATCTTCTAAAATTTCTTCATCAGCTTCTTCAATGACAACTTGCTTCCCTTTGTAAGAAACGGGTTGGCTGCTCTCCGGAACAAGCTCTTGGATTGTAGGGGAAGCGGATGCTTGGCGGATCCTTTCTGGAAGAATAGGGGATGTTGTTTGCAAACGCGTTTTTGATCTAGTCATTGGGGAAGATGGACTACGACCAAGGGGTTGTGGAGGAGATATGGAAGTACCAACAGCTGGTCCTTCTTGAGCCGCTGAAGTCTCTGCAGGAATTGGAGAAGATGTACCTTCAGCATCGTTTGTGGCTTGATTTGAGAAGTCCCTACGAGTTTTCTCGAATTCTCTCAGAACTCCGTGAGCAAACTAGCCATCCAAAGTGTTGATAGGCTTGATTTCACGGATAGGGTCTTCCAATGATATCTTCCTACAAATTTCTCCAGGATGAGACGCATGACTCTTTTCTGGAACATAGCCGATTCCGCTCTCTAAATTTCTGCCCTTCAGCCTGGGCGGATGAAGAAAGATAGAAGAATCCACTGACAAGCATTTAGTGACCAAGTATGATTGGTGATCCCACCATCGCATCCAGCTATATGATGTACGGACTATGCGATTATAGCCTGAAATTATGAAAAGAGATCCGACGCAGCCATTCAGCAGTTGTTTCCATATCATGGCCTAGTTAAGAGGACCAGTTCCGTAACAGCGCATTTTTCTAGTAACCAACCCGCAGTCTTGAGGCACGGTTTGATCATAACCAAATTGACGAGCAAAGCGACTGGGGTAGTAAGGTTCTCTCCAAAATTCTGTTCCTTCCCGAAGAGGTAAACTGCATGAGCGAATAGAAAAGAAGAAAGCTCTCTCTGCTGCAATAAGCGTTTCTTGGTCCGCCATATCTGTATCTTCAGCGTAGCGATAAAGGCGGAACTGAAAGAAGTTTACCTGGTCGTCATCTCGAATTTTATTGGCCACCCACTCATATGCTCTTTTTGCCATCGCTCTTTGCTGAAAGAACCAGAGTGGAAGGTGAGAAGGATGAGTATATGCTTGCTCTGGAGCTTCAAAAGTCCAAGGAAAATAAACTCCAAGCCACCCCGTAATATAATGCCAAGAAGTATGTGCAGACGAAGCTCCAAGAGTAGGGTCTTTTACATGGGTAGCTACTTCTCCAAGGGCCCTATAAATAGAGCATAATACTGAGGGAGCAATGGAGTATTTGTGGCCTTCCGCCAAAGCGCCAGCTACAGTGAAGACAGTGGGACGAATAGCATCTGCCCATTTAGAGCTAGGCAATACGACCAAACTTAGCCAATAGGCTAAGAAAGCTGCAAGTTCACCGAAGGAGCTATATTCCGGTCTCTCCTTCATTGCGGCCCGAAGCTTTGTCAGTTCATTGGAATGACAATCACGAAATCTTCAAAGAAGAATAAAGAGAAAGGGTGAATATGCAGAAATCGCCAATATAAGAAGAAAGTTGATTATCAGACAGATAAATACATGAGGCCTCTGGAAATATGTGCCATCCACTGCAAAGGGGGAATCTTGTGGAAACTAGGAAATTTACTCATCTCCTTGAATAGTTCGATAGTGGTTTCAGAGATCGAAGGTTTGCGATCAGGAGAGGATATGAAGGCCAGTTCCCTATTGGTTGGAATAAATTCATCATAGAATTTACCTGTTATTGGGAGACCGGCTATGCGGTGAAGATCCCAAAGTGTTATGCTCATTTCACCGTAGGGCAAGTGGAAGGAGTTGGTTGTGGGCGACCAATATTCAAGGAAACCTTTCAGTACAGTAGGTTCCCTATAGAAATATTTAGAAGTCACTTCTATAGCATCATAAAGACCGACTTTTGCAAGTGTGCTCGTATGCTTCAGTAAAATAGCTTCTGCCCAATCCGAGTAATAGCGTCGAGCAGTTAACAGACCTCTGATGCGAAATTCTGCTTGTCCCCAGAGTGGTTCCCGATCTCGGAAACGTTGTCGGACTGTCTCATAAAAATGTGAAGGAAAGAGGCCGTGAGGGCTATGGAAAGGAGCCAAGAAGATCATGGGATGAATTTCTCCTATCCTTTGTCGCGGCTTCTGCGTTTGAATGACTCCTTCAAGGATCCTAGATTCTCTAGTGGCCCATGATTCAGTATACATCAACCTTTCGCCATGAACGCAATCCTTGGGTTCACAGTCAAGCATGGACTGATGGCGATAAACATTGATGGGAATTATTGTCATGCCTTCCGCATGAGGATTGTCAAATTTCATAACGCCTTCAACAACCCGAATTGAATCCCATGAATTTTGAAGTCTCTTCTTCTTATGTTCCTTGATCTTCTCTGCAAATTCTTTCGCCTTATTACGGCGAGTTTTCTTCGGACGAGAGGCAGGGGGAGTGTCCTCACGAAGGGGCGGTCTTTCACTATCAGTACGAATATGAGCTGTAGTCTTTAACCATTCGTCCCAATCGTATTCCCTGTCGTGCTTCGGAGGACATTTGATATCTCCCAAAGATATAGATCTATGGATGGGGGATGGCAAAGATCTAATGCGATCAGAAAAGTCAAAAGTTGGAAGAACAAGCTCTTTAAAATAAGGAGTCCTGGAGGTAGTCTTTGTTCGCTTGGCAGGTGGTTGATCAGAAGAAGGAGTCACAGGACGGGCTGTTTGTTTTATACGGGCCATAATGACGAGTGAAGAAAAAAGGGAAGAATAGAAGAAGAATGAAAAGTGGTTAAGTATTGAAAAGAACAAAAGAAAAGGAAAGTCAACTAAGTGCAGGACACTTTGCCCGGGTCAGCGCAAAGTGTACGGGCTGCGCGAAATAAGCTAGACTTTGAAGAAAATTCGCGCAAAGCTGTAAGGTTTGCGCGGGATCACGCAAAGCTGAAAGGTTTGCGCGGGTTCGCGCAAAGTGAATGGTTTGCGCGGAAGAGAGTTGCAGGAACAAAGTTTCGCCAGAGCGGGAAGGATTCGTACAAAAGACTAAGTTGCTGGACTATTTATAGGATTCGTGGTCGAGCACGGTACTCGACCGAGGTTTGCGCGAGGTCGCGCAAACCCTAGAAAATGAATTCTTTGATCCTTTTTCTTTGATTTCTGAAAAAACAAAGAACGGATCAAGGGGGCATCTGTTGAGGCATAAAAATAAGCAAAGAACTGAAGAAAGGAAAGATCAAGAAAATCAGTTTGAAGATCAAAGAAATCAGTTTGAAGATGACTTTGCGCAGGTCCGCGCAAAGTGAATAGATTACGCTGGACCGCGCAAAGTAAATGAGTTGCGTGGGTTGATCAGTGAAAAGAGGTTGCGCGGGAATGATAGATTGCACGAGACCGCACAAAGCATGTCGTTTGCGCGAGTCCGCGCAAAGTGTTTTGCAGTGGTATAAAAATGGCTGGGTGTTATTTTGTCCCACATCGATCAGAATAGAGATTTCACACCAATAAAGATGTCTATAAATACCCCGTTCTTCCTCTCAAAAGGGGTTAGAAGATTTCAGAGTGAAAGAAAGACAACGAAGAAGACAGAAGGTGCAAATGAGCATTGGGCTCAGATAGTTTGCGCGGACTCGCGCAAAGGAACATTGGGTTCCTGTAGTTTGCGCGGACCCGCGCAAAGGAGCATTGGGCTCCTGTACTTTGCGCGGACCCACGCAAAGCATGTAGTTTGCGCGAGTCCACGCAAACTGACGCTGGACAGTCTATAACAGCAATGGGCTGATATGCTACAGGAATGGCTAGAGTCTTCAAATCTTCAAGTTTTTCTTGTTCAGGAGGAAGGGAAGAATCATCGATGAAAAGGCGTATTCCTCCTAAGTTTCAGGAGATGACCGGAATAGCACTGAAATGCTGCCGAAATCTCTATTCTCTTGAAGATTAATTAGTTGACTTGTCTATTCCTCTTAAGTCTAGGAGATGATTGAAATCAGCACTGTTATGCTGTCGAAATTTATATTCAACCGTTATAATTGTAACTTGCAATGAATTCTTTGTAAACTATTTTAGAATCAAGGGATACCTGAGGATGTAAATAAATTCAGAATCAATAAAGTATGATGATTGTTTCTGTAACTATTTCATTCTTATGTTTGAATAAGATAATTCCCAAATCAAATACTTTTGTTTTTCTTGTCGAAACAGTGGGATCGCAGTCGTCGGTCCTGGATTTTTCCTTCATCTCCTTGTATAATAGTAACCCTCATAACTCTCTCTTCAGAGGTCGAATTTAGAATATTTTGTACTCATTGGAATAGAAAGTTAACAAGCTTCCAAATTGGATAAGAATTGGCTAATTCGGAGGCCGTTCGATATCCCAAAAGCACGTTGGAGTCTTCGATCGTCATTTTTCAATATGGATTGTTAATATTTCCAAATAGCGCGATCCAACTGAGATGCCCATGACTCCATCGTTTGATGTCGGATTGGGATGATTTTTGGCCATCTAAAAGGTATTTTATTGCTCTTTGAATCCTGACAGGAATCGTCGTACTCGATGACCTTTTAGGGATCCGTAAGTGGGATCGCATTCGTCAGTCCTGGATTTTTCCTTCATCTCCTTGTCTAGTAGTTACCCTCATAACTCCCTCTTCAGAGGTAGAATTTAGAATATTTTGTGCTCATTGGAATCGAAAGTTGACAAGCTTCGAAATTGGATAAGAATTGGCTAATTCGAAGGTCGTTCGATATCCCAAAAGCATGTTGGAACTCTTCGATCGTCATTTTTCAATATGGATTGTTAATATTTCCAAATAGCGCGATCCAACTGAGACGCCCATAACTCCATCGTTTGATGTCGGATTGGAATGATTTTTGGACATCTAAAAGGTAATTTAGTGCTATTTGATTCTTGACTGGAATCATCGTATACGAAGACCCTTTAAGAATCCGTAAGTGGGATCGCAATCGTCGGTCCTTGATTTTTCCTTCATCTCCTTGTCTAATAGTAACCCTCATAACTCCCTCTTCAGAGGTCGAATTTAGAATATTTTGTGCTCATTGGAACCGTAACTTGACAAGCTTCCAAATTGGACAGGAATTGGCTAATTCGGAGACCGTTCGATATCCCAAAAGCACGTTCGAACTCTTAGATCCTCATTTTTCAATATGGATTGTTAATATTTTCAAATAGCACGATCCAACTGAGACGCCCATAACTCCATTGTTTGATGTCAGATTGGGATGATTTTTGGCCATCTGAAAGGTATTTTAGTGCTCTTTGAATCCTGACTGCAATCGTCGTATACGAAGACCCTTTAGGAATCCGTAAGTGGGATCGTAGTCGTCGGTCCTGGATTTTTCCTTCATCTCCATGTCTAATAGTAACCCTCATAACTTTCTCTTTAGAGGTCGAATTTAGAATATTTTGTGCTTATTGGAATCGTAACTTGACAAGCTTCCAAATTGGACAAGAATCGGCTAATTCGGAGACCGTTCGATATCCCAAAAGCACGTTGGAACTCTTCGAGCGTCATTTTTCAATATGGATTGTTAATATTTGCAAATAGCGGGATCCAACTGAGTCGCCCATAACTCCATCGTTTGATGTCAGATTGGGATGATTTTTGGCCATCTGGAAGGTATATTAGTGGTCTTTGATTCCTGACTGCAATCGTCGTATACGAAGACCCTTTAGGAATCCGTAAGTGGGTGTTTTGACAAGAAAACAAATGTGTTTGATTTGAGGGATTTATTCAATGATAACAAAGAAAGAATTAAAGAACATTGATCACATTTATCCTGAGTTCATTTACATCCTCGGATTCCCTTGATTCTGAAAACAAAGTACAATCAATCGAAGTCTTCCATATAGAAATTTCGGCAGCATTCCGACGCTATTTCGGTCATCTCCCAATACTTAGGAGGAATTGCTGATTTGATCAGCCAATCTTGGGCTTGAAATCAGCTCTGAGCATCCTCCCAGTCATTCTTCCTTGAGGCTTCCTTGAAATGTGGAGCAATCCCGCTAAACGGGCCGAAGAACTTGCCCAGAATGTAAAATTATGGGTTTCCACCATCCGATCAGCTCAAAACTTTACATGCAGCTTTGTGACCACAAATTAGCCGTACATGTCAAATTTCAGGTCCTGGATCTTTCTGGAAATGGCTAAACTGACAGATCAGCCCCTGAAATCCAAGACAACATGTGACCACCAATAGCATTCACATGTGGTAATCCAAGACAGCATGTGACAACCAAATCTAAATATAAATCTCGTTTGAGCAGTTCAACAAACACATACCACACGTGTTATCATACATAGGCATTTCATCTGTAAATCACATAGTAGTAAGATAGGTTATATAAAGGAAATTATAGCTATAAATAAGGGAATTGAGAATCTTATCTTAACACCCTCATTAATTACATTACAACAAGCATTTTCTCATTCAGGCACTTTATCAGACACTTAGACTACACAAATCAACATACATGTAATATAGTAGTTATAACAGGTATTATAGTCATTCCTTCCACAAGGGAGTTGCCACACATACAACAATCAAGCATACTCATACATCGATCATAACGAGCACAAATCATAATTCCATATTCAATCAAACATTTCAACAAACACATAGAATGCATTAAAATTTACATAGTACACATATACATGTAATATACGGAAAGTATCGCAACTAAGCACATGTGATAACAATCAAGTCAGTCGTAAATCATTAACTGACATTGAGAGCCTTGAAAACTATAACCTAAACGTTTATAGTCCGCACATTTCACCGGTAAACATGCAGTTTATACACTAAGTCTTCGTCAACGGCACAACGACAACCTATAACATGAAATATGTTAGCTATTTCACCTTTTACTCTATTCGAATACCTAAAACATATTAGGGTTAGGATTTCTTACCCAAGAACGGAATCAGAATCACTGGAATAGCGATATGGAAAGGCCGATTCGGTATGTGGAGCAGTGAGATTGAATCCCTGCAACAATCTCTCACTCTCTTTCTTCCTCACTTTCTCCTTCCTTCTCTTTTTTCTCTTCTCTCTCTTAGGGTTTTGCAAATTCGTATGGCATGACAGAGAGAGAGGGTTTAAGGCCCTTATATAGGCCCAAAACTGACCTCAATGGCCCCAGGGCCATGGTATACTTAGGTTATAGCCAAAGAGTGGTTGTTTCGGTCCAACGGAGCACATCTGAAGACCCCTTTTCTGCATACGGCCCGGGGAAAGTTTCCTGACATTGGATCTAAGTCAAGTTAAGTTTTCGGTCTGATCAGATTTACAGATCGACCGCGGAGGACCATTTTCAGTTCAACGGTCATTAATACTCGACCAGGGCCACAAGCGCACTAACATGTGTTAAAAATTTTCCCTGATCCGAGGGTGTAATTGGGTCAGAATCTGAAGGTCTGAAACCTTAGATTTGGCCTGCAAGAGAATGACCTAAATCACTTAAATCTGAGTTCACTTTCTAAAGATATTCGCGTTTCTCACACACTTCGCTCCAGGGTCAAGTTGTGTGTTTCTGTATACTATCAAGACTTAATTTCCAAGATGGTTGTCAAGCCCAATAAGACGGTCATAAGCATATAGTTTCGCGGTAATCAGACTTTCAACACGTGGTCCAGGTCCAATTCGAAGTTTCAGCATACTCCCGAGAGCAACAGGGTTTAAAGATTAATCCTAGATTTCTGGATAACATAGCGTTAGCGATTCTACTAGTTTTGGGTCTTGTAGTTCGTATTTAAAGTGGTCCAAGCTAATTTCACAGCTAATCTAGGTTAGCACGTATTAAACTCTCATCTGATTTTTAAAGGATTTGGTCCTGAGTGATTTCTGCCTGAGATGGTACTCGGGTCTTTGTACAGATTTTTTCGAGACATTACAAACAGCCACACAACTACTCCACTCCTAATATCCTCACATAGTGGATATTAGCGTTCACTATGAAATAGGTTTTTCAAGGTTCACCTAAAACATTCACAATTTTGTCTTTCAAGTGGGCTTACACAATTCAAAAAACCCCATACTCTGAGTTTTCTAGATCACCTCAGACAAACCAAAAGAAAGAGATTTTTTTGGCACAATCTCCAAGAAACCAAAAGAATAGATTTACTGAAATGTAAAATACTTATCTGGATATTCTCCTTTGAGGCCACCCGATTGAACCAATTCGTAGTAGAAGTTCAACGTAGATTTTCAATGTCCACACTCACTTATGAAAAGGTTCTAGGTTCTAAATGAATTTTAGATTAAATCACCTTGGGCTAGCTTGATTTGATTTTGATTCCAAGAAATGAGAAAACTTCAATCCCTTCTTCAAATAAGATTGGAATATAGAATACAAAATCAAATGCAAAAAAGATAATTAAAGAGAATATTAAATGAGCACTAAATAGCTTAAGAATATCATAAACTTATCTCTCAGAGTGGTGTCTTGATTTTGCTTGAATTGAATGAAAAAATCTAAAAATTGTGCTCTATTTATAAGTGCAGAAATTGTTCACTCGACTGTCCCATAGGTCAGCTCGACTAGTCGAAGGACCAACAAACTTTTGAAAATTCGGGCACAATAAGATAAAGTTGTTTCACGACTGGTCGAGTGAGAGGTTCGACTGGTCGAGTGGCTTACACAACCAGTTTAGCATGGCTCACGACTGGTCGTGTGGGACCCAATTTAGTTGCTGGACTTTGAGTCAAGCCTTCTCGACTGGTCGAGCACTGTTCACTCGACCGGTCGAGCAATCTCCAGGACTGGTCGAGGCAAAACAAAAAATCTCAAAAATTAGTAATAAACCTTTGACTGGTCGAGCCAGTACTAGGACTAGTCGAACATAGGCTAAGACTAGTCAAGAAACTGTCTATACACATATAAAGTGACCCAATTAAAGTATGCAATCAATATGACCTAACCTATAGTCAATCTAGGGTCATTCATACCTTTTAAGTGATATATGAACATTGAATCATCATTTGCTTCAGTTGATGTTGATCACTAAGTACTCGAAGCTTGATAACTTGAAGTATGTTGAAGCTTGAACTTGTAATACTTTGAAGCTTGAGCTTGAGGTACTTGAGTTGCTTTTCACTTTAAGCTTTGAGTACCAAAATAGAGTACTTTGTCTTGACTTAGATGAAGCTTTGAAACCTTTAACTATTGAAGCTTGAAAGTTTGACCTATCACTTGGTGTTGTACTTGAACTTGTATATCTCTTGATCTTACATTTGAAGTTCTTGAGGTAAAGACCTTTGTTCTTGTACATGAGATGCATGATCTTGAATACATAGATGAGCTACATAAGACACAGATTCCAAGAGGTTTTGGCACTACAAAATTTAACAATCATAGGAGCTAGAAAACATAACACTTACAATCTCCCCCTTTGTCAAATTTGTGACAAAACATATTTCAATAAAATAATATAAGCATAATTCGCACAATAAAGAATCATGCACCAGTTAGAATCCTGCACCAGTTATAACCTGGTTAAAGAATCATGCACCAGTTAGAATCCTGCACCAGTTATAACTGGTTAAAGAATCATGCACTAGTTACAGCCTGGTTAAAGAATCATGCACCAGTTACATACTGGTTAAACCAATACGCATCATCAATCAATACTCATCAATACTCTCCCTTACTTACTCCCCCTTACTACCATATTCCATACAAAGAAAAATTTATCTATCCACCATCCACAATTGGACATACCATGATAAAATAAATTCTCCCCCCTTTTGTCACAATATGACAAAGAAAGGAACCAATAAATGATAATAGAAGTAGATAAATGAGGATATAAAAGAAGAGTAATGAGGAAGAAGTTAATATATGATCAAGATTACCAAGCTATTCAAGTTCATAAGCAAGTATGTCCAAGCATGTCCAAGCCCATAAAATAAAATAAATCCAAGTAGTTTAAAAGTTATTACATAACAGATATTCAAATACTAATCAGAACCCGAAGAAGGAGCAGGTATGGATGGATCAATTTGATGAAGTCCCTTGTTAATGCGCTTCAGATACTTGCGCATATATTTAAATTGCATATCATGGGACACATTCATACTTTCAACCTTCTCCTCAAGTGAGCGCAAATGCGCATCAAACGTAGATGGCTGATAATCAGGATCAGCAGCAGAATCGGATTCAATCTCATCAAAAAGGTCATCCATATTCACATCATCTGGAGGCAAATCACCCTCCTCTTTATTTGTAGTTGCAGCTCCACCAGCACCCACATCAACTTGGCCTGGGGCCAACTTCAAATTCATCTTGTTAATGTTAAAGTTGTTGAAGGGTAGTTGGGTAATGGGAGCCTCTCCAACAGGCATAGCCACTAGACAATGGGTGGCTAACATAGTCATAAGATAAGCAAAGGGTATGTCATTGTGACCTGGGTGGAGATGAAATTGAATGACGCTATGACAAATTAGAGAAGGAAGACATACAGAGACTCCAGAAATGATAGAATGAAGAATACGAACCATGAATGTAGTAAGTTCGGTTTTGTTACCAGATCGAGGATAAACATTAGAAATGAAAATCTTATGAAGGATTCTGTATTTGGGTAACAGAAACTTGGAGACGAGTGCATTCCCAGTATTCCATTTTGCATATATTTTGCATAAATCTAGTGAGCATTTGCTTCTCAGTTGCAGATGGTTTTGCCACTAGAGAACTAATGGGAATACCTTCGTCATTAACTGGAAGGTCCATTAAACCAGAAATAACATGATGGTCCACATCAATTGGACCTTCTCTGGTCGTAATAGTAAATGTCAGATTTTCAATAGAAAAATAAAAAATGCAAGCATACATAGCCTGCACAATGGAGCGGTATGCCAGCCCACCCCAATGTAGTATGTTATCTCATCCTACAAACTAAAGGAGAGAAACAATATCAAACGGTGTCACATGAACAAGATTAACAGTCCGTTCTACTATCACATTGCGCAATCGAATATCCCGCACATAATCGGGATAATCCTCGGGCACCCGAAGGTGGCGCACCGTTATAGGAGTCGAACGAGGTGTAGAGGGACCACGAGAACTTTTCTTCTTGGTTCTACCCTCCATTTGCAATAATAAAATCAAGGAAGAAAGAGATTGCAAAAGAGGGAAAATGGGTTTCTAGTAGATCAGATTTTTTGATAGAAAACCCCCAAAACAACCATAAAACATGAAATAAACAACACAAATGAAGAAAAGGAAGTGCAAAGGACTTAAGTCTAGAAGAAAAACGAAAACAATGCACTAACCATGGAGGAATTGAAGATGGATTCGACCGGTCAAGGTAGGGCTCGATGGAGAAGAAGACCCAAATGAAGAAAAAGTAATTTTTTCCCAAATAAAAGGTCAAACCCACGGTTCACGACTGGTCGAGTACATCCTCGACCGGTTGTGCCACGACTGGTCAAGTATATACTCGACTGGTCGTGCACCTCACAAATTTTACAATTTTTAATAAAATTAGCATTTTAAAAATTTCAAAGTAACAAATATATACATTATGATACAGAAAGACATGAATCATCAATTCATATTGCACTTACCAAGATCAAATTTTAATTTTGTAAACCTTCTTTTGTCGAGCGATTTTATGAATATGTCAGCTAGTTGATTCTCGGTAGGAATATAATTCAAAGAAATTGTCTTGTCTTCTACTAATTCACGAATATAGTGATATCTAATGTCTATATGCTTGGTTTGTGAATATTGAATTGGATTTTTGGAGATATTAATTGCGCTTAAATTATCACAATATAAAATCATAGAATCTTGCACAATTCCGTAATCGCTTAACATTCTTTTCATCCATATACGGAACGTTGTTTCATATATAGCCAAGAAACTAAACAGTTCCCTACATAGAAACGACCACCACTGGTTGATTTTCGATCATCAATGTTACCACCCCAATAGCATCCGTGTAACCAGCTAATTGTACACTAGTGTCATGTGGATACCAGAGACCGAGAATAGCAGTACTAGCGACGTATCATAAAATGCGCTTAACAGCAATTAGATGTGACTCTTTAGGGTCAGATTGATATCTAGTGCAAATTCCTACGCTAAATGCAATATCAGGTTGGCTCGCAGTTAAATAAAGCAAACTACCTATTATACTGCGATACAACTTAGGATCCACACTCTTTTCTGTAGAGTCCTTTGAGAGTTTTCAAGTAGTACTTATTGGAGTATCAAAATTTTTTCCACTCTCAAATCCGAACTTTTTAATTAAGTTCAAAGCATATTTGGTTTGAGAGATAAAGAAACCATCAAGTAGCTGTTTAACTTGCAACCCTAGGAAATAATTTAATTCTCCAACCATGCTCATTTCAAATTTAGACTTCATAAGATCTGCAAACTCAACAGTCATGTTAGCACAGGTAGATCCATAGATAATATCATCAACATAAATTTGCACTATTAAAATGTGATCATTATATTTCTTTACAAACAATGTCTTATCAACACTTCCCATTATAAAGTTATGACTTAGTAGGAACTTAGTCAACTTTTCATACCAGGCCCTGGGAGCTTGTTTCAAACTGTAGAGAGCCTTTTTTAGGCAATAGACATGATTATCATGTTTAGGGTCTTTAAAACCTAATGGTTGTTCAACATACACCTCTTCATGCAAATCGCCATTCAAGAATGCACTCTTTACATCCATTTGGTATATTTTGAACTTTCTAAAGCATGCAATGGATATAAATAGTTTGATTAATTCAAGATGAGCTACTGGGGCAAAGGTCTCATTATAATCGATGCATTTAATTTGAGTGTAACCTTGTACAACCAGCCTAGCCGTGTTTCTAATAATATTACCAAGTTCATCAGACTTATTTATGAAAATCCACTTTGTTCCGATAATGTGTTTATCTTTCGGTCTTGGAACTAAGTACCAAACATCATTTCTAACAAATTGATTGAGCTCTTCTTGCATCGTAACAATCCAATTTTCATCAGTAAGAGCTTCTTTTACGTTAACCGGTTCTATCTGAGATGCAAAAGCACACGTAGTTACACATATCTTCAAGTTGTTTACGAGTGCGCACACCAGTGAGAGGGTTTCTAAGAATTTGATTAGAAGGATGATCTTTAACTGTCTGCAGTTCAGTGTTATTTTGACTTGATGAAGAGTCTAGTTTATCAATTAAAAGAACTTCATCCTTTTTTGAACTTGAGACAGGTGTACTCAAGTGATCGTCAATAACCACATTAATGAACTCTTGAATTACACTAGTCCTCTTGTTAAGAATCCGATATGCTCAACTATTCAGAGCATACCCTAAAAATATCCCTTCATCACTTTTAGTGTCAAACTTACCCAGATTTTCTCGATTACGTAAAATGTAGCACTTGCTGTCAAAAACTCAAAAGTATTTGACAGTAGGCTTCTTATCAAACCACATTTCAAAAGCCGTTTCACCATTTGATTTTCTAGTGTAAACGCGGTTAATTATATAACAAGCAGTATTTACGACTTCGACCCAAAAATTTTTAGAGAGCTTCATACTATTTAACATTACATTTGTCATTTCTTGAAGCACTCTATTTTTTCTTTCTACTATACCATTTTGTCGTGGTGTTTTGGGCACAGAGAATTCATGTGATAATCTCTTATCACTACAAAATTTCTCAAAACCGCTATTATCAAATTCGGATCCATGATCACTATGGATCTTTGAGACTTGTGATCCTTTTTCAGTTTGGATACGTTTAAGTGTCCTTTTTACTTCATCGAGAGTTTATGATTTGTCTATAAGAAGACCACCCAAGTGAACCTGGTAAAGTCATCAACAATTACCAATATGTACTTCTTACCACCTCAACTCTCCGTTCTAGTTGGTCCAATGAGATCCATGTGGAGAAGTTCAAGCGGTTTAGATGTGGCATTGGAGTTCACCTTTTTGTGAGTACTCCTGGTTTATTTGCCAATCTAGCACTCACTACATATTTTGTCAACTTTCTGTATTTTGGGTAGATCTCTTACCAACTCTCTTTTGCTCAATCTATACAAGTTGTGGTATTGTACATGTCCAAGGTGCTTATGCCATAATTCAGTTTCATCAGTATGGACCATGTAGCACGATAGATTAGATGAGCTTAAATCACTCACAATGTAGCAGTTTTCAGAAGTTCTACGACCAGTTAATATTACACAACCATTTTTATTTAAAATTTCACATCCTTGGTTAGTGAATTTTACACTATGATTATTATCATATATTTGAAAGATGCTTAATAGATTGTGTTTTAACCCTTCTACATATAAAATATTCTCAAATAAAGGGAGGTTAAAGAGTTGAACCATACCTTGGCCAACAATTCTGCAGTTGCTACCATCACCGAATGTGACTGAACCATCAGTCATGTCTTTAAGATTGGTGAATAGACCCTTGTCGCCTGTCATATGTCTGGAGCAACCACTGTCTAGGTACCACTTTGAATGGTTCGAAGCTTTAAAAACAGTGTGGACATCCAAGCAAGTAACCTTAGGGACCCATTTCATTACAGTTTTGGGTTTAAAAGTATAGTTAGTCTTCTTATGTTTGTAGTTGTTATAAGGCCGACCCACTGAGTTAGATTTTAAGAGCTCCTTAAGTAAATCAACAATTTTCTCGGCTAATGGATTACGATTTTGATTTTTACAGTTGATATGGTTGCTTTTAGGTCTTAAGTTTTGAAAAGTCTTAGCATTTTTAGAATAATTTGGATTTAGACTTTTTCCTTTTGAGTTAGAAGACTCTCCTTTCACAAATGTGAGTGGAGTATTCTTATGTTTGGGAGGAATACTTTTGTCGTAGCCTAATCCAGATCGATCGCCACATTTTTTGGATCCGGATAAGAGTTTTTCCAACTTAGGATCACCTTTGGCATACCTCCATGTGTCTTTTAAACTCAAAAGTGAAGAGACTTCTAATTTTAGCTTTTCATTTTCAGATTTTAGGTTTTCAACAAGGGAGGTTTTGAAATCTAAGTCGCACTTAGTTTTTTCAAAGCAGTCTGAAATGTGAGATTTTTCTAAGACTAGGTCATTAAAATTTTCTTTTAGTTTTGAAAAGTTTCTTTCTGAAGTTTTAGTTTTACAGCAATTTTGCAACTTTCCTTGTATAGGCATTATAAGCATCTTGAATATCTTCTTCATTTTCATGATCACTATTCAGATTTTCTTCACTGGTTGAATCATCATTATCTGAAAAAGTGAACTTGGCTAGAGTCATTAGGACTTTAACATCATTACTCGACTCGGTTTCAGAATCTTCTGACTCAAAAGAAGCTTCAGAGTAGGAAGATTCATCCCATGTAGCCAACTACCTTTCTTTTTAGGTTTGTCCTTTTTAGGACATTTGTTTGCTAAATGCCCATATTCATAGCAGTTGTAACATTAACTGTCTTTTAAAGATTTTCAAGTTTTAGATCTAGATCTTTTCTTTTCATTAGGTTTTTGCAAATCAACCCTCTTTTTATTTTTGAAAATCTTATAAAACTTTTTAGCTAAAAGGGTCATATCATCTTCAGAATTTTCTAAATCAGAATTGTTATTTTCTTGAGAAATACTTTTAGAAGACTTAAGGGCAATGGATTTACCTTTAGGAGCTTTAAAGTTTAACTCATAGGTTTGTAAGGAACCAACTAATTCTTCTACCCTCATATTATCCGTATCACGAAGTTCCTGGATTGCAGTCACCTTTGAATTGAACCGTTCAGGCAATGAGCGCAGTATCTTTGCACAGACTTTACTTTCTGGGATTCTATCACCGAGACCCCACATAGAGTTGACAATGTCATTCAATCTTGTATAGAAATCCATGAAAGTTTCACTTTCTTCCATACGTATTTCTTCAAATTTAGTTGTGAGGATTTGGACTTTAGATTTCTTTACAATTGTTGTTCCCTCGTGTGTCATTTCTAAAATATCTCAGGCTTGCTTTGCAGTATTACAGGATATAATTCTCTTGAATTCATCCAGTGATAGTGCGCAAGTTATAGCATTTAAAGCCTTTGCATTGGCACTACTCTCATTTTTCTGAAGAGCGGTCCAAGAAAAGTAAGGTGTGACTTTTATAGTTTTAGATCCATCAGTACCAGTCACTTCAGTGGTAGGAGGGGTCCAATTGGTCACTGTGGCTTGCCACACGCTCTCATCCATGGATTTTTTAAAAAAAATTCTCATTTTGGCTTTCCAATAGGCATAATTGGAGCCATCAAATGGTGGAGGCCTAGTGACAGAAAAACTATCAAAATTTGACATCTTAAAAAGCTTAGATCGATTAGCTCAAGAAATTAATCCAAAAAAAAATATATTAAAACGAGCTATTAATCTCTGATACCACTTGAAAAGGCCGAGCTAAGAGTCCTAGAGGGGGGGTGAATAGGACTATGCCAAATTAAAAATTAAAATGCGGAAATAGACAATTGTAAATAAAGATAACACTTAAACAATCCCACAATACATAAATGAATAACAACCTCAATTGTACAAGTATTGAGAGGTTGATACAGATGTTGTTCTAAGGACAACCTTACACCAAAAACCAATGGCTTATGGTAGGAAAACCTAACTCTTAGAATGGTTTGTGTATCAAAATCTCAAACCAATACAAAGGAATAAAGAATAAAAATAGCAAAGAAAATAACTATGCTATTACAACATTCCCACACTTGCATAAAAAGATTACAACATTCTCCACAAATGCTTAAAAGGAAATTACATCATCCACAAAATGCAATAATCAATCATTCACCACAAGACCAGAAATTATAGTGGTTCGTTTGTGTGTACACCAACTATTTAGAAAAATAGCCACACAACTACTCCACTCCTAATATCCTCACACAATAGATATTAGCATTCACTATGAAATAGGTTTTTCAAGGTTCACCTAAAACCTTCACAATTGTGTCTTTCAAGTGGGCTTACACAATTCAAAAAACCCCACACTCTGAGTTTTCTGGATCACCTTAGACAAACCAAAAGAAAGAGATTTTTCTGGCACAATCTCTAAGAAACCAAAAGAATAGATTTACTGAAATGTAAAATACTTATCTGGATATTCTCCTTTGATGCAGCCCAGTGGAACCAATTCAGAGTAGAAGTTCAACGTAGATGTTCAATGTCCACACTCACTTATGAAAAGGTTCTAGGTTCTAAATGAATTTTAGATTAAATCACCTTGGGCTAGCTTAATTTGATTTTGATTCCAAGAAATGGAAAAAATTCAATCCCTTCTTCAAATAAGATTGGAATATAGAATATAAAATCAAATGCAAAAAGCTAATTAAAGAGAATATTAAATGAGCACTAAATAACTTAAGAATATCATAAACTTATCACTCAAAGTGGTGTCTTGATTTTGCTTGAATTGAATGAAAAACTCTGAAATCGTACTCTATTTATAAGTGCAGAAACTGTTCACTAGACTGGCCCAAAGGTCAGCTCGACTGGTCGAAGGACCAACAAACTTTTAAAAATTCGGGCGCGATAAGATAAAGTCGTTTCACGACTGGTCGAGTAAGAGGTTCGACTGGTCGAGTGGCCTGCACGACCGATCGAGCCCTGCTCATGACTGGTCGTGTGTGACCCAATTTAATTGATGGAATTTGAGTCTAGCCTTCTCGATTGGTCAAGCACTGTTCACTCAACTAGTCGAGCAGTCTCCAGGACTGGTCGAGGCAATAACAAAAAATCCTAAAAATTAGTAACAAACCTTGGACTGGTCGAGGAATTTCTTGGACTGGTCGAGCCAGTACTAGGACTAGTCGAACATAGGCTAAGACTAGTCAAGAAACAGTCTATACACATATAAAGTGACCCAATTAAAGTATGCAATCAATATGACCTAATCTATGGTCAATCTAGGGTCATTCATACCTTTTGAGTGATATATGAACATTAAATCATATTTGCTTCGGTTGATGTTTTTTTTTTTTTTTTAAACACACCCCACACACTCACACTGGTGGAATTTCACCACCTATGGGCACTCGAACCCTTGACCGGGAGTTGAAACTCCTGAGAGTCTACCACTTGGGCAAGAGTAAGGACCCTACTTCGGTTGATGTTGATCACTAAGTACTCGAAGCTTGATAACTTTAAGTATGTTGAAGCTTGAACTTGTAATGCTTTGAAGCTTGAGCTTGAGGTACTTGAGTTGCTTTTCACTTTAAGCTTTGAGTACCAAAATAGAGTACTTTGTTTTAACTTAGATGAAGCTTTGAAACCTTTAACTATTGAAGCTTGAAAGTTTGACCTATCACTTGGTGTTGTACTTGAACTTTTATATCTCTTGATCTTGCATTTGAAGTTCTTGACGTAAAGACCTTTGTCCTTGTACATGAGATGCATGATCTTGAATACGTAGATGAGTTACATAAGACACAGATTCCAAGAGATTTTGGCACTACAAAATTTGACAATCATAGGAGCTAGAAAACATAGCACTTACAAACAAGCAGCACTGTTCCAACCAGTCTTTCAAGCCAACAAGGCAACATTGGTTCCTTACACGTCCAGAAAGAGTTGAAGGAGAGGAGAAGCCTAGGGTAGTGTTGCCGCACCAAACACTCGAACTAGCCCGACCCGGGGTGAGTTGAGGCGATCCAGCAAGGTTCGAGCTCGAGCTCGGCGTTTAGATTCATCGGGCGGACCCACTGTAGCTGCTGGGACTGTTTCGGGGTTGCTGAACCACCCAAACTGTCTTGGCTAGCCACACACAGTCATAGGTGACTCTTCCGCTGAGTCGACTCACCTCGAATCACAGGAACTGACTCAAATGCTATTTGTTTCAGGAACATACTCAGCTGATTGATCAGCCACGCGAATGTCTCAGATCAAATCCTAACACGTGGGCCACCCCTCCAGTAATCATCTTCAACCGAGTTTAAACCAACTGAGTCAACTCAGTCAGTCGACTCTCTCTTTGCTCAAGCATTTCCAGGTATAAGAGGCCTTAGAGCTGCCTAAAGATAGCTTGTGTCTGTCAATCTCTAAGGAAGCTAATCTATCTTACTAGGGTTGGACCGTTGCACCTCCAAGTTAGCTCACCAAGGCAAACAAGTAGGCGTTACGGGGTTCTTAGTCTGTAGAAAGACAGTCGACCTGTAAGGTAATGACTTTTCCCCTTAAGCTTTCCATCTCCAAGTTAGTCCATGGATAGTTTTTATTTAGATTATGATTACTAGCTTAGAACTTTGATCACTTGTACTAAAATACCAAATCATATTAGTTGGCTTACATTGATCCATGATTGATAATTTGTAAACCATGTTCATATGAAATAAACTCTACATGTTAGGTTCCCATTTAGTTGATAGCTTGTAAATTATATTCACATGTGATGATCGTTAAACCCTACATTTTGAGTTTCACTTTAATTGTAGTTTATGCTTTGATTTCATAATCTTTAGTGATAGTTCAAATTCTATTAACAACACATAACTTGTATGTTGCATTCACACACCTCCACATATCAATGATTTGTTTGCAAGGCACTTATAGAATCAAAATCTCTACATTAGATAGGGGAATCTCCACCTACGTATGAGAGTCCACACTTAGGGTGTAACGAGACAGATTATGTTAAGAATAAACCCTCGACTTGGAGGTTATTTTGGTGGTGAATTATTAATGGGGTTTACCATCCACAAGATGTTCTTGCCTACGTGGCCTTGGGATGAGTTATTTACCGTCCTGATTTAATGTTATCTTACCATCTTGATTTAGTATTTATGTCGTACATCCTTTTACTGCACTGATTCACTTTTAACCCAAGATTTGGCATTTGCCCTTGATGCTTCGATGGTTCATTCTCATTCAACCATGTGATGGTAAATTTCCCCCTGTATTGAATTTGATTGGCCACTTGTTGATGAGTTTTATTAAGTTTCCTAAGGTGGTAGACTCATGGGCCGGGGATAGTGGTCATGGGACACTATGTCCAAGCCATCGGCCTACGTTGGGTGACGAACCCCCCGTAGTAACCTTTGAGCTTCAGTAAAATAGCTAGTTGTAAATGGAATAATAACGGTTGGACTAATTATGCATTCATAACATACAGGCGATGATGGGTGGCTAATTTTGAATGCTGTAGCACATGCCCTTAGTCATGGTATCGTTTCACTAGCTCCCAGACCATCGAGTATTGACCCACTTTCGATGAGTTTCGCACTACACATGTATGGGATGTACTTTCACTGGTGACCGGCCACATGCATGGGTTTAGCCCAAAAGCCAACTAGATGAGCATCTCCACTTGATGTGCACTCATACATCCATGCATTAATTAAGAATACATTTTGTATTATTTTGTATGCCTTGTTATGTTTTTAAACTATACTAGTCGAAGGCAGCAGTGTCTAATCTTGAGGGGAATTCACACTGAGTTGGCCACTCATTCATCGAATATTCAACTGTACAGAGAATGTTGGTTTATGTGAGGATGACTATGGTGTAGGTCCCGATGTTGTGGCAGCATGATTGGAGGAGGGATACTACGAAGAAGAACCGCATCAGGAGGCGACATAATATTAGCGACTTAATCAGTAGTTGTAGTATTTCTTTCCTAGTTTGACTTGATATATTTGAAACTTTGAGTTTTGTACTTAAGGTCCCTAGCTAAGTGGACCTGAATCTTGATATTAGGTTATGTGATACTGTCTACATTTGGTTTATGCTATCGGACTGTGATCTTGATATATTGCCCATTTATCTGATTAATTAACACTTGGGTTTTTAGGAAACGAGTTCTATACTCAGGTTCTGAAAACCGGGGCGTGACAATAATGGAGCAGTTAAATCATCATTCGCAAATTCCAAAACAGATTTGAACTTCATTGAGTTGGTTCCCTCATAAATCACTAATGTGTTGATCGCAAAGAATTCAAAGTATCTATCATGCCCATAGTCAATGACAAATCAATGAATTTTACAAATCAAATTATTGTAAAACATGTAAAAACATATCAATAGTCTTCCCAAGCATCCAAAGTGCCTGGAATCGACAATGGATCAAAGTAAACTAAAAATACTTCTTCACTCAAATAAAAAATTCAATGAATTATTTAACATAAAAACTAAATAACTTGAATCAAAGTAAAATAAACATTAAGAAGAACTACAAGCTTCACATCTTAGCTCTAGTTAAAAGATTAGCCAACTATAGACATGATTGAACAAAAACTCAAATAGAAAAATATAAAAACTACCTAAAACTGAAGGATTGAAGAGGAGGGAGGACTCCTCGAAGGACAATAACTCCTTACTTTATTCCTTCTACCCTAATTTGTGATTAGAAGAACATCAAATATCCCTTTATATAGGCTTTGTTTGCACCTACTTTAGAACTGACTTTAATTTCTGTACTTTTGTTACACTTCGGTCGCACCAAACATACCTTTGGTCGCACCAAATTATTTCTCAGTTGCAGTCAAATTTTATATGAAATATATATGAAGTATCTGTATACCTTAGGTCGCACCAAACCTTTCTTCGATGTGACCGAACTTGACTTCAGTCGAGCTGAATTAATTCTGAAAATCATGATTTCTTTCTGTATTATTTTGTGCACTTTTGGTCGGACCAAACCAACCTTAGGTGGAACCGAACAGTTTGTTTATTCTATTGTTAAACTTGTGATTTCGCAAGTCTTTCCTCTCTCCTTTGCACTTAATTTTTTTTTTGGATCATTAGCATATAAAATATTCATTGAACACCTTCAAACTCCAATTCTTCACTAGGCCATTCTTTGAGCATTAAATCTTCTCCTTAATCGTTCTTTTCACCTTAACTCTCTAAATCACATTGCATATGAAAATATACGTTATTGGATTGATTAAATGCATCTATGATTATAAAACCAATGCATAATAAGGAAAAATATATATAATATTTCGCTCTCAACATAATTCAGTTGGCATCATTACATGTATTTAATGCAAATATAACAAAATCGCTATACATGTCTTCTTTATAATGTAGCTTTAGAATTCCTTACCTCGAATGACAAGACTCGGTAACAAAAGGTTCACAACAGTGTAATGAATGATATCTTCTCTCAGTCTTCCACTACCATCTTGATTTTGTTGTAGTCGGGAAGCCATCCGTGAATGAGAATATTATGTGACTGGTCATGTTGTCGGGCAAAGTGTCGATGTGAGACAATGGTAAGTCATCTTTTGGATTGTAACATCCCGAATTTTTATGGTCAGATTTTATACTCATGCCCGAGAAAATCGAGTGTTAATAATTGAATGAATTGGATGCTTCAGAATCGCACCCTATTTTTTTTAGATCACATCCAATCACATTCACGAAGGTATTCACGAGAGTAAAATTGTAACGCCCTGAAAATCGGGGGTCGAGTATAACTCAACTCCCGAGTTTCAACGCATCACTTATGCAACATCAATAATGCTGATTAAATGTTGTCTGTGTTAGAACAATGAACATGAGTGAGATTATACCAAAAAATAGTGATTCATACTCCAGATCATTTATATAAAGGCAAGCGGAAGACCGAACTACATATACATGTATGTAAAGAAAAAAAAATCATTTTTGTTCTCCAGAGTATGAATCTATCTTAGTTACCATATACATATGTTTGTTTGCGAACAAAATATCAAAAATAATCTAAGGAGTGATCCCTGCAAATCCCGTCAGTGCGGCAGCCTAGTCGAAGCCGCCATAGTATTGCATATACGAGAACTCCTCCTGATCCTCGTCATAATCTGGCTCCGCCTCCAGAGTCGTCGGCCGTCTAAACCTGAGATAGAGTCTGGTTGGTGTGCGCAACACCGTCCCGTAACGTGGGAGTGAGCAGCTAACTCAGTAGAACAATAAAGCATAGGTTAACATGTTATCAACACAGTCAAGCAGTAATGATAAAGCAGTAAAGTCAAACACTCCTAGCTACTCTTATTAATGCAAGTATGGATGCAGGTATGATGGATGCCCTCACTGACATACTCCCTCATGCGACACCATCTCATGCTCGCGGCATACTTTCATCCCTCAGTGATCCATATCTTTCAGGCACATGCAATGCATGATGAGCATGATTACCGAGTTTTTAATTAGTCCATTTCAAACAGCAGGATTGGGAAACTAAGGTACCTCCCTTGTATCATTCCCAAACATGATCCATTCTAGGGTCGTCAGTCCTAGTTAATATCAGACGATGGTGTGTTTTCTAGGTCACTACAGAGGCTGCCAGGGCTCTTACGCACAAAGGTTACACCACTCCCCCATCACCCCTTAAACGATTCATCACAATACAGAAACAGGCCTAGTTCATACTCTATATACCGCGGCACACCCTAAGGCGCACTCCAATTTCAGAGTATGCTCGAGGTCACTACAAAGGGCTGCCAGGGTTGTTATGCACAAAGGTTGCACCGCTCCCCCATCACCTTATCAATGTAGGCCGACAACACGAATATAGTGTCCCATACCACCATAATCGGCTCACGAGTTTGGTTGCTCACTGGTCACTACGGGGAGGCACGTGGCCCCAGCGTAGGCCGACAGCTCGACCACGGTGTCCCATACCACCATGCCCAGCTCATGAGTCTTAGCGATTGAGGTACCATGGTTAACGGGATTCTCACTGGTAAGTTTGGTACCCTAGGTTCAAGCATTAGCGACCAAACATGGTGAACATACATAAGACACACGGGTTACTTGACGTGCTCGGCTAGCTCGAGCGCACAACAAGTTGAGCGATATGAAGCGCAGAAGCACTTCGTGTGGCCAACCACTATCGCCAACCGAAGTACGACACGGGTTCGCCAAACACATCATGTGTGGCGAGATGAATCTCAACCACGATTCCAAGTCTGGTACCGGATGTCTGGACTATGGACATAGTCTCAAGCTCAATCAATTCTCAACCATAACATGTGAAGTAAAGCATGATAAACAAAGTAATTCAAGCACACTAGCAAGCATGTCATAAAGCATATTATAAAGCATGTTATGAAACAAGTTACAAAGCATGTTAAAAAGCATGTTATAGAGCACTATACAAATAAGGATATAAATACATATATTTCATAAGTGAGTGGTTAGAGTGAACAACCACGTGGAGGGTATCATACGTGACTCTAAGGTAGTTGAGAACCCCATCTCAGCACCTACCTAAGGCACTAACACCTAAGCACTTACACCCACAAGCAATTTCACAAACACTTAGAGTGCACTATTACAACATACATGACGTATGTTAGTAATATATGTATTAGGGCTATCCTTTCTCCGAACTAGTATTTTATCCGTATATATCATATTCACACAGCAAATAATCATGACAATTACATCTCCAAAATTTATACGTATGCGGTATTTTCTGGAATACACAATTTCAACATACATAATGTATACAAGGAAACATGTATTACGGCGATTCCTTTCGCCAAACAGGTATTTTATCCATATACTATATAATCATACAACAATTAATCATGGCAACCACATTTCCAAAATGTGTACGTATACGGTATTTCTACGTATACCTAGAGTATGTAAAATTCCATATTTTGCATCTTTAATCGAAACAGGAAACGGAAAGTACTTTGTACATGTGCAATTACATGCAGATCATGAATCTATCATTATCTGACATTGAAAGCGTTAAAAACCGTAACCTATACACCTAAAGTCCTCACCTTGCACCTTGGAATCACAACAAATCAGCAAGGTTTGAAGGGCTTCCGTATTCGGCAGTTTTATCACCTAGAGAGTGACACCGGTTAGCTATTTCATAACCTATAACCTTCACTCACCCAAACAGATCTAGGGTTAGGGTTTCTCACCTTAAAACGGAGTCGGTATCACAGGGAAAGCGTCAAGGAAGGGGTGGTGCAGCCCGTGTGGTGGTCGAAAGCAGTAGGAGGAAGATGCTCCCACAACTCTTAAGCTTTCTCTCTCTTTGTCCTCTCTCTCTATTCGAAGGCCCTTATATAGCCTAAAAACTCTCCGGAATAGACTCATGTTCAAGGTATACTTATATTATAAGAAAATCGGCATTGTTCCAACTCAAAAGAGGGTTTCTGGCGGCCCTCCTTGAGCCAAACGTTGGACTTAAGCTCACAACCCATGGATCTACGTGGGGTTATATTTTCGTCTCGGTCGGATTCCCAGATCACGCATGGCGGACCATTTTCAGTTCAACGGTCAGTGGGTCTCGATTCAAAATTCCAAGTACATGTAAATGTTTCTGAAATTTTTCCTGATCCGAGGGTGTAATTTGGTCTGATTCTGACAATCTGATTGCTTAATACTGATCCGCAAGTGAGTGGTGCCAGATCACTATTCAAGATATTTATTTTGTAAAGAAAACAGAGGTTTTCACACTCCCTCACTCCGGACTCGAGCGAATGGCCGTGGGACACCGTCTGGACTCAATTTCCGAGATGGTTGTCAGCCCAGTGAGGTGGTCCTAGTTCCTTAACTTCGTGTTAATCAGACTTTCGATGTGCGGTCTAGACCTGATACGGAGTTTCAATCCATTCCCGAGAGCAGTCGGGTAATGAGTTTGATCCTAAACTTTAGGGTAACCTAGAGTCAATGCTTTTGCAAGTTTTGGGTCTTGCAGATCGTATTTAAAGCGATTCCAACGAATTTCATGGCTAATCTAGTTTAACACTTAGTTAACTTTGTTAAATTTCTAAAGGATTTAATCCTAAGTGATTTCTGGTCGAGGTGGTACTCGAGCCATAGTACGGAAATTTACGGGTTGTTACAATCTACCCCCCTTAAACAAAAATTTCATCCTCGAAATTTGTACCTTTTCGTATTCCTCAAGAATCTGAGGGTAGTTCTTCCTGACCTCGGCCTCAGTCTCCCAAGTAGCTTCCTCCTCTGAATGATGCGTCCATAGTACCTTTACAAGTGGAATGACCTTGCTACGCAGTACCTGCTCCTTCCTGTCAAGGATATGCGTCGGGCGCAATTCATACGTAGCATCCTCGCTCAGCTGTACCTGCTCCCATCTGATGATATGTGAAGGATCAGGAACGTACTTCTTCAGCATAGATACATGAAATACGTTGTGTACAGCTGCAAGTGGCGTGGGCAAAGCGAGACGATACGCCACATCACCCACTCGATCCAGTATTTGAAACGGACCGATAAACCTCGGCGTGAGCTTCCCTTTCTTCCCAAACCGAAGGACTCCCTTCATAGGGGAAACTCGGAGGAATACATGATCCCCGAACTCGAACTCAAGCGGTCGCCGCCTCGTATCGGCGTAACTCTTCTGCCTGCTCTGTGCTGTAAGTAGTCGACGCTTGATAATGTCGACCTTCTCTGTAGTTGCCTGTACCAACTCCAGGCCAATCAGACTACGCTCGCCAACCTCAGCCCACAATGCAGTGCTCTGCAAGAACGACCATATATAGGGCCTCATATGGCGTCATACCAATAGTCGCCTGGAAGCTGTTGTTGTAGGCGAACTCTGCGTAAGAAAGACAGTTATCCCAGCTGTCCTTGAAGTCCAACACACATGCCCGCAACATATCCTCCAGAATCTGATTCACCCGCTCTGTCTGCCCATCAGTCTAAGGATGAAACGCCGTCCTGAACTTCAACTTCACACCCATCGCTTCCTGGATACGAGTCCAGAAGATAGATGTGAACCGAGTGTCTCTGTCCGATACAATCTCAAGTGGAACTCCATGCAGATGCACAATCTCTCTGATATACAATCTAGCCAGCTCGTCTGCAGAGTTCGTGACTCTGATAGGGAGAAAATGGGCCGATTTGGTCAACCGGTCCACAATCACCCAAATGGAATCGTGTCTCTTCCTCGTCTTCGGTAGCCCAGATATGAAATCCATGGAGATGAATTCCCACTTCTACTCTGCTATGGGCATGGGCTGAAGCAGTCCAGGAGGTCGGCGATGTTCAGCCTTGACCTGCTGGCACGTCAGACAGCGAGACACATACTCAGCGATGTGGGCCTTCATGTTATCCCACCAATATGACCGTCTCATATCCCGGTACATCTTCGTGCTACCAGGATGCATCGCAAGCTTCGAGTTATGGGCAGACTCGAGAAACTCGCGTCTGAAGTCAGGCATGTCAGGAACGCATAGGCGGCCACGGAATCGTAGACCCCCATCCGAACCAACTCTCCACTCGGAGTCCTCGGCTTCGCTAGCTTGCTCTCGAAGCTCAGACAGCCGCATATCGCCCTTTTAGGCCTCAATAACCATGTCGTCAATAAGTGGTCGCTCCCGAACGTGCGCAACACACTCAAATGGTTCCTCCACAGTGAGTCTCTGCTCGAAGTCCCGCACGAACTCAACCATGTCCCACTCAGCTATCATCAACGGTGCCGCAAATGCTATAGCCTTCTTGCGGCTCAACGCGTCTGCCACAAAGTTCGCCTTGCCAGGATGGTAGGAAAGCTCGAACTTAAAGTCCTTCAAGGTCTCCATCCATCGGCGTTGTCTCATATTCAAGTCCCGCTGTGTGAATATGTACTTAAGGCTCTTGTGGTCGCAGAAAAGATCGAACTCCTCTCCGTAGAGGTAATGTCTCCAGAGCTTCAATGCAAAGATGACAGTTGCCAACTTCAGGTCGTGTGTAGGGTAATTCTCCTCGTGCTTCCTTAATTGTCTCGAGGCATACGAAATCACCCTGTCCTTCTGCATCAGGACAGAACCCAAACCAACGCGAGACGCGTCAGTATATATCGTGTATTTCTCCCCCTGCTCTAGCAATACTAGCACAGGGGCGGATGTCAACTTGTCCTTCAGCTCCTTGAAAGCTGCTTCCGGCTTCTCATTCCAGGCAAACTTCAGGTCCTTCCGGGTCAACTGAGACAACGGCCTGGCAATTTTCAAGAAATCCCTAATGAAGCGCCTCTAATACCCTGTCAGACCAAGGAAAATCCTCACCTCGGTAACCGAGCCAGGCTGCTGCCAATCCTGAACCGCGGCTACCTTAACAAGGTCCACTGCTATCCCATCCTTGGACACTACATGTCCGAGGAACTTGACTTCCTCCTGCCAGAAGTCGCACTTCTTGTACTGTGCGAACAACTGGTTCTTCTCCAGCGTACCCAACACCGCTCTCAGGTGCTCCTCATGCTCCTCCCGACTCGTAGAGTATATCAAAATGTCATCAATAAAGACGATGACGAATCGGTATAGGAAAGGCCGAAATACCCGGTTCATCAGGTCCATGAACACGGCTGGTGCGTTCGTAAGGCTGAACGACATCACTAGGAACTCATAGTGCCCAAAACACGTCCTGAAGGCTGTCTTCTGCACGTCTTCATCTCTCACGCGCAGCTGGTGGTACCCCAACTGTAGATCAATCTTCAAAAAATACTTCGCCCCCCTCAACTGATCAAACAGATCATCTATCCTGGGCAAAGGATACTTGTTCTTCACCGTGACCTGGTTCAACCTACGGTAGTCAATACATAACCGTAGTGACCCATCCTTCTTCTTCACAAATAGCACAGGTGCTCCCTAAGGAGACACACTAGGTCGTATAAAACCTCTCTACAAGCTCGTCAATCTGTCTCCGCAGCTCCTCCATCTCACATGGATGCATACGATAAGTTGGCAATGAGATGGGTGTCGCACCAGGCATAAGATCAATTGTAAAATCGATCTCGCGCCGAGGAGGTAAACCAGGAATAGTCTTAAATACCTTTATAAATTCCCGAACCATCGGCGTATCTTCCAATGTCGGACCATCAATCGGCACTAATAAAGCAGCATAACAATCAACACGGCAGGACCAACTGACCTGCACTGGAAACGTGAAAACTATGCCGTCAGATCTATAGGCGGTCACGATCTGAGTATCACAATCTATCTCTGCCCTCATCTTAGCGAACCAGTCCATACCGAGGATAACGTCGTAGTGCCATAGTGGAGAAACAATGAGGTCGACGAGCACTGTGCTGCTACCCAAATCTACAGAGCAACCCTCACATAACCGTGCGACATCCGAAAAAGTCCTAGTGGCCGTAGTGAGTCTCAGTCCCTTAGTGGGAATAGTATGCAAAGATAGACGTTTAACTGCCCCACAAGAGATAATAGAAGTAGTAGACCCAGTGTCCACCAACAAGGAAACAGAAGTACCGTGAATGTGAGCCGTACCCTCAAAAGTTGTCGGGGCCGAAAGCGACGTCTCAGGTGCGTCAGCAACGAGCGTATGTACGCGAGCCTGCTGCTGACGGTTCGGCTGAGGAGCCAAGGGCCGTTGCGACGGCCTGAAGAGTGATACAGGAGGTCGGAAGGAAGGATAGGCAGGGGCAGTCTGTAAAGGTGGAGTCGATAAGGCTTGCGGGCGAGAACGGCCCAACATCTGCGGCGGAGAGAAACCACTATCCTTCATCCGCGCGAAACAACTCCCAATAAGATGACCCTGTTTCCCGCAGTACGTGCAGGTCACAATAGGGCGCCTCACCGGAGCCACTGGCGCTGCGATCCTGGGAGGCGAGTCAGCACGAGGCCTCTTACCTAGGATAGGCCTGCTCTGTATCTCTTGTCGTGGTCTCACAACCATAGCACCACGAGATCGGGCCAACCGGTCCACATCCTACTCGGCCGTCATAGACATATGAACCAGTGCCGCATAGGTAGGTATACTGAGGCAGCATATCTTCGACCGTATGTCAGGTTGCAAACCTCCAGAAAAGCGACACATCCACATCTGCTCATTGACGAGGATAGTCGGGATAAAACGGCCCAACTCTGTGAAGCGGTGCTCATACTCAGTAACCGTCATGCCTCCCTGCCTGAGGCGTAGGAACTCATCCTCCCGCTCATGTTGGTAAGTCTGCGGGTAGTATTTTTCATGGAACCGGAACTCGAATGCCTCCCAAGTCCACACGTAACCCTCTGCGACCGACCACAGCACACTATCCCACCATAAACTAGCCTCCCTCTCGAACATGAAAGAGGCCAACTCGACCTGCTCTGCCTCTGTACAGTGCAGCATCCGTAGCATCTTGGAGATGCGATCAAGCCAAAACTTGCCTCCTCAGGTCTGTGAGAACCCATGAATGAGGGAGGCCTCAAGCGCTGAAATCGCTCGAGTAGGAGGTGCGACGAGTGTGGGCAGAGGAACATCCTCAAACTGAGCAGGAGGCTTCGAATGCTCAGCAGGATGTGCGGATGTCGTAGGTGGAGTCGCACTATACCCTAGGATAAGGCCTCAGCAATAGTGGCCATAAGCTGCTGGTGCTGCTGTTGCTGCATCTGCTGCTGATGCATCATCAACATCAACCGCTCGATCCTATCAGTAGGCGAAGCAGCCTGTGAGTCATGCTGCGCAGATGATGATGGCCGGTACTGCTCATGAACCGGGGGCGTATAAGGTGGCAGTCCACCGGTAGGACCAGCAGGAGGCTGATCAGAATCTAACCCTCGGTCCGCAGGACCACCACTACCAGAAGGAGTCTGGTCCATAGAACCAGTAAGACGGAGGTGTACCGTGCTCCGCGTATACTATCGCGGCATGCCCTATACAACATAGGGTATAACATTGGTGAGATAAAGCATAGTAACGCATCATATAAACACTTTAAGCATTCCACACATCTCATAGCAAAAGAGGCTACATGCTTTTCATTTACCCAAAATTGTCATAATACATGGAATACAGAGTTACATGAATCATGACAGAAATTACATGCGAGCCAATACATCTACAACATCAAACACTTAAAACATCTAACTAACTACTACATCATCAACATGAAACATAAACCTACTACAGAGAAAACCAAAACAACTACAAGCAGCAGTATGGATGGCTAGGCATCCGAATCAGGCGATGGAGGAGGGGCATTCTTGTCCTGCAGGCAACACAGGATGGCCTTCAAGGTGCGAGACACCTTGCCGAGCTTGGTTCGTACCCGCCCGACTTCCTGCTGTAGGGCGGCTTGGCCCTCCTCAAGACGGGCTAAACGTACATCAATGGCAGCTCGATCCACGCCCTGCTCCCGAGCCGCAGGAGGTGAACTCTCCTCAGTGTCCTGAGCCTCAGGTTCCTCTTCCTCTTCTTCAGCTTCACTCCCATCTTCACTCTTGTCTTCATCGCTCTCAATCTCATACTCACTCTCCCCCTGTCGGGCCCGTTGTCGCTGTACCCCAAGCTTCATCTGCTTGAGAGTATTCTCGTCAATCTGGTGGACCGGTACTGACATTTCTGCCCCCAGACTATAGCTATACTCCCGTGCAATCCTGCATATGAGTCAGCCAAAAGGAAGCGAATCAGAGCTCCTGGTGGAGCGTGCAACATTCACGATCTGTCGCAACAAAAAAGTGGGCACACACAAGTTCGCCCTCTGCCCCACTTGGTACAGAAAATCAACCATAAGGCGCGTGCACTCGCTGTGATTACTGTATCTGGGGTAGAGGTTGTATGTGAAGATGTGATGTAGTAGGCGGAAGTCTTCAGACATGTGGGACGCTAGCAGGCTTTTGTTCGGCTGCCATTCAGCTAGTCGGCCACCACAAAGGTATCGGGTGCGACGATCCCTTTCACGAGCAGTCCCCAAATTCAGCTCGCTAGCATGTACGTCACCAAGGGGCATATTCATAAGCCGTACGATCGTCCTCACATCAATGGTGATGAACAGATCCACCCCAACTAAGAGCCGGAATTGCAAAGGGTCTAGTGTAGGCTCACGAATGTTGGCGTAGAAGGCTCTGACAGTGCCGAAATTTGTGCGACCTCTGACCTCAAATAGTGGACCCCAGAGGGCCGCCTCCACTTGCTCGAACAAATAATATTCCCCAAATAGCCGACCATCCACCTGGGCTTCAAAAAGAACTCTGCGGTCCTCATAGACTCCATGAGGTAGCGCCACCAACTGTACCCGTTCGGCAGGGATCTGGGGATCAAGGTCCCGCTTCGTGCGAAACTCCCGGGCAAAGCTTGAGCTAGCTACGGTGTCTCGCGACCGCCTTGATCGTGTAGGTCGACTAGGCCCAGCCTCATCAGCGGCACTCTTTCTCTTGCTCATCAGAGAGAGGATGGTGAAGATGGAGAAAATGGCCGCCACAACTCCAAAAAGGGCCATGGAAAAAGATGAAATAGGGGAGAAGGGGCTGACTTCCCTGGTCCTTCACGATCAGCTGCCCCAACAGGCGTTGAAGAGGGCCAAAAGGCAGGGAATGAAGAAGGAGAATGGGGAGAACAGGTGGGGAGATAGGTCACACGATTTTGGGAGCTCCAACGACGTGTGGGGGGTCCAAAAGAGGGAAACGAAGAGGAAATGGAGAAGGAGGCAACAGTCCACGATGGAGGAGGGTAGGGTGTGGTTGAAAATGGTAGAGAAGAGGGTTGGAGAGACGATTTGCAAGAGAGGGCAGCAAGGTAGGAGGAAAAACGGCTAGGGGAGGGGGGTTTGTGAAGGAAGTGGGGTTTTAGGAGATGGGATTAGGACGGGAGCTAGGGCAGGGGGTTTTAGGGACCCCCAAACACGTCCGGCCCAGGCCGCGGGCCTGGCCCAACCAAAAAGTCGGCGAGGCCTCGCCTCGCAAAAAAAAATTGAAAATTTTAAAATTGGGCCCCATGGCCCTGTTCGTACAGCCCCCTGGGCCCCAAAAATCTCTGGGTCCCACCCTGGGTACCCCCGGATTAGCGTGGTAGGCCCCCGACCCCGATTCGCTCTATTTCGGGCAATTTCGGGTACCTTCGAACACATACAGACATTTACAGATTTTTGACTGCTGGAATAAGGCATATTGTGATCTAGACACGTCCATAGACGGTCTAGTGATTTGGGATCAATACGTGCGGTCGGGATCGAGTACGAACTCGATCAAAATGTCTATTTTTGATGAACTTCGCCGAATGGCGAAATCGGAAAAACCTAAGACTGTTTCTATCTTTTTTGCGCACCCTCCTAAGTTGTAATGCGTCAACGTACGTAGGGGAAACATAACTCAGGTCCGGTTTAATCAAAATCATGCTTTGATACCAACTTGTAACGCCCTGAAAATTGGGGGTCGAGTATAACTCAACTCCCGAGTTTCAACGCATCACTTATGTAACATCAATAATGCTGATTAAATGTTTTCTGTGTTAGAACAATGAACATGAGTGAGATTATACCAAAAAATAGTAATTCATACTCCAGATCATTTATATAAAGGCAAGCGGAAAACTGAACTACATATACATGTATGTAAAGAAACAAAAATCATTTTTGTTCTCCAAAGTACGAATCTATCTGAGTTACCATATATATATGTTTGTTTATGAACAAAATATCAAAAATAATCTAAGGAGTGATCCCAGCAAATTCCATCAGTGCGGCGCAGCCTAGTCGAAGCCGCCATAGTATTGCATATACGAGACCTCCTCCTGATCCTCGTCATAATCTGGCTCCGCCTCTAGAGTCGTCGGCTCGTCTAAACCTGAGACAGAGTCTGGTTGGTGTACGCAACACCATCCCGTAACGTGGGAGTGAGTAGCTAACTCAGTGGAACAATAAAGCATAGGTTAACATGTTATCAACACAGTCAAGCAGTAATGATAAAGCAGTAAAGTCAAACACTCCTAGCTACTCTTATTAATGCAAGTATGGATGCAGGTATGATGGATGCCCTCACTGACATACTCCCTCATGCGACACCATCTCACGCTCGCGGCATGCTTTCATCCCTCAGTGCTCCATATCTTCCAGGCACATGCAATGCATGATGAGCATGATTACTGAGTTTTTAATTAGTCCATTTCAAATAGCAGGATTGGGAAACTGAGGTACCTCCCTTGTATCATTCCCAAACATGATCCATTCTAGGGTCGTCAGTCCTAGTTAACATCAGACGATAGTGTGCTTTCTAGGTCACTGCAGAGGCTGCCAGGGCTGTTACGCACAAAGGTTACACCACTCCCCCATCACCCCTTAAACAATTCATCACAATACAGAAACAGGCCTAGTTCATACTCTATATACCGCGGCACACCCTAAGATGCACTACAAAGGGCTGCCAAGGCTGTTACGCACAAAGGTTGCACTACTCCCCCATCACCTTATCAATGTAGGCCGACAGCACGAATATAGTGTCTCATACTACCATAATCGGCTCACGAGTTTGGTTGCTCACTGGTCACTACGGGGAGGCATGTGGCCCCAGCGTAGGCCGACAGCTCACCACAGTGTCCCATACCACCATGCTCGGCTCATGAGTCTTAGCGGATCGAGGTACCATGGTTAACGGGATTCTCACTGGTAAGTTTGGTACCTTAGGTTCAAGCATTAGCGACCAAACATGGTGAACATACATAAGACACACGGGTTACTTAACGTGCTCGGCTAGCTCGAGCGCACAACAAGTTGAGCGATATGAAGCGCAGAAGCACTTCATGTGGCCAACCACTATCGCCAACCGAAGTACGACACGGGTTCGCCAAACACATCATGTGTGGCGAGATGAATTTCAACCACGATTCCAAGTCTGGTACCGGATGTCTGGACTATGGACATAGTCCCAAGCTCAATCAATTCTCAACCATAACATGTGAAGTAAAGTATGAAAACAAAGTAATTCAAGCACACTAGCAAGCATGTCATAAAGCATATTATAAAGCATGTTATGAAACAAGTTACAAAGCATGTTAAAAAGCATGTTATAGAGCTCTATACAAATAAGGATATAAATACATATATTTCATAAGTGAGTGGTTAGAGTGAACAACCGCGTGGAGGGTATCATACGTGACTCTAAGGTAATTGAGAACCCCATCTCAGCACCTACCTAAGGCACTAACACCTAAGCACTTACACCCACAAGCAATTTCACAAACACTTAGAGTGCACTATTACAACATACATGACGTATGTTAGTAATATATGTATTAGGGTTGTCCTTTCTCCGAACTAGTATTTTATCCGTATATATCATATTCACACAGCAAATAATCATGACAATTACATCTCCAAAATTTATACGTATGCGGTATTTTCTAGAATACAAATTTCAACATACATAGTGTATACAAGGAAACATGTATTATAGCGATTCCTTTCGCCAAACAGGAATTTTATCCATATACTATATAATCATACAACAATTAATCATGGCAACCACATTTCTAAAATGTGTACGTATACGGTATTTCTACGTATACCTAGAGAATGTAAAATTCCATATTTTGCATCTTTAATCGAAACAGGAAACGGAAAGCACTTTGTACATGTGCAATTGCATGCAGATCATGAATCTATCATTATCTGACATTAAAAGCGTTGAAAACCGTAACCTATACACCTAAAGTCCTCACCTTGCACCTTGGAATCACAACAAATCGGCAAGGTTTGAAGGGCTTCCGTATTCGGTAGTTTTATCGCCTAGAGAGTGAAACCGGTTAGATATTGCATAACCTTTAACCTTCACTCACCCAAACAGATCTAGGGTTAGGGTTTCTCACCTTAAAACGGAGTCGGTATTGCCGGGAAAGCGTCAAGGAAGGGGTGGTGCAGCCCGTGTGGTGGTCGAAAGCAGTAGGAGGAAGATGCTCCCACAACTCTTAAGCTTTCTCTCTCTTTTTCCTCTCTCTCCTTAGGGTTTTATCCCATATTTGTATGGCTGTGAGAGGGGCTATTCTAAGGCCCTTATATAGCCTAAAAACTCTCTGGAATAGACTTATATTATAAGCAAATCGGCGTTGTTCCAGCTCAAAAGAGGGTTTCTGGCGGCCCTCCTTGATCCAAACGTCGGACTTAAGCTCACAACCCATGGATCTACGTGGGGTTATGTTTTCGTCTCGGTCGGATTCCCAGATCACGCGTGGCGGACCATTTTCAGTTCAACGGTCAGTGGGCCTCGATTCGAAATTCCAAGTACATGTAAATTTCCTGAAATTTTTCCTGATCCGAGGGTGTAATTTGGTCTGATTCTGACGGTCTGGTTGCTTAATACTGATCCGCAAGCGAGTGGTGCCAGATCACTATTCAAGATATTTATTTTGTAAAGAAAACAGAGGTTTTCAGACTCCCTCGCTCCGGACTCGAGCGAATGGCCGTGGGACACCGTCTGGACTTGATTTCTGAGATGGTTGTCAAGCCCAGTGAGGTGGTCCTAGTTCCTTAACTTCGTGTTAATCGGACTTCCGATGTGCGGTCTAGACCTGATACGGAGTTTCAATCCATTCCCGAGAGCAGTCGGGTAATGAGTTTGATCCTAAACTTTAGGGTAACTTAGAGTCAATGCTTTTGCAAGTTTTGGGTCTTGCAGATCGTATTTAAAGTGATTCCAACGGATTTCATGGCTAATCTAGTTTAGCACTTAGTTAACTTTGTTAAATTTCTAAAGGATTTAATCCTAAGTGATTTCTGGTCGAGGTGGTACTCGAGCCATAGTACGGAAATTTACGGGTCGTTACAAAAATCAACTGTATTTTTCATTTCATTAGAGTAAAAGAATTCAACCAATCATCAAATGCCCTCTTAATGGGAGCTTATTACATTTTCAAGTTTGCAACAGAAATATAAAACTAAATCATAAAACTATCTTCTTATTCTTTCAGTATAATCTTCCATGGGGAGATGGTCCTCTAGATCTTCAATCTGTGCATTACCTGCATCATCTGTATGGTTGGAGAGGGTTAATGCCCTACTCATAGTAATGGTTATCCTTTAAGATTAACAATAATTCAAGAGATTCATAAAAGTAATGTAAGAGTTTTGATACGCCTCGTACTCCACTACTACGAGGGGTATTAGTAGCGCAACCAATATATATGAATGTATGCCTAATAAAGTGTGTGCCGCTCATTATACGTAGTGATCATTATCACAATGTGGAAAATAGTTCAAAATATCTGACTCACCCTGCATTCTCACAATACGGAGATTCATCAGGGCGTCCACTGTTAACGTGGATTTATACGAACATCTCGAGGTGACACAACAACGCGATTGGGGGATTTACGTAACATGATGTGTTTATGGAACGACTATTTGCGATATCCAATCCTGAGAAGTGATGTAACACACATGGCGATTTACTTACATCGATTTTGCACCACGCTAACCAACCCACGGAATTACGTGCTGACCAAGAGGGCACTACCCGTAACGCATTACGTCCACAATAAATATTGAGTCACTAGTTGTGATACCTCTAACACATCACTTGCATTGATAGAGAGATAATTCCAATTACGTGGGTTTTGGAATACCAAGACACATGCCAAAGCCATAAAGGTAAATAACATAAGGCTAACAAAATAGAGAGAAGAGTAGCAATGACTAACTCAACAAAGAGGAGAGCGACGATGGCCAACTCAACGAAGAGGACAGTAGCAATGACTAACTCAACAAAGAGGAGAGTGGTAATGGCCAACTCAATAAAGAGGAGAGTAGCAATGACTAACTCAACAAAGAGGAGAGTGCTAATGGCCAACTCAACAAAGAGGAGAGTGATAATGGCCAACCCAAATAAGAGAATAGTAGCGAGGGCTAATTCAACAAAATTGGTAAAGGTAAGGGCAAGGCTTGTATCCATCACCCCATAAAAATAATGAAGATCACTCGTAATTAACATCATGCCATAATTCCCAAGGATAAATAATTGTTGGTAGTAAATTAACAATGGTGGGGAGAGAATCATAACATCATGAAAGCATGTAAAGGATAAGATAATTCACATCAACTTAAATTAATGCAAGCTTAAAGAAAAAACCCTCACCTTAGGTTATATCTTGGTATCCCTCTTGAGGGTTGTTTAGAGTTTTCTTTTTGTGTTTACTTCGTGGAATTGAATTCTATCATGGATTTAAACAGTTCAAATGGTGAATCTCATGTGGTTAAGATCAATTGCTAGGATCTGGCCTAAGGTCTAAGCTTAGAGCTTGGCTTACTAAAGTAATCCATATGTATGGATTTAGTGGATGCAAATGGTTATTTCGATTAACACTAGCTTTAACCTAATCAATCCTTAGCCATTAGCCGAATCTTCTCACCGAGTCAACTCGGTTAGCTTTGGCCTTAATTATTCCTTATGCATTCATAGGGAACTCACAAATTTATAGGAGAGAAATCGAATATCCTACCATGGGGCGTCAGAGGAACCTAGCTCATACTTAGGCGGTTCAACGCGAGTCGTTGCCTATCTCCAAACTCTCTCTTCTCTTTCTCTTTTTCTCCTTTCTTTCTCTTGTTTCTTCTTCTCTTTCTCTTTCCTTCTTTGTGACGAGTTGTCCCCGGCGGAGGGCTCTCTCTCTCTCTCTCTCTCTCTCTATATATATATATATATATATACACACACCTTTTACAAAGGATCTAGAGCTTTCTTGCGTAATCCCTGTTGTGTAGCCAAGAAAATGAGGAAATTCTTTACGTACCCTCTGTTTGTGTAGCAAAAAGAACGGGGTGGTGTAATCACTGTTCTTGGTTTGCAATTTCTCCTTTCGATTTCTCCTTTTTCCTCCGTAGATTGGTCGGATCTGGACGGTTTACTGGGATTGATTTGGCCCACCAGATCAGTAGTCTGATCACCAGTTTTGCAAAGACGTCTCCGCGTTGTGCTGTTACTCTACATGAGAGTTGAGCAGACTACACAACCCCTGTTTCCACTTCTGCCTCTTTTGGACTACTTAAGGAGGATCGAAACTCCCTTGTTTGTGCTTCGGATGGTTCAGATTAGAGCCAGACTTCCAGGCTATGTCGTGTTGTGCGTGGATTTTTGAAACGAGTCGCCGGATTTCCCGTTGGTGTCATTTGCAGAGGGAATGCGAAAGAGGTGCAGAACGAGTTTAGTTCCGGTTCTTACTGGAGTCTGTGGGGTCCATCTCTGCTAGTTCTTTGAGAGATCTTGTCACGCCCCAAACTCAGAAACCGGGCTCACAAAATTCCTGATCGCCGAATCCGGCGCCGACAGCCTTTGTAGTACCCTATTCTCGACTCCCGGCACCCATATACCAGGTTCCGATCCTGGGATCCTACAAGGAGGATTTTCAACATGAATTTCTTTCAAAATAAGCATAACCAAAGTCATAACCCATGAACAATAACCAGAGCACCAACACAAAAATTCATTCTGATAAAAAACTTTAGATACAATGCGCATAAAGGGAAATACAATTGATAACAAAAGGCTCTGGAAGCTCAGCTGCACACTCTTGCTCCTGCTCAGCTACGACTGCATCCTGGCGTCACCTGCATGCATCTATCGTGCATAAGCTCATAGAAAGCTTAGAGGGTGGTGAAAGTGTATGCGCAAGGTAGTAATGCAAGTATGCAATATCAGAGTAATGCGGAAACATGCTAGTAAGTCCATAAATGCTAACAACCGTACCATGGCTATGCGATGCAAGGAATGAATGCTATCTGCCGTACCAAGGCTATGCGATACAAGGCATGAATGTCATTGGCCACACCAAGGTCATACGATGCAAGGCCTACATAACCAATGTCATGTGCAAGATGCAACTCAAGCATACCAATCCAGCTCATCTCTAGAGCATCATATACCAGTACGATTCTCTAGATAATCACCGAGGTCTAATACAGTATACACCACATTGCCACCCTACACTAGACGCACAATCGTACAAGCAGAAGAGACCTCACTATCTACCTGGCCAATAGTCAGCCAATATCTATCTGACACATTGATAGCGGACCCATTTATGAGCTGGTCATACTCAGCCTAGCAATTGCCCCTACCCTCGGGCGGGTAAGGCCACACCCCCTTCCAACTGACCACGACACAGTGGGAGACGCAGCCTCCTGGTATTCAGCCCTCATGCACTCATACATCCACTCGATCTAGGCATTGGAGCATCCTTCATGGTACCATAAGGGTTTGGGACTTTCACCCTAGGACATCCTTCGCGTCCTCGTGCTTAACAAAAATTTTTGGTATCCAATCCTGCCATCCACGCTATATCTGCAGAGGCTACAACGCTGATGTCGCTAAGGCGTACAGTAATCATAATCATACAATGCAAGATGCATGAGTCATACAGTCCAATTATGCACCAATCCTGCGCATGTCGTGTGCTCATGTGGGACAACTCCGCCTATCAGGGAGTCTCATAAATAACCTGCCTAATGGCTATACAATGGTCAACCACATCTCATAATAAGTATGCAAATGATGTATATGGGCATGTATCATGATGCTATGCTATCACATACTCATAATCGGCATCAATAATCGGCCGATAAACAAGTCGAGGTCCATAGATGGACAACAGACCCATAAAATGAAGGTCGATCCTCAACTGTGGGTACAACAAATCTAATAGCACAAATCTCCTCTGTCTATGACGATGATGAACTCTCCTCATATCAAGGTTGAGCTGAGGTGGCCCACCTATATTCCTAAGGATCCGGAAAGGGTTTCTTCTCCATACTATCATATAGCCCGCTAGATGCCTTAGGGGGCCCAAATAAGTCCTAAATTGACACCAAGATTTTTTTTTTTTTTTTAAATTACTAACAACCAATAGGGGGCCCAACATCTTGGGTTAGCCCAATGTGAATAGATGGACCATACAAATGGGGCCCAATGATTAGGGTCAACCCACTTAGAGAAGGATGAGAATGGGCCTAACAAAAGCCTATGGTAAGGTCACAATGTGGACATTTAACCATTATGGTCCATCAATGTGGACATTTAACCAACATTGCTCCCAAGGAGTGGCCCACATAGAGCCAAACATATAGTGGCCCATGGCCTCACTAAGGGCCTTATATACATCACAATGGGCCTCACCAAATGGGCCTCTCATACATCACAATGGGCCTCACTCATGGGCCACATATACATCACATTGGGCCTCACCAGATGGGCCACAAATGCATCACATTGGGCCTCATTCAAAGGCCTCATATACATCATATTAGGCCTCATCATGTGGGTCATATATACATCACATTGGGCCTCACCAAATGGGCCACAAATACATCACGTTGGGCCTTATTCAAAGGCCTCATATATTGTAACGTCTTGGATTTTTGCTAACTTGGAGATGGATGTCCTTAGGCACTGGGTCGATCATAACACCTTATTAACTTCTCAGAACTCAATCCCAAAGTCTAAAAATCCCTTTTTAACTCATTTCCTTCAAAATCTCACCTTTCACTACCTTATTCTTCAAATATTTCTAAGTACTTTCATATTAGACACAAATCCTAAAGTTTAAGTAATGAAGAACAATACTTAAACTGAAATTTACTATAAATAGTAAATAAATAAATAAAATAGGTTTTTTACCATTAACCTTATGAAATATCATAAAATAAATAGGTTATTTGGATAGCGCAGCTTCTCCTACCTCAAAATCATATATTGTACATCATATAACTCATTCTGGTTTGTAAAATACACCCGTTTCAAATATCGAGTGGCGAAAATACCACCAGACAGGACAGCAGACGGCGATGGCATCAGGGTCCAGCGGGCCGGGTGGCCCGTTTTCTACAATTTTAAGTCTGACTTCAAAAAGTCATATCTCCCTCGATATAACTCCGATTTAGGTTATTCAAAAGCCAGATTGAAGATTGATAAGTTTTGTTTTATATAAAAATAAGTGAAAAATATAATAAAAATTTAAATATAGTTAAATATAAGTTGTTGTGACAACTATCTGAAATTTATTAGTTTGGACAGTTGTTGCTTCTAGAATTTTTAGAATTTTTCTACAACATGAAATCTAATGAAATTTGGTGCAGAGGAAGTAAACTCGATGACGAACTACTAAAAAAAAATAATTAAAATAATATACTAACAAAAAATGCCAAGAAGGGACATAGAACTACCCTAGACCTTATTCTGTCGTAATTAGGGCAGAATTTAGTTAAGTACTAAGCTAAACAATCGATGAATTTAGCTTGAACCACTTTCTATACAAACTACAAGACCCAAACCTATTAAAATTACTAACCCAAAATTACTTAAAAACCTAGGGGCAATCTCAAAACCCAGTTGCTCTTGGGAGCACATTGAAACTCTGTATCAGGCCTGGACCGCGCGTCGAAAGTCCGATGACGGCGAAACTATACAGTTATGACCGTCTTATTGGGCTTGACAACCATCATGAGAATTGAGCCCAACTAGTTTCCAGAAATGCACAACTTGAGCCCCAAGTGAAGTGTGTGGGAAATACGAATGTCTTTAGAAAATGAACTCAGATTTAAGTGATTTGGGCCATTCGCTTGCGGGCCAAATTTAAGATTTCAGACCATCAGATTCTGACCCAACTACACACTTAGATCAGGAAAATTTCCCTACACAAGTCAGTGTACTTGTCGCCCTGATCGAGTGACGTTAGCCGTTGAACTGAAACTGGTCCTTCACGGTCGATCCGCTAATCCGATCGTACTGAAATCCTAATCTGGCCAAGATCCATTGCTAGGGAACTTAACCTACGCCATAGGTGAGTAATGGACCCCCAGATGGGCCCCGTTCATCAGAAACAGACACCCTTTGGCTATAACCTAAGTATACCATGGCCCTAGGGCCATTTGCGTCAGTTTTGGGCCTATATAAGGACCTTAAACCCACACCTCTCTCTTTCATACGAATTTCTCTAACCCTAGGAGAGAGGAGAGAAAAGAGGAGAAAAGAGTGAGGAGAAGAGAGGGATTCCTGGAGATCATTGTTGGGATTCACTCCCACAACTCCATGCCTCAATTCACCTCCCCACCATCGCTACATGATCGTCTTCGGTTACGATTTGGGTAAGAAATCCTAACCCTAATCTTGATTTAGGAATCCAAATAGAGGAATTAGTGAAATAGCTAACCTATTTCATGATTTAGGTAGTCGTTGTGCTGTAGACAGTGACGTAGTGTTCGAACCGCGTCCAAATCGGGTGTACCGACAAAGGTGCGAACTACAAACATTTAGGTTATGGTTTTCAAGGCTTTCAATGTCAGCTAATGATTTATGTCTAACTTGATTGCTGCCATATTATTGTAGATACGCCGATTCCTGTATAATATACATGTATGAACTGTGTTAGATAAAAGATGCATTTCATGTGTTTGTTGAAATGTTTGAATGAACTTGAAATTATGATTTGTGCTTGATATGATTTCTGATTTAAGATCCATGCTTGTTGTATGCGTTATAACCTTTGTTGCGTAGGAAATTGTTATGGTTCATGTCATAACTAACCTAGTCTATGTATTTGGTATAGTGTAGCCTACGTGTTTAATAAAATGTCTGAATGAGAAATTGCTTGATGAATTGTATTTAATAAGGGTGTTGAGATAGGATTCTCAACTACCTTATCTAGATGTATAATTTCTTCATGTAGTCTTAATTCCAGTTACGTGATTTATGTATAAAATGCATATGTATAATAACATGTTCTATGTGTTTGATAAAATCAATGAGTAATTGTTGATGAATTGTATTTATTAAGGGTGTTGAGATGGAATCCTCAACTACCTTATCTATATGTATAAATCCGTTCACGTAACCTAAATTGTTACCACGTGATTTATGTATGAAGTGCATATGTATAATAACATGTTCAGTGTGTTGTTAAAATGCTCGAATGGAATTTATTTATGAAATGTTCGTTAAATGCTTATGTGATTATCACATGTATACATATGCTGCATTTGAGTATGATTGGGACGACTACGTAGTTCAGGCAATCGGTAATGGTTCCCGATTGAGTGGCCGAACTATTCTCGCCACAGTGGATGAGTTCGATGAATTCAAGTCGTACGATAATTGTTGACAGTGGTTAGGCCACGTGGAGTGCTTATGCGCTCCATGTCGATTAATTCAAAGTACGCTCGTACCAATCGAACTTGTCGAATAACCCGATTGGCCCATTGTATGTTCACCATGTATGAACGCTACTGCTTGGACCTAAGGTACCCCTTACCAATGTAAAGACCCGTTTCAACCATGGTACCTCGATCCGCTAAGACTCATGAGCCGGGTATGGTGGTATGGGACACCGTGGTCGAGCTGTCAGCCTATGCTGGGGTGACGAGCCTCCCCGTAGTGACCAGTGAGCAACCCAAACTCGTGAGCTGAATACGGTGGTATGTGACACTGTATTCAAGCTGTCGGCCTACGATCAGGTGGTGAGCCTCTCGTAGTGACCTCGAGTATACACTAGGACTACACTAAGGTGACGAGCCTTCCCGTAGTGACCTTGAGTGTAAAACAGGCCTACCCCGGTGCAGTCTGGCTGTGGTCCCCAGTCGGGTTGGTGACGAGCCTTCGAAAATAGACTGCTAGTTGGTAGGGCATTGGTGGTGTGACCTCGAGTATGAATCAAGTCTACGCTGAAGTAACAAGCCTCCCGTAGCAACCACTAGTATAAACTCGCGAACTTGCTTATCGTATGTGATTAACTAGGATTGACGACCCTAGATGGATCATTATTTGGGTTAATGATATAAAGGGAGGTACCTTAGCTTCCCGAACTTGCTGTTTGGATAAACCTAATTAAGAACTTGGCTAACACGATCACGCACCGCATTGCATGTGCTTTGGCGAGGAAGCGCATGTTTACCGAGAGTGTTGCATGTGCGATCATGAGATGATGTCGCTGAGGGATGCAGGCAGGGCATACATCATTGTCGAATCCATTCTTGCATTAACAAGAGAAATTAGGACATGATTATTGTACTGTTTTATCATTACTGCTTGATTGAATTAATAACATGTTAACCTTTGCTTTATAGTTCCACTAAACTAGCTACTCATTCCCACTTGGGACGGTGTTTTAAAACACCACCCAGACTCTGGTTTAGATGCAAGTGATGGCGAGGTCTATACAGTAGTGTTAGACTTCGTAGGCAAGGAGGAAGAGTTCTCCTACGTTCATCTATCGGGCGGATCTATGTAGGTCTCATACCGATGCGCAGGGATTATTGGGTTACTTGTTTACTTTAACACATTTACTTCCCGTATTTTATATGGTTAGAAACAACACATGTATATATTTAGCCCAGTTTCATACTCATACTTCGAAATTTGTGAAACGTTTCCATAATTAAATGCATATATTTCAGTCTTCCGCTTGCTAAATTACATTAACTCTGGAGTATGATATGTTGTTTTAGTATAATCCCACTCATGTTTACTACATTGCTAATGGATGACATCTAAACATCATTATCCATGTTGCATAAGTGATGCATTGGAACTCGGGAGTAGAGCTTTGCTCGACCCCCGATTTTCAGGGCGTTACATATACCTCATATTGGGCTTCATTATGTGGGTCATATATAAATCACATTGGGCCTCTCCAGATGGGCCACAAATACATCATAATAAGGTGGGCCCTACACATTCCAAATGGGCCCCACCAGATGGACAGCTAGGATCAAACACGTACATCACGTGGGGACCACGTGGATGGACGATGTGAATATTCAACACATCACAAGGTGGGCCCCACCCGTCCAGCAAACGAACAGGGTGGATATACATCATCTGGGCCCCACGTGGCTGTAAACCTCATACATCAGAGGTGGGTCCCACCATCCAGCGATCTAGACGGTGTAGATAAGACCCGCACACCCGACCAGGGATGGACGTAAACTTGTAAGCTACCGAGGCTAGGGATAATCATCCAGATCTTATTGTGAAATAAAAAAGCCGCCCCGCCACATCATGGTTGGCCCCACATAGCACACCGTCCAGAGATGGATGGTGTGAATATACAATACATACATCAACGGTGGGGTCCCACGTCCCATCCCTGGACGGACGAACAGCTAGGATCAAACACATATACCATGGTGCATCCCACAACACCATCCAGAGACGGACGGTGTAGATACAAAATACATACATCTAGGTGGGCCCCACCCCCACACATGCAGCACGTGTGGGGTGGGCCCTACGTCAAAATAGATGGACGACTGGATAGAGAACGCATGCATAAGGGGCCCACCGTCCTTAGTAGATGGATGACTTGGCTATAGAATACATATATCAAGGTGGACCCCACCCCCACACGTGCAACACATGTGGGGTGGGTCCACATACATGGAAAAATGGATAGACGGTATGGATATATCACATACCCCATGATCAGACCTAGAACTTGCTAACGTCAACACAACAGTCATGCGGCTGGACTGCTGGCCCAGTGTCAATAGATGGACGGTGTAGATAAAATACATGCATCACATGTGGGTCCCACACACACGTCGTCCACTTGGTTGGGATCAAACTAATATTGGTGTTTTCCTTCATCCAGACCTGTCCAGCAATGGACAGCAAGGTGGGCTCCACCAACTGGATGCCTAGAAAAATCTGGACAGCCTGGATTTTATTGAACACGTTAGGTGGGCCACACACCTCATCATCACATAAAAATGAAAGAGAGAAAGAGAGAGGGAGAAACGTGTGATAGAGGGACCCCACCACTATGGGTCCCTCAATACATGCGTCAATACATACATCAAGATGTGTCCCATGCATGCATGGGCCCATCATAACAAAATAAAAATCTAAGGTGGGGAGGCATCCCCACCATGCAAAAGAGGGGTCTAGATGACCCTTAGAAGGCATAGATTAGAGTAGAAATCATCATGGTGGGGTCTATGGAGAATGGACCCACCATGGGTCATGCATGCAAGAAGATGGGCCAAAGACCACATCAAGGGGATCATGAAGAATCTCTACCATGGATTGGTGGGCCCTTCAAGTCCCTATGCAAATGCAAGAAAGAAACTAAGGGAGAGGATGAAATCTAGTTCTAGAGAGCACCCACCTTGGATCTTGATCTCCTACTTCCACCACTATGTTCTAGAGCTCCAAGGGGACATGATTCAATGGTCGAGATGAAGTTTGGAGGGTTAGATTAGGAAGATTAGGGATAGGAATTTGTTGGATTTTTGGAGGTGAGTGGGGTATCCATGGCTCTTGCTAAAGAAAAATGAAGAAGAAAGAGGGAGGGAGACAGAGATAAGAGGGAGAGAGAAAGGAATTATTGCTTTGTATGGCAATCATAGCTAGTGTAAGAGGCATGGCTCATGAGAAAGAGAAAGGCAATCATGGGCTAGGGGCTAAGGTAGGGTAGGGTGATGTCACCCCTAGGGTGACATCATCCTAATGATGGTTTCTAAGAAAACGTGCAATCTAGAATAGGTGGGTCCCGCAATGCGCAGTCCACGGCCATAATCATGCGCGAGCTACATCTTATGATTTAAGCATCGGATTGGTGCACGAGACGTGGCGTCGGAACCGCGGCGACGGCGAGCTGCAATGGTATAGGTTTGGGGTCGATTCGACTTGGGTTTACAGGATGTGACTTAGGGTTGCGGGTCACCGAAATTCGATCAGGAGGACCGCGGGATCCTATGGAATGTAATAGTCACTAGGACATGGGCCGACAACTCTCCCCTCCTAATAAAAATTTCATCCTCGAAATTTACTATCATGCAGAACAAGGCAATGGAAGAGAAAGCATCAACACACACACATATATAACAATCAATTTAATACAAAGCATAATACAAGCTCAATCAATCTACAAACAAATGGGGATAACGCTCTCTAACCTCAGCCTTGTGCTCCCAAGATGCTCCTCAACAGAATGATGACCCCACTGAACCTTCACCAAAGGAATGACCTTGGTCCGGAGGACCTGCTCCTTCCGATCAAGGATACGAACTGACTCTCAATGTAGGAAGCATCCTCACAGACCTCAAGAAGCTGCCAATCAATCACGAGAATGGTGTCTGACCCACACTTTCGCAGCATAGAAACATGGAAAATGTCGTGGATGTCAGACAATTGAGAAGATAAGGCGAGCCTATAGGCCACAGCGCCAACACGCCCAGTGATCTCAAAAGGTCCAATAAATCTCGGGCAAGCATGCCCTTCGCTCCAAATTGAACCACGCCCTTCATGGGCGAGACCTAGAGATACACTTTGTCCCCTACTGCGAACTCTAAGCGACGACGTCGACGATCAGTAAAACTCTTCTGCCAACTCTGAGTTGTGTGCATCCTCTGCCTGATGATATTGATAACCTCTGACGTCTACTGAACAAGCTCAGGGCCTAAGAGACGGTGCTCTCTAACTTTGACCCAACAACTGGGGGATCTACATGGCCTACCATACAAGGCCTTGAAGGGAGTCATACCAATAGTCGCCTGATAGCTGTTATTATACGCGAACTCAGCCAGGCGCAAATGCTCATCCCATCTATCGGAAAAGTCGATCACGTAAGTATGAAGCATGTCCGCAAGAATTTAGTTGACCATCTCGGTCTACCCATCGGTCTGTGGATGGTACGTGGTGTTGAACTGCAAGGCAAACCCCATAGTCTTTTAGAAGCTCCTCTAAAACTAAGACGTGACCTCGGGTTTTAGTCAGAAACGATCGAAACTGAAACATCGTGCAGTCTCACAATCTCATCAACAAATAATCTGGCAAGCCAGTCTAAAGGCCACGTCGCACGAATCGCAAGAAAATGTGCCGACTCGTCAGACGATCCATGACAACCCATATGACGTCATAACCGCGCCGAGTCCTCGGTAAGCCCATAATAAGATCGATGGATACGTGCTCTCACATCCACGTCGGGACGCTCAACGACTGCAATGGACCTAAGGGTCTTTGAAGATCGGCCTTAACACCTGGCATGTGTTATACTTGGCCACAAAACTGATGATCTACCACTTCATCCCTGCCCCAAATACTGCCTCCTCATATCACGATATATCTTCGTCAAGTCAAGGTGGATAGAAAATCGAAATCGATGTGCCTCGATTATAAGATCTCTGCACAACTCTGAAATATCTGGAACACATAATCAACCTCTAAAGCGAAGTCCACCATCAAAACCAATCTGTCAATCTGACTGACTCTTAGATGCTACCTCTGCCCGATAACTCTGCAACGACTCATCTGCCTGCTGAGCCTCGATCACCCTCGCGACAATAGAGGGTTGAATCGACAGGCTCGATAACTGCACAATAGAAGACTGCAAGCCAATCTCGAAGTCGAACGCTGACAGATCCTCAAGCATCTTCCACTCCTGAATCATCATATACACCACCAGGCCTCGTGGCTAATGGCTAAGGGCATCCGCCATCACATTCGCCTTGCCTGGGTTGTACTGAATGTCAAAACCATAGTCATTCAGAAGCTCCATCCAACGTCTCTGCCTCATGTTCAACTCGAACTGTGAGAAAAGATACTTCAAGATCTTGTGGTCAAAGAAAAGCTCGAACCTGACCCCATAAAGATAGTGCCTCCACACCTTCAGTGCGAAGACAACTGCTGTCAGCTCCAAATCATGTGTGGGGTAGTTCAACTCATGGACCTTGAGCTGGCGAGACGCATAAGCTACCGGCTTCCCATGCTGCATCAGGACAGCACCCAAACCAATACGCAAAGCATTAGAAAATATAACAAAGCTTTCACTCCCAGAGGGAAGAGTGAGGACAGGAGCGAACGTGAGGTGGTCCTTCAACTCCACAAATGCTCGCTCATAGGCGTCACTCCACATAAACTCTGCGCCCTTCCGGGTTAACCTGGTCAGTGGTGCTGCAATATGGGAGACTCCCTCAATAAATCGTCGATAATATCCCGCCAATCCAAGAAAGTTGCGGATCTCGGACGCGTTTGAAATTACGGTGAAAACCGCTTTAGTTGAAGTCGGGATATGCCAATATGTCCTAAAGGGAGGTGAATAGGATTTTTAAAAGTTTTTATGGTTTATTTAAAATCCTATTACACTAATCCTAACAACAGGCACATATTAGGATTACTCAAAAATAACTCTACTAGCTTCCAAGCCCAGTAAAGGATCCAATCACAAACTATTTGAGAAGTAAACAATATGCAAATTAGTTTATGATGGATAACGACTGTGTAAGTGTGTGAGGTGTGATCTCAGATATTCTGATATGCAAATATTAAAGTAAATCACACAATCAGAAGAATAGCAATCTTAAACATAGTCATTTTTATAGTGGTTCGACGATCAGTCTACTCCACTCCCGGTAGACACACTCAACCCTTGAGTGTGCCGAATTTCACTAAGGAGGTTTCACAGTGGTTCACCTCAAACCTCAGGTTTTAAATCAGGTTCACCTTCAACCTTTACAACCTACACTGAGGCTGACTGTTTATACTCTCACGAGCAAGGGTCAACACAATGCACCCACTTTTAGGCACACAAGCCAAGGATCTTCCATAAGACCCTACCAGAGGTTTCTACATGGTTCATCTCAAACCTGAGGTTTCACACGGTTCACCTCAAACCTAATGTTTTGCTAGTTCACCTTCAACTAGATGTTTATGCTCTCCACAGAGCAAGGGTCCACACAACGCACCCACCACATACACTCCTGCCGGAGGCCTCCTACGAGAGCTTGAAGGGTGAGAAACACCTAAGACCCAATCCTAAAAAGGAATGATCACGAGTGTCCTCTAGACTCTAGATACTTACAGATAAGTGGATGAGTCCCATTAAGCACGTTGACGAAGATCTCCTCCTTTGATGATGAAGAATCTTCGGTCTCCTTGATCCGCAACTCAAAAGATGTACCAGTGCATGGCGACGGGTTGGGTCAAGGTTATGATGAAATCTTACTCTCAAAAGATTTTCCTATAAGGAAGATAGAGCGATTTCAATCATCTAAGCATTCAAGGCATCCCAGCTTAATGATTTGCCATTAAGGAGGTAGCTGAAGGATCCTTGAATGCGGAAGTTCATTCCCCAATCCACTTTATTGAATATCAATGGTGAGGGTGGATTGGAGGATGAACTCCCTTGAGAGAAAGGGCTTTGGGTATAAGATCTAAGGTTAAACACTCAAAAGCTCTCTCTACTTTCTCTCACAGCAACAATAGACAAGTCCTCTTTATATAGGCAAAAGGTTCCAACGGATATAAAACGGTCACATTTATGACAGAGTTCGATATAATCGAAGAGGTTTGATATCATCAAGCGTATACTCTCGATAGCATCGATGGTCTGCTCGATGACTCGAACTCAATGTCATACACTTTTGAAACCTTTTGCCAGCTAGTCGATGAATCGAAACGATTGTCAATGTCATCGGATTTCGAACTCCGATTTCATCGATGATAGGATCGATCCATCGACACTTGAAAATGAGAGAGACTTGACATTGAGATATTTCAGGTTTTCATGAATGATCGGGGAACCATTGAGATCATCAGAATTTGAATGTCGATGATATCGATATCAGGGTCGAGGCATCGATAAATCCAGCAGATTTTTCAATGAGCTTGCTGGACAGTTTATGTTCTTGTTCGATGTATTCGACCTGGTACCGATATTATCGATATTTGAATATCATTGCTGGAGAACTTAGTGCCCAAGATCGATATCATCGGAGGTCTTCCGATATATCGATGTAAAAGTGATTTTCTTAAGTAAAAAAGGGGCGCCGGAAATCTGCCTGTCGATAATATCAAGTCGACTTCGATAGACTCGAGATTTGAATATCGATGGTATCGATAGGTATATCGATATATCGATAATTCGTCCAGATATGTTTGTGAGGTTGCTGGACATATTTGGTCTTCTTTTCGATGGATCGATAAAGCATCGAGGACTCGACAGAGTAGGTCGATCATATTGAGATGTATATCGATACAATCGACAGAGCAAGAAAACTTAGAGAATTTTTTGATTTTGAAAAACGTTTTCTTACCTTTAAAACCCTAAGATGTTCTAGTTTGTTTTAAGGGTTTTAGTATACCTGGTGATTTGGGACAAGGGATGTGAGGCTCAGATTTACCTGTGGCGAGCTTGCACACATCCGGTTGAGGTAGACGCTTGAATTGATCTTCCTATTAGGCTCTGTAGACGAACTGACTCAACACTCACGCTAATTGATAAACCAGAGCACTTTCAATCTCCCCCTTTGTCAATTACGTGACGAAATCCCAAAACAATCTAGAATACTCTAGACAAACACATCCTAAATTGTGTGTACATGCTTTTTACACAATTTTACAATTTCTATTTCATGTACACAACCAGTAGCTGCTCCCCCTGACTTGTAAACTCCCCCTCGCTTGATTCAGCTGCTCCTCCTAACACCTGCAACATCATCCAAGCAGATATACAATTTTCCATTTGGGGTGTTTGAAGTGTTCTCCCCCTTTTTGTTAGTCATTAGCAAAGATATATCAGGTGATATTGACTGAAGCTTGAAGTATTTAGGAGAACCATCCAGTCAAAAGCATATAGTTTTAACGCATTGATGTATAATGAGTAAGTCAGTTTAAGCAGATATCAATTTCAGAATCTATGGATGCATTTTAGACAAAATAGAGCAGTGATATAGCAGTTACAATATTCATTAAAGACATCACATGCACTCCAAGATAAGCCAGGGGATTGTAAATCATAATCATGACAGTAAAGATAAGAATTGTACTCAGCCATATACCAAAGTGAAACCAAAATATCCAACTATCCAAAATAAACTACCCAAGATTGGCAGCAAATTAATAGTTAGCCCAACAAAAATCACCAAGCCCAATAAAAAAAAAAACGTAGTGATAGAATTTGCACAGTCAGCTCCTAGCTTCTCCAAGAAACACCACGTGTGAGCAAGTCTACCACTTGCTGATTTGTTTGCTGGAGAGCATCGACTTTTTCTTCAATCACGGTGAGACGTCTTTCGCAGTTGTAAAGTCGCTCTTCCATACCCGCCATACCATTCAGTAGGTGGCGTTCGAGGTGATGAGTTTGGCGGTTTGTGATAGACTTCGGACTGAGCAATGGCGTTCGATTAGATCCCTGTGGACATGACGGATGAGCATATCGAGCAGCAGACTGCAGGGGAGCACTATTTCGAGAATAGCTGAAGCAAGACACAGCTGTTGAGCCACCTGAGCTAAATTACTATTAAACCATGTCTCTGGATAGACTGTATCAGATGTGGCAGAGATACCAACATGATGAGCTAATTTATAAATGAGTACAGGAAAAGCTAGTGTATCCCGATGGTTTCCTTGAATGACACGAATTAGCTGCTTAAGAAGAAGCATTGGGAGGCACATCTGAACTTCTTGATACACATCATACAACACATTTAACACAAAGGGAGACAGATGATTACCATTCACATCACAAGGATAGACATTGGACCCAAAAATGTCATGAAGGATTTTAAAAGTGGGTCCAAGATGATTAATATGAAGGGAATTATCATCGTTCCGAGAAATAGTAGTTCCTTGATACAGTGTGCGAGTTATCTCTCCCCAGACGCCCAGACCATTTAGATTCTGGCTGGTGACTGGAATGCGAGTGACCTCGAGGTCTAGAAGATTACTCAAGGTGATGGGAGTGATGTGCTTGGAGTAATGCAATAATTCGACTTGAATGCAAGGTGGATCGTCACGAATAACATGACTTTTACTGAGGAAGTCATGGACCACCCCTATTTGATAAGTACCACCAAGGTTTAGAATATTTTGCCATCCTATTACTTCTAGAAGGAGGTCCACACCGAAAGGCTAGTTGGCACTGTTAAGAACCAGACGTTCAACAACAGTGGCTGAATGTCTCACCGATGGAATGAGTTGATGCATACTGGGTTGTTTCGCTTTTCCTTTTGCAGACTGAGAAAGAGACTTACCTTTCCCTTTGTTCATGATTTTTCAGTGTAAGAGACAGGCAAAGGTAAGGATGGTCAACCAAAAAGAACAGAAAATACCCAACCAAAAGTGATATTAGACTCTGGAATAGAAGGATAATACCAGTCTTTGAGAGGCTTTTGGGACCGACCAATGGTCTTCCGGATGAGGATCCGAGCAGAAAACAAAACAGAAGGTTTTTCTCAGAAAAATATGATTTTTCTGCTCGACCGCCTTTTATGGGGGGCAGTCTTCAATTTTATCGAACTTACGTTCGATTATATCGATGATCCTCATTCGATGTTATTGACAAGAGCTTCGATAGTAGTCTCGATCATGTGACTTTTCAAATTCAGAAGAGATGTCGATAATAACGATTCTTTGTCGATTTGATCGAGAATGCTCATGACAATTCGACAGACATATCAGACGTGAATGTTTTTCAATCATTCAGACAACCATTCATGTATACTTTTAGTATGTAAGTTTATCAATAGTATACACAACAAAATTTTGTACAATCAAAGCACACATTAAAATTATAAACATTTAAATGTTTATATACACAAGATGGAGGCAAGGGACCTCAGATATATCATTTTAAGCTCAGCAAAAAATTACACCATTTCAGCAAATATCCAGATCTAGATGCATGACCTGAACTTGTCCTTTTATGCTCTGTAAGACCCGCATCTTAGACCGTACCGTTCCGTAGGTTCCCGTGATCTTTCCGGTCAAATTTCGGCAACCTTCGACCCTTAACCGGCGTTGCGCGTGACCCTGATTCACACGTCGTTAATCTGATTCGACTCAACCCGAGATTTGTACCATTGCGACCGCACCGTCGCCGCGGTTCCGATGCCTCGACTCGTGCGCCGAGGCAATACTCTGGCTGAGAGATGTAGGCCAGCGTTCGGTGCGAGAAAAACGCCGCGCGTTGCGGATCCCAAGAGAATCTCAACGGCTTGTCACATCCATCAATCAATCAATCCATCCCATCATGTCAAGTACACATCACCTCACACCCTTCCCCAAGAAAACCCCAAAGTCAAAAAGGCTCTTACACACCCATGCCTTTCTTACACAAATTGCCACAAAAGTCAAAAAGGTGCTCTTACACACCCATCACCACCACATCCATCAAACATCACCCATCTCTCTCTCCCTTTACAAGTCTCTCTCTCTCTCTTTTCCAAATCTCACTCCAAGCAAATCCCCATAAGTATGAGCTTCTCCCTCTCTTTCAAACTCCAAGTGTGGCCCACCTTTCCATCCCAACCATCCATTCCTCATCTCCTCCTTTGAAATTGAAGCTAAGGAGCTAAGGAACCCATTGGAGCAAGAAGATCGGACGGTGGGTGCTTGATAAGAGTAGTTTTTCATGTTTTTAAGATGGGCCAAGTGAGGCCAACCGATCAATGGTTTAGATCTCACTTGGGACCCTAAGAGGTGGCCGATGGCCCGCTTTGATCATCATGATCATTCCATGATGGGGCCATTCTCCATGGCCCCCATCATGATGTTTATTTTCTTGCTTTTGATAGGTCATCTAGACCGTCCATATTGGTGGGTGATCTCGGATCTCCACCTATTTTAACATTGTTGATTTAACGGCCCACTTGTAGTGGGACCCACCTTGATGTATGCTTATGATCAAGAGGGACCCATAGTGGCGGGGCCCCTCCGATATTGCCGGTGCCTCTCTCTTTCTCCCTCCCTCTCCCTTTCACATTTTTGTGGTGTGATGAAGTGGCCATGTGGCCCACCCAAGTGAACCCCATCTTAGTATATGAATTACCCACGCCATCCAACCATTTGGTGGCCCACCCTGATTGCATGTCCGTGGGTGGGGCCCACCTTAAATACTTGTGTTCTCAACCGTCCAGCGTCCAGGGACGCTGTTATGTGGTTCTTCTTCTGTACCCAAATTTATTTCTCGCAGGTTGTCAATTGTTGGTTGCCCCCCATCTTCTATCTGTTTCGGAGTTATTTTAAGATGCTTGATTTTTTCGAGATCTACTTCTCTACTGCTTGTCGAATCTGCTGTAATCATATTTGTTTGCGCTCGAGAAGGTTCTGCCCCCAATCCACGGAATTTCACTCGTTTTTCTCCATTCACCCCAATAGGGATCTGGATTCCTTTCCCATTGTTCAACCCGATCGGTTCTTCACAATCGAAGCCCATATTTTTCATAATTTTTCTGCTGATAGGACTATACCTTTTCAAATCTTCTGACGTTAACCTTTGACAGCTTATTTTATCATTACTCTTTTCTTCTGTTGTAATGCCCCGGGTTTTCGAAACCTGAGTATATGACTCGTTTTCCAAAAACCCGAGTGTTAACCTATATGGATAGTCAAATTCCGCGTGCATTTTTTTTTCTTTTCTTTTTCAGAGTGAGCATTTAGGCGGAATATGAACAAATCAAGTATAAAGGAAATTATATATACATTCAAATTATAAGAGTGGCTGCCCAAAATGACTTATACAAACCAATGTCTCTATGTTAATAAATACAAGAATTACAAGATTTAACACATGAGAAATAATAAAATGCATATAAACTTGAGCAGCAAGATTGTGCAACTTCTCTTGGCCCATGCATCCTTAACAATTGTACAATGCTCCTCATCAACCCAAACATGAATATCATTTAAACCACTTGTACTACCTGTACGGTTATATATTCAATGAATGAGTGGCTAGCTCAGTGTGAATTCACCACCACATTAGTTAAGCATAGTTTTAAACAATAAGACACAAAACATTTCATGATGCGATCTTGTTTAAGTGCATGGATGCGTAGATGCACATCAACTAGGGATGCACATCTAGTTAGCCAAGTGAATGGACCTTTCAAATAGTCAGTCCATTCATGCAAGAACAGTCAGCTCATTCAACTTGCAAGGTAGTGGGCCTTTTAAACAGTTAGCTCATCCCTAAAAGGGGAATGGACTTTTCAAACAGTCCGTCCATTCAGGCAAGAGAATAGGTCTTTTAAATAGTTAACCCCCTTTTTAATAAGAGAATGGACCTTTTAAACAGTCGGTCCATTTAGCAAGAGAATGAGCCTTTCAAACAATTGGCTCATTCAACTTGCAAGGGAACGGGTCTTTCAAACAGTCGACCCGCTCAAGTAAGATAGCTGGTCTTTCAAACAGTCGGCTCATTCAAGCATGGGGATGAGCCTTTCAAACAGTCGGCTCATCCCTAGTAAGAGAATGGACCTTTCAAACAGTCAGTCCATTCAGAATGCAAGTGTCATGAATGCATGATTAATCATAGCCATTATTATTCCAATTTGCAAGCAGTCAATTTAAAAAAGCTCAAAGGTCACTATGGGGGGCTCGTCACCCAACATAGGCCGACAGCTCGGGATAGTGCCTCATTCCATCATCCCTAGCTCATGAGACTCCATCATTAGGATGTTTAATGGCATCCTCCTCAACCAATACTAACCACAGTCTATCAAATGGAACTTTCCATTGCATGGTTACACAAAATAATCCATCAAGTTACCTAAGGTAAATATGTAACAATCAGGGCCGCAAGGGGCAAATATCAACCAAGAAAGAGCCACATAGGCACCACAATCCATGGATAGTAAGCCCACATCAATGTTTCATTTAATCCATCAATCAAAGTAGCCACTAGGTGAGGGTCCATTATAATCACAATCAGTCAAGTTACATCCCAAGTCTGGGTGTACATATAAGTGGGGTTTTCCACTGATAGATGTAACAGTTCAAGTTCTTCAACCAATCTATAAACAATCCATAAACATGAAAGATACACAAGTATAATATATGGATATTCATACGAGCTAAGTGTTGAGTATACAATGGATAATCAGATTCAATATCTAACACAAGTTATCATGAATTAGAGATATCAATTATTGGTTGAAATAAAATAAACTATTACTTAGACTAACAAGGAAGATTAAAGCTTAAGGGGAAAGATTCATCACCTTATGAGTCGACTATTTCTTATCCTTCCCTTTTGCTAACTATTTAACACCTACTCGTTTGCCTTGGTGAGTTAACCCGGTGCAACTAGATACAATGGTTCAAGCCTGATAAGAACAAGCTAACTTCCTTAAAGAGTGATCACACATGCTATCTATGGGCAACATCAAGGTCTCCTCATATCTGGAAATGACTAGGTAAGGAGTGAATTGATTCACTGAGTCGACTCATTTGATTTAGACCTGGTTGCAAGAGCCCCCCTAAGGCCGTGAAGTTTATGGTTGTGAGTGGCCTACCAACTGAGCAAGACCCTGAAACAACATGTATTCGAGTTAGCTTATGTGACTCAAGGCGAGTCAACTAGGTCAGTCTCGGCAGCCTGACTCAATGACTCGGGATTCAAACCATCATCACTGGACTAGTGTTGTGACCCAAGCCCTACGTGCAGCTGTTGTTACTACATTAATATGCTCACCTTGCTGTCGGAAGCTTGATCGTGAATGAAGCCAATCTAGTTTTGGAGGCCCTTCCGGTGTTAACAGTTCCAGGAGCTTCAGCAGGCGAGTCTAGAAGTTAGACTCGAACCCGAACACAGCAGCGCCCTGTTGAACTCCAAGTTCTCTTGCCCTTTCTCTTCTTGTTTCTCTTTTCTCCTTCTCTTTCTTGCTGTCAGTCACTTCACAGCGCCCAAACTTGACCCAGCCTAGGTCTGTGACTCGGTCGAGTCAATGTAGTGCGACACCGAGCAGCATGGAGCTCGGTTCTCTCTCTCTCTCTCTCTCTCTCTCTCTCTCTCTCTCTCTCTCTGTTGTAACAACCAGCAGCTCCTAAACCCAACCTGAGCCTAAGTCGTGCTTGACTCAATGACCCCACGCAACTCAGTCGTGCTTGGTCCAAAACCTGACTTTAACAACAACTCTCTATATCTTCCTCTTTTCTCTCTTTCTCTCTCACACTCTCTTTCTGGATTTTCGGTGGGAATCCTAAGAATAGCATGCCCTTTTTAAAGAACTAGGGCGGGCAGGCAGACTGCATCCAACGATCGTAATTTCATGCCACAATGGTCCAGTCATGGTGGACATACCATAGATTTCCTTTGCATGGTGTCAAACTGATATGTGGTGTGAATTCCCATCACCATGGCCCACCGAATGGGCGTTTTAGATCAAAAATGAGGCCCACAACATCGTGATGGGTTCCTCGCCTGAACGGAGAAGATGAAAGTGTCGTCCATGGCAGGTTTCCATCAACGGCCTAAGATGGTCATCCAAGCCATCTGGATGGAATGGATTTGCCCATAGACTGTTGTGGGGCCCACTAATCTCATCGATAATAGTACTGGCCCGATATCTCGTGAGAATTCTCAGTCGCCGCAATTTTCTTGAGCGTTAGGAGATTGTTTCGAAAAGTTGGCTGCCCTATCGGCTAGGGTTGTGGCTGCCCTAACTTGAATGAGATTGATCGGCAAAGCTCGAGTGGAAGGTTCAGATCGTGCTAGAGCATGTTTCTCGAAGGGGAAAGCTTCCCACAACGTTTCTTTCCGACGATGGTTGCTCCATCTTTTTCAGCGCTTGGACAAAGGGTTGGGATTAACACCAGATGAAGGGCTGAGGGCGCACACGGATCTCCAACGTGGCAGGGAGAAAATATCCCACCTTTGGAGGTGAATCCCACGTGCTTCTTCTCTGTTTGGGTCCACGTTTGTGCGCACGTGCATACGCATGGCTTCAAGCGAGAGACGTGGCTTTGGTCGGCCGTGAGTACTCTGTCAAATGGACGGTTCAAATCATTTAGGCTGATCTCGGTAGTGACCCACAATCAATGCAAATGTCGTTCGTCCGTTTGAAATGGACGCTGACGGAGAATTGAGAGAAAGGGAGAGAAACTCTCTCTATTTCTGGAAAGCCACGGATCTTTGGGTTCGAGGTCTGGTGTCGCATCAAATGGACGGTTTAGATCAATGATCTGATCTCACATGGGGCCCACCTGACGATCAGATGCACCACGCCCATTTAAACGGAGCATGGGCGAGAAAACAAAAGGGAAGAGGAATTCTTTCCTCTTTCGTCGAAGGATTTCGGGTCAAACACAGTTTGAGCATATATTTGGTTATGTGCTCCGCTGGTACAAACCCAGTGGTGTACACACCCAAAGCATGTGGGGCCTACGATGATGATCTTGGCAAATCCCATCCATTCATTTATCTCCAAGAGCCCACTTAGGACCTTTGGCTAAAGATCAGTTAGATTCAACATTTGGGTAGGCCACACTAAAGAATTTCCTCATATATACTGATCTTTGCTGATCTAATGGTTGGATTGATCCCAATTGGAATATCAACGACCAATAGACTCTAGGGATCATTTGTGTGTTCAAGCCCACCTATTCTGTGTTGACAATACCATTATTGCTATTAAAATCCCTCCAATGATATTATTCATATTATTATACCATTACCACTTGTTTTATTTACATATCACTATTATATGTGTATTCATAAATACTTATTTTATTTATTTATTTATTTAAATTTTTTTTGTAGGACCTGCCTTTAATTAGAGTCATCAATGATTTGAATAATTCCATATTGAACCATGTGTCCAAATTTTAGGTACACATGCCACTCAAGAGGTTTATGGTCGATTTTATAATCCAATGGTAGTTTTAGGAAAGTCAATCGTTAGATCAATCATTGAAATGTTGTGGACCTAATGATGGTGAAGGATCCACTATTTCTCGAAGGAGTCCTATTAGTGTGATCAAGCGACGTGTCAAGGGACAAGACGATGTGGCCCTATTGATTCAGGCTTCAAAGCCTAAGATGCACGGTTAGGTTTAGCCTAACAAAGGTGAATGTTCAATGAACTAGGTTTATGTTACTAAGTTAGATCTCCACAATAACACCCAAGTACTGCAAAGTTCGGGGTGTTACATCCGTCCCTGCTCTTGATGGTGTATAAAAATCGATGGGCTCGGGATTTTTCATGATGGGCTTGACGTGAAATCTTTTTGGCATAGACGGGAATGGTTTGTTCCTTTCAGCATATGGCAACGGTACTGTATAATTTGAGTGCAAGACCTCTAACTGTTAAGGCGACAATAGCGTTAACGAGGGTTGTCCTAGTTGTCTCAAGTGCTTTGGCATGAAATAGAATTTCTTTTTCGTGTTTACTTTCTCAAACAGTTCCATTCTTGAAACTTGCTTTTCTATTATTTCTGTTTGGCTGTTTCTTACAGTCTTGTTCTCATCATTTTTCTTTCTGTCTTCTGCAGCAAATTCGTCATAATAACTGGCATCAGTAAAGAAAGATTATGCTTCCGTATACGGTCTTGTGTCTAACATTACTTTGTGCTAAATTCCATCTTTATAGTATTTGAAACACTGGTGTAGAGTGGATGGTATGATGTTATACTGATGCATCCATGGTCTACCCAAGAGGAGGTTATATGTTGTCACTGCATTAATGACATGACAAACGACATTTGTTGTCAACTCTCCTATTTTCAGGGTTAGTGTAAGTTTACCGAGTGTGCGTTGTCCATCTTGATTAAAGTCGTGTATCATCATTCCACTAGGGCGTAGATGAGAGTGGTGATATCGGAGTTCATTCAACACTGTTAGTGGTAACAAATTTACTACAGATCCATTATCCAACATTATTCGCTTAACCTGTTTACCGCGAATATGTCCCAGAATCATCAATGGCCTGTTATGTTCCCTATCGCAAATCAGATCATCATCGAAGAAAGAAATGATGGGCATACAATTATTCTGTATTTCTTGCTCTATACTTTCCATCTCTACTATTAATGCTTTTCTAACCTTATTATCAAATAGGGCTTGAATTAGAGTGTGTCGACAGTCTTCTGATAATCGTAGCGCATCATACATAATTGTGCCGGTATACCTTTTAAATGGCTCACCACATCATAAGTTACTTTTTTAGCTTTATTTTCTTCTTCTTTTCTGTCATTGTTATGCACTCCGTATGTTCTTTTTCACACTGTTTGAGGCTTCTTTTTTGGAGAGGGCTTGTTACTCTTTTTCCCGAGCATAACGTAATCACTGCAGCTTTGCTTGTTTCTTCTGAAAGGCTGTCTCTGCTTGTACTATAATCTTCTTTCTTTTTCAATCTGTCTCTTTTCTCGTGCTCAATTTCCCGAATGGAAATCATGTTTATCGCTGCCTTTCTGCTTATTTCTTTCTCTTTTCCTATTATAATTTGACCTCTGTTTATCATCTTTTGTATTATACATTTCAGTGTAAAATAGTTTTCCATGGGATGTCCCACCAGACGATGATAATGGCAGAAATTTCTTTCTTTTGTTCTCTTAGCTTCTTCAGGACGCTTCGACGAAGGCAGTTTTATCGTGCCAGTACTTAGCAGTTGATTCATCATAGGGGTGACATCTTCTTTTTCAAGCGCAAATCCCTCATGAGAATCGAGTGATTTGGGTCTTTTATCGCCTGCTCTCCCTCTGTAGTTACTTGACTCCTCCCTTTTTTCCTTTCTTCTTTTGCCATGAGGAACATCGTTTTTCTTTTCTTTGTCAATAACGTTTGCCATTAGCCTATTATGACCTCTTCTGTTTGCTTCGTAATGAAATGATGGCATTTTCTTGGTCATTAGTTCTAACGCATGGGCTTTTGTGGCTAAGTCACGGAAGGTCTTTATATTAGCACTGGTAAGGCCGAATGCAACTCCAATCTCCATAGAATTCAGGCACTTCTTTACTTGTTCTTTTTCTTCGGGCAACTGTCTGCATGAAGCTCCTAAAGTCTTCCATCTGTCTATGAATTTTTCAACAGGCTCGCCTTCTCTTTGTCGTTCAAAAGCTAGTTCTGTGATACTGACATCTCAGTCTGATGAAAAGAAATTTGACATAAAAGCATCTTGCATTTCCTCCCAAGTTCGTATTGATTCCGGTGCCAGATTAAAATACCATCATAATACTTTTCATGTTAAAGAATAATCAAATAATTGCAAGCAGTATTGTGAGACAGTGGAGAAGTTACCCATTGTGGTAATAAAGTGCATGAGGTGTTCCTCCAGAGACCTGTCTCCATTGAATTTCTAGAAGTCAAGATGTTTGAAATTTGCCGAGAATGGTATATCTTCCACTTCTTTCGGATATGGCGTTCTATAACGGAACCTCCCGGTATGCTCACGTTCTCTAACTATCTCTGTAACCACTTGTCGCATTTCCTCTTTGGTTATCGCTCTCATGGCAGGGACAAGCAGATGTTAACCTTTCATCTTTACATATAAGGCAAAGGTTATACGTTCGATATCCCAAAAGCATGTTGGAACTCTTCGATCATCATTTTACAATATGGATTGTTAATCTTTCCAAAGTGCGTGATCCAACGAAGACAGCGATGACTCCATCATTTGATGTCGAATTGGGTCAATTTTTGGTCATCCGAATGGTCTTTAGTACCCTTTGATTCTTCACTGGTATTGTCGTATTCTAAGACCATTTGGACATTTTAAGTTGGATTGCAGTTGTTGGTCCTGAATGTTTCCTTCAACTTCTTGTCCAATAGTAACCCTCATAACTCTCTCTTTAGAGGTCGAATGTAGACTATTTCAGGTCATTGGATAGGTAACTTGTCAAGCTTCCAAATGGGACCAAATTTACCAAATTCGGAGATCGTTCAATATGCCAAAAGCACGTTGGAACTCTTCAATCGTCATTTTACATTATGGATTGTTAATCTTTCCAAATTGATCGATCCAACGGAGACGCCTATAACTCCATTTGATGTAGGATTGGGTCATTTTTTGGTCATCTGAAGGGTACTTTAGTGCTCTTTCATTCTTGACTGGAATCATATTATTATGAGACCATTCGGGCATCTTTAACTTGGATCGCAGTCGTCAATCCTGAATGTTTCCATCATCTCCTTGTCCAATAGTAACCGTCATAACTCTCTTCAGAGGTCGAATTTAGACTATTTCAGGTCATTAGCATGGTAACTTGTCAAGCTTCCAAATGGGTCCAAAATTGCCTAATTAAGAGACCGTTCGATAACCCAAAAGCACGTTGGAACTCATCGATTGTCATTTTTCAATATGGATTGTTAATCTTTCCAAATTGCCAGATCCACCGGAGACGCCTATAACTCCATCATTTGATGTCGGATTGGGTCGATTTTTGGTCATCTGAAAGGTACTTTAGTGCTCTTTCATTCTAGACTGGAATCGTTGTATTCCGAGACCATTTGGGCATCTCTAAGTTAGATAGCAGTTGTGGATCCTAAATGTTTCCATCATCTCCTTGTCCAATAGAAACCCTCGTAACTCTCTCTTCAGAGGTCAAATTTAGACTATTTCAGGTCATTGGAATGGTAACTTGTTAATCTTCCAAATGGGACATAAATTGCCTAATTCAGAGACCGTTCGATATCCCAAAAGCATGTTGGAACTCATCGATCGTCATTTTTCAATATGGATTGTTAATCTTTCCAAATTGCCCGATCCACTAGAGACGCCTATAACTCCATCATTTGAAGTCGGATTGGGTCGATTTTTGGTCATCTGAAAGGTACTTTAGTACTCTTTCATACTAGACTGGAATCGTCGTATTCCGAGACCATTTGGGCATCTCTAAGTTAGATAGCAGTCGTGGATCCTAAATGTTTCTATCATCTCCTAGTCCAATAGAAACCCTCGTAACTCTCTCTTCAGAGGTCGAATTTAGACTATTTCAGGTCATTGGAATGGTAACTTGTTAATCTTCCAAATGGGACATAAATTGCCTAATTCAGAGACCGTTCGATATCCCAAAAGCACGTTGGAACTCTTCGATCGTCATTTTTCAATACGGATTGTTAATGTTTCCAAATTGCGTGATCCAACGGAGACGCCTATAACTCCATCATTTGATGTCAGATTGGGTCAATTTTTTGCCATCTGAATGGTACTTTAGTGCTCTTTCATTCTTGACTGGAATCGTCGTATTCTGAGACCATTTGGGCATCTATAAGTTGGATCGCAGTCGTAGATCTTGAATGTTTTCATAATCTCCTTGTCCAATAGTAACCCTCATAACTCTCTCTTCAGTGGTCGAATTTAGACTATTTCAGGTCATTGGAATGGTAACTTGTCAAGCTTCCAAATGGGATCAAAATTGCCTAATTCAGAGACTGTTCGATAGCCCAAAAGCACGTTGGAACTCTTCGATCGTCATTTTTCAATATGGCTTGTTAATCTTTCCAAATTGAGCGATCCAACGGAGAAGCCTATAAATCCATCATTTAATGTCGTATTGGGTAAATTTTTGCTCATCTGAATGGTACTTTAGTGCAATTTCATTCTTGACTGGTTTCGTCATATTCTGAGACCATTTGGGCATCTTTAAGTTGGATCACAGTCGTGGATCCTGAATGTTTCCATCATCTCCTTGTCCAATAGTAACCCTCATAACTCTCTCTTCAGCGGTCCAATTTAGACTATTTCAGGTCATTGGAATGGCAACTTGTCAATCTTCCAAACTGGACTAAAATTGCCTATTTCGGACACCGTTCGATATCCCAAATGCACTTTAGAACCCTTCGATCGTCATTTTTAAATATAGATTGTTAGTCTTTCCAAATTGCGCGATCCAACGGAGACGCCTATAACTCCATCATTTGATCTCGGATTAGGTAAATTTTTGGTCATCTGAATGGTACTTTAGTGTTCTTTCATTTTTGACTGGAATCGTCGTATTCTAAGACCATTTGGGCATCTTTAAGTTAGATTGCAGTCTTGGATCCTGAATGTTTCCCTCATCTCCTTGTCCAATAATAGTAACCCTCATAACTCTCTCTTTAGAGGTTGAATTTAAACTATTTCAGGTCATTGGAATGGTAACTTGTCAAGCTACCAAATGGGATAAAAATTGCCTAATTCAGAGACCGTTCGATGTCCCAAAAGCACGTTGGAACTCTTCGATCATCATTTTTCAATATGGATTGTTAAGCTTTCAAATTTACGCGATCTAATGGAGACGCCAATAACTCCATCATTTGATGTCGGTTTGTGTCAATTTTTGGTCATCTGAATGGTACTTTAGTGCTCTTTCATTCTTGACTGGAATCGTCATATTCTGAGACCATTTGGGCATCTTTAAGTTGGATCGCAGTCGTGGATCCTGAATATTTCCATCATCTCCTTGTCCAATAGTAACCCTCATAACTCTCTTCAGAGGTCGAATGTAGACTATTTCAAGTCATTAGCATGGTAAGTTGTCAAGCTTCCAAATGGGTCCAAAATTGCATAATTGAGAGACTGTTCGATATCCCAAAAGCACGTTGGAACTCTTCAATCGTCATTTTTCAATATGGATTGTTAATCTTTCCAAATTGCGTGATCCAACGGAGACGCCTATAACTCCATCATTTGATGTCGGCTTGGGTCAATTTTTTGTCATCCAAATGGTCTTTAGTGCTCTTTCATTCTTGATTGGTATCGTCATATTCCGAGACCATTTGGGCATCTTTAAGTTGGATCGCAGTCGTCAATCCTGAATGTTTCCTTCATCTCCTTGTCTAATAGTAACCTGCATAACTCACTCTTCGGAGGTTGAATTTAGACCATTTCAGGTCATTGGAATGGTATCTTTTCAAGCTTCTAAATGGGACCAAAATTGCCTAGTTCAGAGACCGTTCGATATCCCAAAAGCACGTTGGAACTCATCGATCGTCATTTTTCAATATGGATGGTTAATCCTTCCAAATTGCACGATCCAACGAAGACGCCTATAACTCCATCATTTGATGTTGGATTGGGTCGATTTTTAGTGATTGAAAGGTACTTTAGAGTTCTTTCATTCTAGACTGGAATCGTCGTATTCCGAGACCATTTGGGCATCTCTAAGTTAGATAGCAGTTGTGGATCCTAAATGTTTCCATCATCTCCTTGTCCAATAGTAACCCTCATAACTCTCTCTTCAGAGGTCGAATATAGACTATTTCAGGTCATTGGAATGGTAACTTGTCAATCTTCCAAATGGGACCAAAATTGCCTAATTCAGAGACCGTTCGATATCCCAAAAGCACGTTGGAACTCTTCGATCGTCATTTTTCAATACGGATTGTTAATGTTTCTAAATTACGTGATCCAACGGAGACGCCTATAACTCCATCATTTGATGTCGGATTGGATCAATTTTTAAACATCTGAATGGTACTTTAGTGCTCTTTCATTCTTGACTGGAATCGTCGTATTCCGAGACCATTTGGGCAACTTTTAGTTGGATCGCAATCGTGGATCCTGAATGTTTCCATCATCTCCTTGTCCAATAGTAACCCTCATAACTCTCTCTTCAGAGGTCCAATTTAGACTATTTCAGGTCATTCGAATGGCAACTTGTCAAGCTTCCAAACTGGCCCAAAATTCCCTAATTCAGCCACCGTTCAATATCCCAAATGCACTTTGGAACCCTTCGATCGTCATTTTTCAATATGGATTGTTAGTCTTTCCAAATTGCATGATCCAACGGAGACGCCCATAACTCCATCATTTGATGTCGGATTGGGTTGATTTTTGGTCATTTGAATGGTACTTTAGTGTTCTTTCATTCTTGACTGGAATCGTCGTATTCTGAGACCATTTGGGCATCTTTAAGTTAGATTGCAGTCATGGATCCTGAATGTTTTCCTCATCTCCTTGTCCAATAATAATAACCCTCATAACTCTCTCTTCAGAGGTTAAATTTAAACTATTTCAGGTCATTAGAATGGCAACTTGTCAAGCAATGAAATGGTCCAAAAATTACCTAATTCAGAGACCGTTCCATGTCCCAAAAGCACGTTGGAACTCTTCAATCGTCATTTTTCAATACGGATTGTTATTCTTTCAAAATTGCGCGATCCAACGGAGACGCCCATAACTCCAACAATGGATGTTGGCTTGGGTCGATTTTTGATCATCTGAATGGTACTTTAGAACTCTTTCATTCTTGACTGGAATCATCGTATTCTGAGACCATTTGGGCATGTTTAAGTTTGATTGCGGTCGTGGATCCTGAATGTTTCCCTCATCTCCATATCGAATAATAGGAACCCTCATAACTCTCTCTTCAGAGGTCGAATTTAAACTATTTCAGGTCATTGGAATGGTAACTTGTCAAGCTTCCAAATGGGATCAAAATTGCCTAATTCAGAGACCGTTCGATATCCTAAGAGCACGTTGGAACTCATCGAGCGTCATTTTTCATTATGGATTGTCAATCATTCGAAATTGTGCGATCCAACGGAGACACCTATAACTCCATCATTTGATGTCGGATTGAGTCAATTTTTGGACATCTGAATGGTACTTTAGTGTTCTTTCATTCTTGACTGGAATCGTCTTATTATGAGACCATTTGGGCATCTTTAAGTTGGATCGCAGTCGTGGATCCTGAATGTTTCCATCATCTCGTTGTCCAATAGTAACCCTCATAACTCTCTCTTCAGAGGTCGAATTTAGGCAATTTCAGGTCATTGGAATGGTAACTTGTCAAGCTTCCAAATGGGACAAAAATTGCCAAATTCAGAGACCGTTCAATGTCCCAAAAGCACGTTGGAACTCTTCGATCGTCATTTTTCAATACGGATTGTTAATCTTTCAAAATTACGCGATCCAACGGAGACGCCTATAACTCCATCATTTGATGTCGGCTTGGGTCAATTTTTGTTCATCTGAATGGTACTTTAGTACTCTTTCATTCTTGACTGGAATCGTCGTATTCTGAGACCATTTGGGCATGTTTAAGTTAGATTGTAGTCGTGGATCCTGAATGTTTCCCTCATCTCCTTGTCCACTAATAGTAACCCTCATAACTCTCTCTTCAAAGGTTGAATTTAAACTATTTCAAGTCATTGGAATGGTAACTTGTCAAGCTACCAAATGGGACAAAAATTGCCTAATTCAGAGACCGTTAGATGTCCCAAAAGCACGTTGGAACTCTTCGATCGTCATTTTTCAATATGGATTGTTAATCTTTCAAAATTGCGCGATCCAATGGAGATGCCAATAACTCCATCTTTTGATGTCGGTTCGTGTCAATTTTTGGACATCTGAATGGTACTTTAGTGCTCTTTCATTCTTGACTAGAATCGTCATATTCTGAGAGCATTTAGGCATCTCTAAGTTGTATCGCAGTTGTGGATCCCGAATGTTTCCATCATCTCCTTGTCCAATAGTAACCGTCATAACTCTCTCTTCAGAGGTCGAATTTAGACTATTTCAGGTCATTGGAATGGTAACTTGTCAAGTTTCTAAATTGGACCAAATTTGCCTAATTCAGAGACCGTTCGATATCCCAAAAGCACGTTCGAACTCTTCGATCGTCATTTTTCAATATGAATTGTTAATCTTTCCAAATTGCGCGATCCAATGGAGACGCCTATAACTCCATCATTTGATGTCGGCTTGGGTCGATTTTTGGTCATCTGAATGGTACTTTAGTGCTCTTTCATTCTTGACTGGAATCATCGTATTCTGAGACCATTTGGGCATCTTTAAGTTAGATTGCAGTCGTGGATCCTCAATGTTTCCCTCATCTCCATATCCAATAATAGTAACCTCATAACTTTCTCTTCAGAGGTTGAATTTAAACTATTTCAGGTCATTGGAATGGTAACTTGTCAAGCTTCCAAATGGGATCAAAATTGCCTAATTCAGAGACCGTTCGATATCCCAAGAGCACGTTGGAACTCATCGATCGTCATTTTTCATTATGGATTGTCAATCATTCGAAATTGTGCGATCCAACGGAGACACCTATAACTCCATCATTTGATGTCGGATTGAGTCAATTTTTGGACATCTGAATGGTACTTTAGTGTTCTTTCATTCTTGACTGGAATCGTCGTATTATGAGACCATTTGGGCATCTTTAAGTTGGATCGCAGTCGTGGATCCTGAATGTTTCCATCATCTCGTTGTCCAATAGTAACCCTCATAACTCTCTCTTTAGAGGTCGAATTTAGGCAATTTCAGGTCATTGGAATGGTAACTTGTCAAGCTTCCAAATGGGACAAAAATTGCCTAATTCAGAGACCGTTCGATGTCCCAAAAGCACGTTGGAACTCTTCGATCGTCATTTTTCAATACGGATTGTTAATCTTTCGAAATTACGCGATCCAACGGAGACGCCTATAACTCCATCATTTGATGTCGGCTTGGGTCAATTTTTGGTCATCTGAATGGTACTTTGGTACTCTTTCATTCTTGACTGGAATCGTCGTATTCTGAGACCATTTGGGCATGTTTAAGTTAGATTGTAGTCGTGAATCCTGAATGTTTCCCTCATCTCCTTGTCCAATAATAGTAACCCTCATAACTCTCTCTTCAAAGGTTGAATTTAAACTATTTGAAGTCATTGGAATGGTAACTTGTCAAGCTACCAAATGGGACAAAAATTGCCTAATTCAGAGACCGTTCGATGTCCCAAAAGCACGTTGGAACTCTTCGATCGTCATTTTTCAATATGGATTGTTAATCTTTCAAAATTGAACGATCCAATGGAGACGCCAATAACTCCATCTTTTGATGTCGGTTTGTGTCAATTTTTGGTCATCTGAATGGTACTTTAGTGCTCTTTCATTCTTGGCTAGAATCGTCATATTCTGAGAGCATTTGGGCATCTCTAAGTTGTATCGCAGTTGTGGATCCCGAATGTTTCCATCATCTCCTTGTCCAATAGTAATCGTCATAACTCTCTCTTCAGAGGTCGAATTTAGACTATTTCAGGTCATTGGAATGGTAACTTGTCAAGTTTCTAAATTGGACCAAATTTGCCTAATTCAGAGACCGTTCGATATCCCAAAAGCACGTTCGAACTCTTCGATCGTCATTTTTCAATATGAATTGTTAATCTTTCCAAATTGCGCGATCCAATGGAGACACCTATAACTCCATCATTTGATGTCGGCTTGGGTCGATTTTTGGTCATCTGAATGGTACTTTAGTGCTCTTTCATTCTTGACTGGAATCGTCGTATTCTGAGACCATTTGGGCATCTTTAAGTTAGATTGCAGTTGTAGATCCTCAATGTTTCCCTCATCTCCATATCCAATAATAGTAACCTCATAACTCTCTCTTCAAAGGTCGAATTTAAACTATTTCAGGTCATTGGAATGGTAACTTGTCGAGCTTCCAAATGGGATCAAAATTGCCTAATTCAGAGACCGTTCGATATCCCAAGAGCACGTTGGAACTCAATGATTGTCATTTTTCATTATGGATTGTCAATCATTCGAAATTGTGCGATCCAACGGAGACGCCTATCACTCCATCATTTGAGGTCGGATTGTGTCAATTTTTGGTCATCTGAAAGGTACTTTAGTGCTATTTCATTCTAGACTGCAATCGTCATATTCTGAGACCATTTGGGCATCTCTAAGTTAGATAGCAGTCGTGGATCCTAAATGTTTCCATCATCTCCTTGTCCAATAGTAACCTTCGTAACTCTCTCTTCAGAGGTCGAATTTAGACTATTTCAGGTCATTGAAATGGTAACTTGTCAATCTTCCAAATGGGACCAAAATTGCCTAATTCAGAGATCGTTCGAAGTCCCAAAAGCACGTTGGAACTCTTCGATCGTCATTTTTCAATACGGATTGTTAATGTTTCTAAATTACGTGATCCAACGGAGTCGCCTATAACTCCATCATTTGATGTTGGATTGGATCAATTTTTTATCATCTGAATGGTACTTTTGTGCTCTTTCATTCTTGATTAGAATCGTCTTATTCCAAGACCATTTGGGCATCTTTAAGTTAGATCGCAGTCGTGGATCCTGATTGTTTCCATTATCTCCTTGTCCAATAGTAACCCTCATAACTCTCTCTTCAGAGGTCCAATTTAGACTATTTCAGGTCATTGGAATGACAACTTGTCAAGCTTCCAAACTGGACCAAAATTGCCTAATTCAGCCACCGTTCGATATCCCAAATGCACTTTGGAACCCTTCGATCGTCATCTTTCAATATGGATTGTTAATCTTTCCAAATTGCGCGATCCAATGGAGACGGCTATAACTCCATCATTTGATGTCGGATTGGGTCAATTTTTGGTCATCTGAATAGTACTTTAGTGTTCTTTCATTCTTGACTGGAATCATCGTATTCTAAGACCATTTGGGCATCTTTAAGTTAGATTGCAGTCATGGATCCTGAATGTTCCCTCATCTCCTTGTCCAATAATAATAACCCTCATAACTCTCTCTTCAGAGGTTAAATTTAAACTATTTCAAGTCATTGGAATGGTAACTTGTCAAGCTACCAAATGGGACAAAAATTGCCTAATTCGGAGACCGTCCGATGTCCAAAAAGCACGTTGGAACTCTTCGATCGTCATTTTTCAATATGGATTGTTAATCTTTCAAAATTGCGCATTCCAATGGAGACGCCAATAACTCCATCATTTGATCTCGATTTGTGTCAATTTTTGGTCATCTGAATGGTACTTTAGTGCTCTTTCATTCTTGACTGGAATCGTCGTATTCGGAGACCATTTGGGCATCTTTAAGTTGGATAACAGTCGTGGATCCTGAATGTTTCCATCATCTCCTTGTCCAATAGTAACCCTCATAACTCTCTCTTCAGAGGTCAAATTTAGGTTATTTCAGGTCATTGGAATGGTAACTTGTCAAGGTTCCATTTGGGATGAAAATTGCTTAATTCCGAGACCGTTAGATATCCCAAAAGCACATTGGAACTCTACGATCGTCACTTTTTAATATGGATTGTTAATCTTTCAAAATTGCGTGATTCAACGGAGACGCCTATAACTCCAACATTTGATGTCGGATTGGGTCTGAATGGTACTTTAGTACCCTTTCATTCTTCACAGGTATCGTCGTATTCTAAGACCATTCGGGCAATTAAAAGTTGGATCGTAGTCGTCCATCCTGAATGTTTCCTTCAACTTCTTGTCCAATAGTAACCCCTTTAACTCTCTCTACAGAGGTATTATGTAGACTATTTCAGGTCATCGGATTGGTAACTTCTCAAGCATCGAAATGGGACCAAATTTACTAAATTCAGAAACTGTTCGATATCCCAACAACACGTTGGAACTCTTCGATCGTCATTTTTCATTATGAATTGTTAATATTTCCAAATTGCGTGTTCCAACGGAGACGCCAAGGACTCCATCATTTGAAGTCGGATTGGGTCGATTTTTGGTCATCCGAATAGTCTTTAGTGCTCTTTGATACTTCACTTGTATCGTCGTATTCTGAGAGCATTTGGACATTTTAAGTTGGATCGCAGTCGTCGGTCGTGAATGTTTCCTTCAACTTCTTGTCCAATAGTAACCCTCATACCTCTCACTTCAGAGGTCAAATTTTGACTATTTCAGGTAATTGGAATGGTAACTTGTCAAGCTTCCAAATGGGACAAAAATTGCTTAATTCAGAGACTGTTCGATATCCCAAAACCACGTTGGAACTCTTCGATCGTCATTTTCCAATATGGATTGTTAATCTTTCTAAATTGAGCGATCCAATGGAGACACCTAAAATCCATCATTTGATGTCGTATTGGGTCAATTTTTGGTCATCTGAATGGTACTTTAGTGCTCTTTCATTCTTGACAGGAATCGTCGTATTCTGGGACCATTTGGGCATCTTTAAGTTGGATCGCAGTCGTGGATCCTGAATGTTTCCATCATCTCCTTGTCCAATAGTAACCCTCATAACTCTCTCTTCAGAGGTCGAATTTAGACTATTTCAGGTCATTAGAATGGTAACTTGTAAAGCTTCCAAATTGGACCAAAATTCCCTAATTTAGAGACCGTTCGATATCCTAAAAGCACGTTGAACTCTTCGAACGTCATTTTTCAATATGGATTGTTAATCTTTCTAAATTGCACGATCCAATGGAGACGCTTACAACTCCATCATTTGATGTCGGATTGTGTCAATTTTTGGTCATCTAAATGGTACTTTAGTGCTCTTTCATTCTTGACTGGAATCGTCGTATTCCGAGACCATTTGGGCATCTTGAAGTTGGATCACAGTCGTGGATCCTGAATGTTTCCATCATCTCCTTGTCCAATAGTAACCCTCATAACTCTCTTCAGAGGTCGAATTTAGACTATTTCAGGTCATTGGAATGGTAACTTCTCAAGCTTTCAAATGGGAACAAATTTGCCTAATTCAGAGACCGTTCGATATCCAAAAGCACGTTGGAACTCTTTGATAGTCATTTTTCAATATGGATTGTTAATCTTTCCAAATTGCGCGATCCAACGGAAATGCCTATAACTCCATCACTAGATGTCGGATTGGGTCAATTTTTCGTCATCTGAATGGTACTTTAGTGCTCTTTCATTCTTAACTGGAATCATCGTTTTCCAAGACCATTTGGGCATATTTAAGTTGGATCGTAGTTGTCTGTCCTGAATGTTTCCTTCATCTTCTTGTCAATAGTAACCCTCATAACTCTCTCTTCAGAGGTCGAATTTAGACTATTTCAACTCATTGGATTCGTAAATTGTCAAGCTTCCACTTGGGACCAAAATTGCTTAATTCAGAGACCGTTATATATCCTAAAAGGACGTTGGAACTCTACAATCGTCACTTTTCAATATGGATTGTTAATCTTTCAAAATTGCGCGATCCAATGGAGTCGCCTATAACTCCAAAATTTGATGTCGGATTGGGTCAATTTTTGGTCATCTGAATGGTACTTTAGTACTCTTTCATTCTTGACAGGTATCGTCATATTCCGAGACCATTCGGGAAATTAAAAGTTAGATCGTAGTCGTCGGTCCTGAATGTTTCCTTCAACTTCTTTTCCAATAGTAACCCCCATAAGTCTCTCTACAGAGGTTGAATGTAGACTATTTCAGGCCATTGGATTCGTAACTTCTCAAGCATCGAAATGGGACCAAATTTAGTAAATTCAGAAACTGTTCGATATCCCAAAAGCACGTTGGAACTCTTCGATCATCATTTTTCAAAATGGATTGTTAATCTTTTCAAATTGCGCGATCCAATGGAGACGCCTATAACTCCATCATTTGATGTCGGATTGGGTCAATTTTTGGTCATCTGAACGGTACTTTATTGCTCTTTCATTCTTGACTAGAATCGTCATATTCTGAGACCATTTGGGCATCTTTAAGTTGGATCGCAGTCATTGATCCTGAATGTTTACATAATCTCCTTGTCCAATAGTAACCCTCATAACTCACTCTTCAGAGGTGGAATTTAGACTATTTCAGGTCATTCGAAAGGTAACTTGTCAAGCTTCTAAATGGGACCAAAATTTCCTAATTCAGAGACCGTTCGGTTTCCCAAAAGTACGTTGGAACTCTTCGATCATCATTTTTAAATATGGATTGTTAATATTTCCAAATTGCGCGATCCAACAGAGACACCTATAACTCCATCATTTGATGTCGGATTGGGTCGATTTTTCGTCATCTGAATGGTACTTTAGTGCTCTTTCATTCTTTACTGGAATCGTCATTTTCCCAGACCATTTAGGCATATTTAAGTTGGATCATAGTCGTCGGTCCTGAATGTTTCCTTCATCTTCTTGTCCAATAGTAACCCTCATAACTCCTTCTTCAGAGGTTGAATTTAGAATATTTCAACTCATTGGAATGGTAACTTGTCAAGATTCCATTTGGTACCAAAATTGCTTAATTCAGAGATCGTTCGATATCCCAAAATCACGTTGGAACTCTTCGATCGTCATTTTTCAATATGGATTGTTAATCTTTCCAAATTGCGTGATCCAACGGAGATGCCTATGACTCCATCATTTGATGTCGGATAGGGTCAATTTTTGGTCATCCGAATGGTCTTTAGTGCATTTTCATTCTTCACTGGTATCGTCATCTTCTGAGACCATTTGGACATTTTAAGTTGGATCGCAGTCGTCGATCCTAAATGTTTCCTTCAACTTCTTGTCCAATAGTAACCCTCATAACTCTCTCTTCAGAGGTCGAATTTAGACTATTTCAGGTTATTGGAATGGTAACTTGTCAAGCTTCCAAATGGGATCAAAATTGCCTAATTCAGAGACTGTTCGATAGCCCAAAAGCACGTTGGAACTCTTCGATTGTCATTTTTCAATATGGCTTGTTAATCTTTCCAAATTGAGCGATCCAACGGAGAAGCCTATAAATCCATCATTTAATGTCGTATTGGGTCAATTTTGCTCATCTGAATGGTACTTTAGTGCAATTTCATTCTTGACTGGTTTCGTCATATTCTGAGACCATTTGGGCATCTTTAAGTTGGATCGCAGTCCTGGATCCTGAATGTTTCCATCATCTCCTTGTCCAATAGTAACCCTCATAACTCTCTCTTTAGAGGTCGAATTTAGACTATTTCCGGTCATTGGAATGGTAACTTGTCAAGCTTCCAAATTGGACCAAAATTGCCTAATTCAGAGACCGTTCGATATCCCATAAGCACGTTGGAACTCTTCGATCGTCATTTTTCAATATGGATTGTTAATCTTTCCAAATTGCCCGATCCAACGAAGATGCCTATAACTCTATCATTTGATGTCGGATTGGGTCGATTTTTGGTCATCTGAATGGTACTTTAGTGCTCTTTCATTCTTGACTGGAATCGTCGTATTCTAAGACCAGTTTGGCATCTTTAAGTTAGATTGCAGACGTGGATCCTGAATGTTTCCCTCATCTCCTTGTCTATAATAGTGACCCTCATAACTCTCGCTTCAGAGGTCGAATTTAAACTATTTGAGGTCATTGGAATGGTAACTTGTCAAGCTTCCAAATTGGACTAAAATTGACTAATTCAGAGATATCCCAAAAGCACGTTGGAACTCTTCGATCGTCATTTTTGGTCATCCGAATGGCCTTTAGTGCTCTTTCATTCTTGACTGGCATCGTCATATTCCGAGACCATTTGGGCATCTTTAAGTTGGATCGCAGTCGTCGGTCGTGAATGTTTCCTTCATCTCCTTGTCTAATAGTAACCCTCATGACTCACTCTTCGGAGGTCGAATTTAGACTATTTCAGGTCATTGGAATGGTAACTTGTCAAGCTTCCAAATGGGACCAAAATTGCCTAATTCAGAGACCGTTCGATATCCCAAAAGCATGTTGGAACTCATCGATCATCACTTTTCAATATGGATTGTTAATCTTTCCAAATTGCCCGATCCAACGGAGACGCCTATAACTCCATCATTTGATGTCGGATTGGGTCGATTTTTAGTGATCTGAAAGGTACTTTAGTGCTCTTTCATTCTAGACTGGAATCGTCGTATTCCGAGACCATTTGGGCATCTCTAAGTTAGATAGCAGTCGTGGATCCTACATGTTTCCATCATCTCCTTGTCCAATAGAAACCCTCATAACTCTCTCTTCAGAGGTCGAATTTAGACTATTTCAGGTCAATGGAATGGTAACTTGTTAATCTTCCAAATGGGACTTAAATTGCCTAATTGAGAGACCGTTCGATATCCCAAAAGCAGTTAGAACTCTTCGATCGTCATTTTTCAATACGGATTGTTAATGTTTCCAAATTACGTGATCCAACGGAGATGCCTATAACTCCATCATTTGATGTCAGATTGGTTCAATTTTTTGTCATCTGAATGGTACTGTAGTGCTCTTTCATTCTTGACTGGAATCGTCGTATTCCGAGACCATTTCCATCATCTCCTTGTCCAATAGTAACCCTCATAACTCTCTCTTCAGAGGTCCAATTTAGACTATTTCAGGTCATTGGAATGGCCACTTGTAAAGCTTCCAAACTGGACTAAAATTGCCAATTTCAGACATCGTTCGATGTCCCAAATACACTTTGGAACCCTTCGATTGTCATTTTTAAATATGGATTGTCAGTCTTTCCAAATTGCGCGATCCAACGGAGACACCTATAACTCCATCCTTTAATGACGGATTAGGTCAAGTTTTGGTCATCTGAATGGTACTTCAGTGCTCTTTCATTCTTGACTGGAATCGTCGCATTCTGAGACCATTTGGGCATCTTTAAGTTAGATTGTAGTCATGGATCCTGAATGTTTCCCTCATCTCCTTGTCCAATAATAATTACTCTCATAACTCTCTCTTCAGAGGTTAAATTTAAACTATTTCAGGTCAATGGAATGGTAACTTGTCAAGCTACCAAATGGGACAAAAATTGCCTAATTCAGAGACCGTTCGATGTCGCAAAATGTAACGACCTAAAAATTTCCGTACATTGGGCCGAGTACCACCTCGACCAGAAATCACATAGGATTAAATCCTTTAGAAATTTAACAAAGTTAACTAAGTACTAAACCCGGTTAGTCATGAAATCCGTTGGGATCGCTTTAAATACGATCTGCAAGACCCAAAACTTGCAGAATTTGTGACTCTAGGTTACCCTAAAGTCTAGAGCCAAACTCATTACCCGTCTGCTCTCGGGACTGAAACGAAACTTCGTATGAGGTCTAGATCGCACATCGGGAGTCCGATTAACACGAAGCTAAGGAACCAGGACCGCCCCACTGGGCTTGACAATCATCTCAAAAATCAGGCGATTCCGATGTCCCACGGCCATTTATTTCCATCCGGAGCGAGGGAGTGTGAAAAACACTATTCCCACCCAAATAAAAATATCTGGAATAGTGATCTGGCACCTTTCGGTTGCGCGTCAGTATTAAGCAACCTGACCGTCGGAATCAGACCAAATTACACCCTCGGATTAAGAAAAATTTCAGGAACATTTACATGTACTCAGAATTTCTGATCGTGGCCCACTGACCGTTGAACTGAAAGTGGTCCGCCACGTGCGATCTGGGAATCCGATCGAGTCGAAAACGTAATCCCACGTAGATCCGTAGATGGTGAGCTTAAGTCTGACGTTTGGCTCAAAGAGGGCCACCAGAACACCCCTTTTGAGCTTGGAAAGTGGCGAACTGCCTACATATGCAGCCACCCTTGAACCTGAGTCTATTTTGGACATGTTCTTGGCTATAAAAGGGGCTTAGAACAGCCCCTCTCACAGCCATACGAATTTGGGAGCAAACCCTTAGAGAGAAAGAGAGAAAAGAGAGAGAAAGTCTTGAAGATCGAAGTCGATCTTCCTCCTGCTGCTTCCACTCCTCCCACGGCCTACACCGCCCTATTCCAGGGGTTTTCCCGGTGGTGTCCATCCCATTTGAAGGTAAGAAACCCTAACCCTAGGTCTGATTTGAGCTTGGTTAGTGGTAGGTTGTGCAAAGGCTAATCGGATATGCTCTTTAGGCTAGGAAACTCCCGTATACGGAAGCTCCAACACCCTTGCTGATTCGTTGGAATTCCAAGGGCTGAGGTGAGGACTTTAAGTGTATAAGTTACGGTTTTCAACGCTTTCAATGTCAGATAATGATAGATTCATGATCTGCATGCAAATGCACATGTACAAAGTGCTTTCCGTTTCCTGTTTCGATTAGCGATAAAGAATATGGAATTTTACATACTCTTGATATGCGTAGAAATACCGTATGCGTATTTTTGTTGAGAAAATGTTTGACATGTTTATTTAATGTTTGATTATATCATGTGTGGATAAAATGCTAGTTTGGCGAAAGGGATCGCAAAAATACGTGTTCATGTGTAAATGTCATGTATGTTGAAATTGTGTATTCTAGAAATTCCGCATACGTGCGGATTTTGGAAATGTAATTGTAATGATTATTTGCTGTATGATTACGTTATACACGGGAAAAATACTCTCGTGGCGAAGGGACAGCCCTAACCCGAACTTGGCTAACATACGTCATGTATGTTGGAATAGTGTATTCTAAGTGTTTGTTGCAAATGCTTGTATGTGTACATGTGTATGTACTAGTGCCTTAGATAGGCGCTGATATGGGTTTTCCGACTCCCTTAGAGACATGTAGGATCCCCTCCATGCGGTGGTTCACCGCAACCACTCAATTGTAATGCGCACACAATTGTATCCCTATGGGGATAGTGCTTTATCACATGCCTTACAACATGCTTTACAACATGCTTGACTTCATGTTTTACTTCATGCTTTATAACATGCCTACTAACATGCTTGTATTGCTTGTTTATCATGCTTTACTTCACATGTTAACGATGAAAACTGTTTGGGTTTGGGACTATGTATATAGTCCAACATTCGGTACCAGACTTGTGATTGTGGCTGAGATTCATGTCGCCACAAAGGACGTGTCCACCGAACCCGAGTCGTACTTCGGTTGGCGATAGTGGTTGGCCACGCGGAGTGCTTTTGCGCTCCATATCGCTCAACTTGTGGTGCGCTCGAGCTAGTCAGGCTCGCCAACTAAACCGAAGTGTAATTGTGTGTTCACCCTGTTTGGTCGCTACTGCTTGAACCTAGGGTACCAAACTTACCAGTGGCGATTCCCGTTTAACCATGGTACCTAGATCCGCTAAGTCGCATGAACCGGACATGGTGGTATGGGACACCGTGGTCGAGCTGTCGGCCTACGCTGGGGCCATGTGCCTCCCCGTAGTGACCATTGCGCAACTAACTCGTGAGCCGAATACGGTGGTATGGGACACTGTATTCGAGCTGTCGATACTTCGGCGAGAGCCGAGTACGGTGAGATCTGTGCACGTGCTGACGGGCGACGAGTCCTCCGTGGTATCATCGAGTACACTCCAAGAGTCTGTGATTGGCCACGAGTCTTTCACAACAACTAGAGCGTGAGTTGAGCCGAGTACGGTGAGACCTGTACTTGAGCTTGAGCTGACGGTCAGCAATTGAGCCGCATACGGTGAGATCTGTATCCGCGCTGACGGGTGACGAGCCCTTTGCGATGCCTTCACTACGCTTCTCAAACCATAATATCGTATGAGATTATCTAGGATTGACGACCCTAGAATGGATCATGTTGGGAATGATACAAGGGAGGTACCTTAGTTTCCCAATACTGCTGGTTGAAATGGACTAATAAAAACTTGGAAATCATGAGCATCATCGCACCGCATGTGCTTTGTAGATGTGGCGCACTGAGGGAGTAAGCATTCGCGAACGTAAGATAATGTCGCTTGAGGGTGGTTTGGCAAGGGCATACAGCATCATATCATATCATTTTGCACTTAACAAGAGTAGTTAGAAATGCTTGATTTGTATTGTTTTATCATTACTGCTTGGTTGATTTGATAACATGTTAACTTATGCTTTATTGTTCCACTGAGTTAGCTACTCACTCCCACGTTACGGGACGGTGTTGTACACACCAACCAGACTCTGTCGCAGGTATAGAGGGCGCCTTGGTTCAGGAGCCAGAGCCCGACATTGATGAGGACCAGGAGGAGTTCTCCTTCATGCAGTACTCTGACGGCTTCGCTTAGGCCGGCTGCATCGCGGGATTCTCAGGGCCTCTTTGGAGGATTGTATTTTGAGTTTTGACTTAAAAACAATACATGTATATTGGTGCTCAGCTAGTACTCATACTCTGGAGTTCAGAAAATTTTGTTACTTTACATACTTGAATATAAAATTTCAGTCTTCCGCTTGCTTTTATATACCATTGAACTGGAGTATGAATTACTGTTTTGGTTTAATCTCATTCATGTTTATTGCGCTAACTCAGACAACATTTAACCGGCATTGTGTATGTTGCATAAGTGATGCGTTGGAACTCGGGAGTTGAGTTCATACTCGACCCCCGAATTTCAGGGCGTTACAAGTTGGTATCAGAGCATGATTTTGATTAAAACCGGACCTGAGTTATGTCCCCACTACGTACGCTGACGCATTATATTTAGGAGGGTGGGCAAAATTATAGAAACAGTCCTAGGGTCTCCCGATTTCACCGTTCGGTGAAATTCATTAGAAACGGACGCGTTGATCGAGTTTGTACTCGATCCTAACCACACATATGGACTCACAAGCACTCCCAGACTGTCTATTGATGTGTCCAGGCCATGGATCACCCTTAGTCAGTTGCTAAAGATTACAAAAAAAAATCAGATTGGTTCGAAATTTGTCGGAACTACCCGTTCGGGAGCCGAACGGAGTCCGTGGGCCCCCCACGTTAATCTATTGAATGTACAGACCAAACCAGGGTGCATTTGGCACCCTGGGCACGTGCCAAGATGGACCAGACCGTGGCAGCGCGGCTCCGGCCAAGTCCGGCCGCGGCGGCGCCGCGGCTCGGGCGGCGCGCCGCGGTCCGGTCAGTTTTTTGGTGGATTTTCGGCCATGGGGTGGGTCGACCTGACCCCCCTACACAGTGGCACGTGCGATTTGGGCTGTTGTTTAGGTTTTAAGGGGCTGGAGCACCCCTTTCCATCATTTCACCCCCTTTCAAGCTCCAACAACCCCATTTTCGATTTTTCCTAAAAACTCATCCCTCCAAACCTCCAAATCCTCCATTTTCTTCCATAGCACACACACCCCAACCTTTCACAACAGCCCTAGCTTCCTCCCTTCCCCATTTTCTCAAGTTGGAGCTCTCATACCCCTCCTTGGAGCTCAAAATCGGGTAAGCTACTAACCCATTCCACTTCCTTCTTGTTTCTTCTTCATTTCCTACCTCTTGTGCTCCTTCCACACCCATTAGATTGTTATTTGTGGTGGAGCAAAGAGATCAGCCCCTTAAAACCCCATTTTGGCAATTTTCCATGGCCCTCCTTGGTGTGGTGGCCACCATTTTCTCTCTTTCCTCCATCCTATCTCTCATGGGAAAGAGGAAAACCGCGGCCGATGATGCCGGCCCAAGTAGGCCAGCCCATTCCCGAAGAAAATCCGATGTTGGGGCCGGCACAAGCACCGTGCGGGAGTTTAGGTCAAAGCGGGACCTGGATCCTGACCATCCCGTCAGAAATGCTTACCCGATAGGCATGGAATATGGGCGCTTCGCGGGCTGCAAAGTTGTGTTTGAAGCTCATGTGGATGAAAGGATGTTCGGGCTACACCCAATGATGGACCGCCTGGTGGACATTGGTTGGAATTCTATGTTTGATGGCGAGTTGCCTGCATGTGAGAACACGGTTCGCACCTTCTATGCTCACATCGTGGACGCATCTGTTGAGCCTCTTCAGTTTACTGTTTCGGTGAGAGGCATTAGACGCACGATTACAGTGGATGAAGTGGCTCGGATCACAAAGCTGCCGCGTGGTCAAGTACACCCCAGTGATAGCTTCTCCAGAAGTGCGAGGGAAAGGGATCGCCGCATGCGATATCTCTGTGGTCGCCTGGTTACTTGGAGGAGAGGAAACTGCATTGCGGCGACAAAAATGGCGGAGGACCTCCGTTTACTCCATCATATTTTCACCTACAACGTGTACCCACGGTCGGGTAACCGCACGGAATGTACTCGGTTGATGGTGGACTTCTTGTACAAGATGGGACATGGGGACGACATATGCCTGCCCACCTTCATCCTATCTCAGATAGTGCATGTTGTTCGTTCTACCAGGAACGATCTTTCGCTCCCATTTGGCCGTCTGATCTGCAGGATGGCTCGTGATGTAGGCTACAGGTTGAATATGGAGGATCTTGCACCTGTCCGAGTCATAAGTGAAGCGACACTCAAGAACATGAAGATCGGCCCTCAACAGCGGCAAGCCCGACTCGACGAATCTGGAGATGAGTCGGATAGTGCCGGCGAGGAGAGTGATGAGGAGGGCGGTGATGACATACAGGAAGAAGAACCTGAGGCTCAAGACACCGAGGAGAGTTCACCCCCTATGGCTCAGGAGCATGGTGTAGATCGGGATGCTTTTGATGCGCGATTTGCCCGTCTCGAGGAAGGGCAAGCCGCCCTGCAGCAAGAGATTGGTCAAGTTCGAGCCAAGCTTGAAGAGACTGACGCCTATATAAAGAGAAGTTTCAAGAAGATGTCCCGTACGTTGAAGGCCATCCTGTGCTGTGCGCAGGATAAGAATGCTCCTCCTCCACCACCTACTTCGGATGCTTAGTCATCCATGTGTTATGTGTTGTTGTTTGTGTTAGTTACCGCGATAGGCGGTTTATGTTTTCATGTTGTTGATGTAGTAGGTAGTAGCATGTTTTGGGTGTTTTCATGTAGTGAATGTAATGGCTATCATGTAATTTTCTGTCGTGATTCATGTAACTCTGTAGTCCATGTATTATGACAATTTTGGGTGAATGAAAAGCATGTAGCCTCTTTTGTATTGATGATGTGTGGAATGCTTAAGTGCTTTATGAAGTATGTTGTGCCTTATCTCACAAATGATCTACCCTATGTTGTATAGGGCATGCCGCGGCAGTATACGCGGAGCACGGCACATCTACGTTTGACCGGCTCTATGGACCAGACTCCTTCCGGTAGTGGCGGTCCTACGGACCGTGGATTAGGATCTGATCAGCCTTCTGCTGGTCCTAGCGGTGGACAACCACCTTACACGCCCCCGGTCCGTGAGCAGTATCGGCCGTCATCGGCTGCGCAGCATGATCCTCAGGCTGCCCCACCGCCTGATAGATTTGAGTAGCTGATGATGATGATGCATCAGCAGCAGATGCAGCAGCAGCAGCAGCAGATACAGCAGCAGCAGGAGATGCAGCAGCAGCAGCAGCAGATACAGCAGCAGCAGCATCAGGATCTGATGGCCGCTATTGCTGAGGCCTTGTCCCACGGTGGTGGTGCGGCTCCACCTACTACGTCTGCGCATCCTGAGGAGTATTCTGAGCCTCCTGCTCAGTTTGAGGATGCGCCTCTGCCTACACCCGTTGCACCTCCTACTGGAGATGTCGGTACGCGAGGTCTACTCGAGCGATTTCAGCGCTTGAGGCCTCCTTCATTTGCGGGTTCTCACAGACCCGAGGAGGTAGAGTTCTGGCTGGACCGCATCTCCAAGATGCTACGGATGTTACATTGCTCTGAGGCAGAGCAGGTTGAGTTGGCTACCTTTATGTTTGAGAGGGAGGCCAGCTTGTGGTGGGACAGTGTGCTGCGCACGGTCGCAGTGGATTTCGTGTGGACCTGAGAGGCTTTTGAGTCTCGGTTTCACGAGAAGTATTACCCGCAGACATATCGACACGAGCGGGAGGACGAGTTTCTGCGCCTCAGGCAGGGAGGCATGACGGTGACGGAGTATGAGCACCGGTTTACTGAGTTGGGCCGCTTTGTCCCGACCATCCTCGTCAATGAGCAAATGAGGATGCGACGATTTACTGGGGGCTTGCGACCTGACATACGGTCGAAGCTATGCTGCCACACCATTCTTACTTATGCGGCGTTGGTCCACATGTCTATGACGGCCGAGCAGGATGTGGACCGTTTGGCCCGATCACGCGGTACTATGGTTGCGAGGCCGCGACAGGATACACAGAGCAGGCCTATTTTAGGCAAGAGGCCTCGAGCCGATTCTCCCCCCGGGGCTGCAGCGCCAGTGCTTCCCATGAGACGCCCGATGGTGACCTGCACGTTTTGCAGGAAACTAGGACACCCTGCCGAGAGCTGCTTATCGCGCATGAGGGCTAGCGGATTTGCGCCACCGCAGAGATTGGGTCGCCCTTATCCCCAGGCCATTTCAGCTCCGCCGCTACAGACCGCTCCTGCACATCCTTCATTCCGACCTCTTGTACCATTTTTCAGGCCGCCACAGCGACCCCTGGCTCCTCAGCCGAACCGCCAGCAGCAGGCTCGTGTGCATACACTTGTTGCTGAGGCACCAGAGACGTCGATATCGACACCGACGGCTTTTGAGGGTACGGCTTATATTCATGATACTCCTGTTTCCTTATTGGTGGACACTGGATCCACTATCTCTATCATTTCTTATGGGGCGGTGAAACGCCTATCTTTGCATACTGTTCCCACTAAGGGAACGAGACTCACTACGGCTACTGGGACCTTCTCGGATGTCACACGACTATGTGTGGGTTGCGCGATAGTTTTGGGTAGCAGCACAGAGCACGTCGACCTTATTGTTGCTCCGCTATGGCACTACGACGTTATACTTGACATGGATTGACTCGCCAAGATGAGGGCGGAGATAGATTGCGATACTCGGATCGTGACTGCCTATGGACCTGACGGCACAGCTTTCACGTTTCCGATGCAGGTCAGTTGGCCCTGTCGAGTTGATTGTTATGCTGCATTACTTGTGCCGATTGATGGTCCGACACTGGAGGGTACGCCAGTGGTTAGGGAGTTTGTTGGAGTCTTTAAGATTATCCCTGGTTTACCTCCTCGGCGCGAGATTGATTTTACGATTGACCTTACGCCTGGTGCGATGCCCATCTCGTTGCCGACCTATCGTATGCCTCCATGCGAGATGGAGGAGCTGCGGAAACAGATTGACGAACTTGTAGAGAAAGGCTTTATTCGACCTAGTGTGTCTCCTTGGGGAGCACCTGTGTTGTTCGTGAAGAAGAAGGACGGGTCGCTACGGTTGTGTATTGATTACCGTAGGCTGAACCAGGTCACAGTGAAGAACAAGTATCCTCTGCCCAGGATAGATGATCTGTTTGATCAGTTGAGGGGGGCGAAGTATTTCTCGAAGATTGACCTTCAGTCAGGATACCACCAGTTGCGCGTGAGAGAGGAGGACATGCAGAAGACAGCCTTCAGGACGTGCTTCGGGCACTATGAGTTCTTGGTGATGTCGTTCGGTCTGACGAACGCACCAGCCGTGTTCATGGATCTGATGAACCGGGTATTTCGGCCCTTCCTTTACCGATTCGTCATCGTCTTTATCGATGACATCTTGATATACTCCACGAGTCGAGAGGAGCACGAGGAGCACCTGCGAGCAGTGTTGGGTACGTTGGAGAAGAACCAGTTGTTTGCGCAATACAAGAAGTGCGACTTCTGGCAGGAGGAAGTCAAGTTCCTGGGACATGTTGTGTCCAAGGATGGGATAGCAGTGGACCTTGCTAAGGTAGCCGCGGTTCAGGATTGGCAGCAGCCTGAGTCGGTTACTGAGGTGAGGAGTTTCTTGGTCTGGCTGGGTATTACAGGCGTTTCATTCAAGATCGCCAGGCCATTGTCGCAGTTGACTCGGAAGGACCTGAAGTTCGCCTGGAATGAGAAGGCGGAGGCAGCTTTTAAGGAGCTGAAGGACAAGTTGACGTCCGCCCCTGTGCTAGTATTGCCAGAGCAAGGGGTGAAGTATACAGTATACACTGACGCGTCTCGCGTTGGTTTGGGTTGTGTGCTGATGCAGAAGGATAGGGTGATTTCGTATGCCTCGAGACAATTAAGGAAGCACGAGGAGAATTACCCTACACATGACCTGGAGTTGGCAGCTGTCATCTTTGCATTGAAGCTCTGGAGACATTACCTCTACGGTGAGGAGTTCGAGCTTTTCTGCGACCACAAGAGCCTTAAGTATATATTCACGCAGCGAGACTTGAATATGAGACAGCGCCGATGGATGGAGACCTTGAAGGACTTCAAGTTCGAGGTTTCCTACCATCCTGGCAAGGCGAACCTTGTGGCAGACGCGTTGAGCCGCAAGAAGGCGATTGCATTTGCGGCACCGCTGATGATAGCGAGTGGGACATGATGGAGTTTGTGCGCGACTTCGAGCAGAGACTCACTGTCGAGGAGCCTTTTGAGTGTGTTGCGCACGTTCGGGTGCGGCCACTTATTGACGACAGGATTGTTGCGGCCCAAGAGGGCGATTTACGGCTGTCTGAGCTTCGAGAGCAGGCTAGCGACGCCGTGGACTCCGAGTGGAGAGTTGGTTCTGATGGGGGTTTACGATTCCGTGGCCGCCTATGTGTTCCTGATGTGGCTGACTTGAGACGCGAGCTTCTCGAGTCTGCCCATAACTCGAAGCTTGCGATGCATCCTGGTAGCACGAAGATGTACCAGGATATGAGACGGACTTACTGGTGGGATAACATGAAGGCCCACATCGCTGAGTATGTATCTCGGTGTCTGACGTGCCAGCAGGTCAAGGCAGAACATCGCCGACCTCCTGGACTGCTTCAGCCCATGCCTATAGCGGAGTGGAAGTGGGACTTCATCTCCATGGACTTCATATCAGGGCTGCCGAAGACGAGGAAGGGACACGATTCTATTTGGGTGATTGTGGACCGGTTGACCAAATCGGCCCATTTCCTCCCTATCAGAGTTACGAACTCTGCAGACGAGCTGGCTAGACTGTACATCAGAGAGATCGTCCGTCTGCATGGAGTTCCCTTAGAGATCGTGTCGGACAGAGACACGCGATTCACATCCATCTTCTGGACTCGTATCCAGGAGGCGATGGGTGTGAAGTTGAAGTTCAGTACAGCGTTTCATCCTCAGACTGATGGGCAGACAGAGCGGGTGAATCAGATTCTGGAGGATATGTTGCGAGCATGTGTGTTGGACTTCAAGGACAGCTGGGATGACTGTCTTCCGTACGCAGAGTTCGCCTACAACAACAGCTTCCAGGCGACTATTGGCATGGCGCCATATGAGGCTTTATATGGTCGACCTTGTAGGGCACCGCACTGTTGGGCAGAGGTTGGCGAGCGTAGCCTGATTGGCCCGGAGTTGGTCCAGACGACTACAGAGAAGATTGATATCATCAGGCGTCGATTACTCACAGCGCAGAGCAGACAGAAGAGTTACGCCGATACGAGGCGGCGGCCGCTGGAGTTCGAGGTCGGGGATCATGTGTTCCTTCGAGTTTCCCCTATGAAGGGAGTCCTTCGGTTCGGGAAGAAGGGGAAGCTCACACCGAGGTTTATCGGTCCATTTCAGATACTGGATCGAGTGGGTGATGTGGCGTATCGTCTCGCCTTGCCTACACCGCTTGCTTCTGTACACAACGTATTTCATGTCTCTATGCTGAAGAAGTACGTTCCTGATCCTACGCATATCATCAGATGGGAGCAGGTACAGTTGAGTGAGGATGCTACGTACGAGCTGCGCCCGACGCGTATCCTTGATAGGAAGGAGCAGGTACTACGTAGCAAGGTCATCCCACTTGTGAAGGTGCTTTGGACACATCATTCCGAGGAGGAAGCTACCTGGGAGACTGAGGCCGAGGTCAGAAAGAACTACCCTCAGATTCTCGAGGACTACGAAAAGGTATAAATTTCGAGGACGAAATTTTTGTTTAAGGGGGGTAGATTGTAACGACCTGAAAATTTCCGTACATTGGGCCGAGTACCACCTCGACCAGAAATCACATAGGATTAAATCCTTTAGAAATTTAACAAAGTTAACTAAGTACTAAACTCGGTTAGTCATGAAATCCGTTGGGATCGCTTTAAATACGATCTGCAAGACCCAAAACTTGCAGAATTAGTGACTCTAGGTTACCCTAAAGTCTAGAGCCAAACTCATTGCCCGTCTGCTCTCGGGACTGAAACGAAACTTCGTATGAGGTCTTGATCGCACATCGGGAGTCCGATTAACACGAATCTAAGGAACCAGGACCGCCCCACTGGGCTTGACAATCATCTAAAAAATCAGGCGATTTCGATGTCCCACGGCCATTTATTTCGATCCAGAGCTAGGGAGTGTGAAAAACACTATTCCCACCCAAATAAAATATCTGGAATAGTGATCTGGCACCTTTCGGTTGCGCGTCAGTATTAAGCAACCTGACCGTCGGAATCAGACCAAATTACACCCTCGGATTAAGAAAAATTTCAGGAACATTTACATGTACTCAGAATTTCTGATCGTGGCCCACTGACCGTTGAACTGAAAGTGGTCCGCCACGTGCGATCTGGGAATCCGATCGAGTCGAAAACGTAATCCCACGTAGATCCGTAGATGGTGAGCTTAAGTCTGACGTTTGGCTCAAAGAGGGCCACCAGAACACCCCTTTTGAGCTTGGAAAGTGGCGAACTGCCTACATATGCAGCCACCCTTGAACCTGAGTCTATTTTGGACATGTTCTTGGCTATAAAAGGGGCTTAGAACAGCCCCTCTCACAGCCATACGAATTTGGGAGCAAACCCTTAGAGAGAAAGAGAGAAAAGAGAGAGAAAAGATCGAAGCCGATCTTCCTCCTGCTGCTTCCACTCCTCCCACGGCCTACACCGCCCTATTCCAGGGGTTTTCCCGGCGGTGTCCATCCCATTTGAAGGTAAGAAACCCTAACCCTAGGTCTGATTTGAGCTTGGTTAGTGGTAGGTTATGCAAAGGCTAATCGGATATGCTCTTTAGGCTAGGAAACTCCCGTATACGGAAGCTCCAACACCCTTGCTGATTCGTTGGAATTCCAAGGGCTGAGGTGAGGACTTTAAGTGTATAAGTTACGGTTTTCAACGCTTTCAATGTCAGATAATGATAGATTCATGATCTGCATGCAAATGCACATGTACAAAGTGCTTTCCGTTTCCTGTTTCGATTAGCGATAAAGAATATGGAATTTTACATACTCTTGATATACGTAGAAATACCGTATACGTATTTTTGTTGAGAAAATGTTTGACATGTTTATTTAATGTTTGATTATATCATGTGTGGATAAAATGCTAGTTTGGCGAAAGGGATCGCAAAAATACATGTTCATGTGTAAATGTCATGTATGTTGAAATTGCGTATTCTAGAAATTCCGCATACGTGCGGATTTTGGAAATGTAATTGTAATGATTATTTGCTGTATGATTACGATATACACGGGAAAAATACTCTCGTGGCGAAGGGACAGCCCTAACCGAACTTGGCTAACATACGTCATGTATGTTGGAATAGTGTATTCTAAGTGTTTGTGCAAATGCTTGTATGTGTACATGTGTATGTACTAGTGCCTTAGATAGGTGATGATATGGGTTTTCCGACTCCCTTAGAGACATGTAGGATCCCCTCCATGCGGTGGTTCACCGCAACCACTCAATTGTAATGCGCACACAATTGTATCCCTATGGGGATAGTGCTTTATCACATGCCTTACAACATGCTTGACTTCATGTTTTACTTCATGCTTTATAACATGCCTACTAACATGCTTGTATTGCTTGTTTATCATGCTTTACTTCACATGCTAACGATGAAAACTGTTTGGGTTTGGGACTATGTATATAGTCCAACATTCGGTACCAGACTTGTGATTGTGGCTGAGATTCATGTCGCCACAAAGGACGTGTCCGGCGAACCCGAGTCGTACTTCGGTTGGCGATAGTGGTTGGCCACGCGGAGTGCTTTTGCGCTCCATATCGCTCAACTTGTGGTGCGCTCGAGCTAGTCAGGCTCGCCAACTAAACCGAAGTGTAATTGTGTGTTCACCCTGTTTGGTCGCTACTGCTTGAACCTAGGGTACCAAACTTACCAGTGGCGATTCCCGTTTAACCATGGTACCTAGATCCGCTAAGTCGCATGAGCCGGGCATGGTGGTATGGGACACCGTGGTCGAGCTGTCGGCCTACGCTGGGGCCATGTGCCTCCCCGTAGTGACCATTGCGCAACTAACTCGTGAGCCGAATACGGTGGTATGGGACACTGTATTCGAGCTGTCGATACTTCGGCGAGAGCCGAGTACGGTGAGATCTGTGCTCGTGCTGACGGGCGACGAGTCCTCCGTGGTATCATCGAGTACACTCCAAGGGTCTGTGATTGGCCACGAGTCTTTCACAGCAACTAGAGTGTGAGTTGAGCCGAGTACGGTGAGACCTGTACTTGAGCTGACGGCTAGTGATTGAGCCGAGTACGGTGAGACCTGTACTCGAGCTGACGGCCAGCAATTGAGCCGCATACGGTGAGATCTGTATCCGCGCTGACGGGTGACGAGCCCTTTGCGATGCCTTCACTACGCTTCTCAAACCATAATATCGTATGAGATTATCTAGGATTGACGACCCTAGAATGGATCATGTTGGGAATGATACAAGGGAGGTACCTTAGTTTCCCAATACTACTGGTTGAAATGGACTAATAAAAACTTGGAATCATGAGCATCATCGCACCGCATGTGCTTTGTAGATGTGGCGCACTGAGGGAGTAAGCATTCGCGAACGTAAGATGATGTCGCTTGAGGGTGGTTTGGCAAGGGCATACAGCATCATGTCATATCATTTTGCACTTAACAAGAGTAGTTAGAAATGCTTGATTTGTACTGCTTTATCATTACTGCTTGGTTGATTTGATAACATGTTAACTTATGCTTTATTGTTCCACTGAGTTAGCTACTCACTCCCACGTTACGGGACGGTGTTGTACACACCAACCAGACTCTGTCGCAGGTATAGAGGGCGCCTTGGTTCAGGAGCCAGAGCCCGACTTTGATGAGGACCAGGAGGAGTTCTCCTTCATGCAGTACTCTGACGGCTTCGCTTAGGCCGGCTGCATCGCGGGATTCTCAGGGCCTCTTTGAGGATTGTATTTGGGTTTTGACTTAAAAACAATACATGTATATTGGTGCTCAGCTAGTACTCATACTCTGGAGTTCAGAAAATTTTGTTACTTTACATACTTGAATATAAAATTTCAGTCTTCCGCTTGCTTTTATATACCATTGAACTGGAGTATGAATTACTGTTTTGGTTTAATCTCATTCATGTTTATTGCGCTAACTCAGACAACATTTAACCGGCATTGTGTATGTTGCATAAGTGATGCGTTGGAACTCGGGAGTTGAGTTCATACTCGACCCCCGAATTTCAGGGCGTTACACAAAAGCACGTTGGAACTCTTCGATCGTCATTCAATACTTTCAAAATTGCGCGATCCCCGGAGACGCTCTATAACATATCATTTGATGTCGGCTTAGGTCGAATTTTTGTCAGCTGAATGGTACTTAGTACTCTTTCATTCTTGACTGGAATCGTCGTATTCTGAGACATTTGGGCATCTGTAAGTTAGATTGCAGTCATGGATCATGAATGTTCCCTCTCTCCTTGTCCATAATAATAACCCTTATAACTCTCCTTCAGAGGTTAAATTTAAACTATTTCAGGTCATTAGAATGGTAACTTGTCAAGCTATCAAATGGGACAAAATTGCCTAATTCAGACCATTCGATGTCCAAAAGCACGTTGGAACTCTTAGATCGTCATTTTTCATACAGATTGTTTAATCTTTCAAAATTCCGCGATCCAACGGAGACACCCATACTCCATCATTTGATGTTGGCTTGGGTAGTTTTTGATCATCTGAATGGTACTTTAGTGCTCTTCATTCTTGACTGGAATCATCGTATTCTGAGACCATTTGGGCATGTTTAAGTTTGATTGCAGTCATGGATCCTGAATGTTTCCCTTATCTCCATGTCGAATAATAGTAGCCCTCATAACTCTCTCTTCAGAGGTCGAATTTAAACTATTTCAGGTCATTCGAATAGTAACATGTCAAGCTTGCAAATGGGATCAAAATTGCCTAATTCAGAGACCGTTCGATATCCCAAGAGCACGTTGGAACTCATCGATTGTCATTTTTCATTATGGATTGTCAATCATTCGAAATTGTGCGACCCAACGGAGACGCCTATAACTCCATCATTTGATGTCGGATTGGGTCGATTTTTGGACATCTGAATGGTACTTTAGTGTTCTTTCATTCTTGACTAGAATCGTCTTATTATGAGACCATTTGGGCATCTTTAAGTTCGATCGTAGTCGTGGATCCTGAATGTTTCCATCATCTCCTTGTCCAATAGTAACCCTCATAACTCTCTCTTCAGAGCTCGAATTTAGGCTATTTCAGGTCATTGGAATGGTAACTTATCAAGCTTCCAAATGGGACAAAATTTGCCTAATTCAGAGACCGTTCGATGTCCCAAAAGCACGTTGGAACTCTTCGATCGTCATTTTTCAATACGGATTGTTAATCTTTCAAAATTGCGCGATCCAACGGAGACGCCTATAACTCCATCATTTGATGTCGGCTTGGGTTGATTTTTGATCATCTGAATGGTACTTTAGTACACTTTCATTCTTGACTGGAATCGTCGTATTCCGAGACCATTTGGGAATCTTTAAGTTAGATTGTAGTCGTGGATCCTGAATGTTTCCCTCATCTCCTTGTCCAATACTAATAACCCCTCATAACTCTCTCTTCAGAGGTTAAATTTAAACTATTTCAGGTCATTGGAATGGTAACTTGTCAAGCTATCAAATGGGACAAAATTTGCCTAATTCAGAGACCGTTCGATGTCCCAAAAGCACGTTAGAACTCTTCGATCGTCATTTTTCAATATGGATTGTTAATCTTTCAAAATTGCGCGATCCAACGGAGATGCCCATAACTCCATCATTAGATGTTGGCTTGGGTCGATTTTTGGTCATCTGAATTGTACTTTAGTGCTCTTTCATTCTTGACTGGAATCATCGTATTCTGAGACCATTTGGGCATGTTTAAGTTTGATTGCAGTCATGGATCCTGAATGTTTCCCTCATCTCCACATCTAACAATAGTAACCCTCATAACTCTCTCTTCAGAGGTCAAATTTAAACTATTTCAGGTCATTGGAATGGTAACTTATCAAGCTTCCAAATGGGATCAAAATTGCCTAATTCAGAGACCGTTCGATATCCCAAGAGCACGTTGGAACTCATCGATTGTCATTTTTCATTATGGATTGTCAATCATTCGAAATTGTGTGAGCCAACGGAGACGCCTATAACTCCATCATTTGATGTCGGATCGGGTCGATTTTTGGACATCAAAATGGTACTTTAGTGTTCTTTCATTCTTGACTGGAATCGTCGTATCATGAGACCATTTGGGCAACTTTAAGTTGGATCGCAGTCGTGGATCCTGAATGTTTCCATCATCTCCTTGTCCAATAGTAACCCTCATAACTCTCTCTTCAGAGCTCGAATTTAGGCTATTTTAGGTCATTGGAATGGTAACTTGTCAAGCTTCCAATGGGACAAAAATTGCCTAATTTAGAGACCGTTCGATGTCCCAAAAGCACGTTAGAACTCTACGATCGTCATTTTTCAATACGGATTGTTAATCTTTCAAAATTGCGCGATCCAACGGAGACGTCTATAACTCCATCATTTGATGTCGGCTTGGGTCGATTTTTGGTCATCTGAATGGTACTTTAGTACTCTTTCATTCTTGACTGGAATCGTCGTATTCTGGGACCATTTGGGCGTCTTTAAGTTAGATTGTAGTCGTGGATCCTGAATGTTTCCCTCATCTCCTTGTCCAATAATAAAACCCTCATAACTCTCTCTTCAGAGGTTAAATTTAAACTATTTCAGGTCATTGGAATGGTAACTTGTCAAGCTATCAAATAGAACAAAAATTGCCTAATTCAGAGACCGTTCGATGTCCCAAAAGCACGTTAGAATTCATCGATCGTCATTTTTCAATACGGATTGTTAATCTTTCAAAATTGCGCGATCCAACGGAGACGCCTATAACTCCATCATTTGATGTTGGCTTGGGTCAATTTTTGATCATCTGAATTGTACTTTAGTGCTATTTCATTCTTGACTGGAATCATCGTATTCTGAGACCATTTGGGCATGTTTAAGTTTGATTGCAATCGTGGATCCTGAATGTTTCCCTCATCTCCACGTCTAATAATGGTAACCCTTATAACTCTCTCTTCAGAGGTCGAATTTAAACTATTTCAGGTCATTGGAATGGTAACTTATCAAGCTTCCAAATGGGATCAAATTGCCTAATTCAGAGACCGTTCGATATCCCAAGAGAACGTTGGAACTCATCGATGTCATTTTTCATTATGGATTGTCAATCATTCGAAATTGTGCGACCCAACGGAGACGCCTATAACTCCATCATTTGATGTCGGATTGGGTCGATTTTTGGACATCTGAATGGTACTTTAGTGTTCTTTCATTCTTGACTGGAATCATCGTATTATGAGACCATTTGTGAATCTTTAAGTTGGATTGCAGTCGTGGATCCTGAATGTTTCCTTCATCTCCTTGTCCAATAGTAACCCGCATAACTCTCTCTTCAGAGGTCAAATTTAGGCTATTTCAAGTCATTGGAATGGTAACTTGTCAAGCTTCCAAATGGGACAAAAATTGGCTAATTCAGAGACCGTTCGATGTCCCAAAAGCACATTGGAACTCTTCGATCGTTATTTTTCAATACGGATTGTTAATCTTTCAAAATTGCGCGATCCAACGGAGACGCCTATAACTCCATCATTTGATGTCGGCTTGGGTCGATTTTTGATCATCTGAATGGTACTTTAGTACTCTTTCATTCTTGACTAGAATCGTCGTATTCTGAGACCATTTGGGCAACTTTAAGTTAGATTGCAGTCATGGATCCTGAAAGTTTCCCTCATTGTTGAGGCATAAAATAAGCAAAGCACTGAAGAAAGGAAAGATCAAGAAAATTAGTTTGAAGATCAAAGAAATCAGTTTACAAATGACTTTGCGCGGGTTCGCGGCAAAGTGAATTGATTGCGCTGGACCACGCAAGAAAATGGGTTGGCGGGTTGATCAGTGAAGACAGGTTGCGCGGATGATAATGAGATTGCGCGAGACCGCGCAAAGTATGTCGTTTGCGAGAGTCCGCGCAAAGTGTTTGAAGAGATATAAAAATGGCTGGATGATATTTTGTCCCACATCGACCAGAATAGAGATTTACACCAGTGAAGATGTCTATAAATACCCCGTTCTTCTCTCAAAAGGGGTTGGAAGATTTCAGAGTGGAAGAAAGCGAAGAAGAAGACAGAAGGTGCAAATGAGCATTGGGCTCAGATAGTTTGCGCGGACTCGCACAAAGGAGCATTGGCTCCTATAGTTTGCGCGAACTGGCGCAAAGGAGCATTGGGCTCCTGTAGTTTGCGCGGACCCGCGCAAAGCATACAGTTGCGCAGACTTGCACCAAACCGACAGCTGGACAGTCTATACAGCAATGGGCTGATATGCTGCAGGAATGGCTAAAGTCTTCAAATCTTCAAGTTCTTTTCGTTCAGGAGGAGGAAGAGAAGAATCATCGACGAAAAGGTGTATTCCTCCTAAGTTTCAGGAGATGACCAGAATAGCACTGAAATGTTTGCCGAAAACTCCATTCTCTTGAAGATTAATTAGTTGACTTATCTATTCCTCCTAAGTCATAGGAGATGATTAAAATCAGCGCTGTTATGCTGTCAAAATTATATTCTACTGTTATAATTGTAACTTGCAATGAATTTTTGTAAACTATTTTAGAATCAAGGGGTCCTTGAGGATGTAAATGAATTCAGAATCAATAATTGTGATGATTGTTTCTGTAACTATTTCATTGTTATGTTTGAATAAGATAATCCCCAAATCAAATACTTTTGTTTTCTTGTCGAAACAAAATGGCGACTCCACTGGGGAATTTTATATCTTATTTAACACTAACTTTGGGAAAAGTTGCAAGACTCTCATTACTGTTTTTGGCGTCTGGCAGACGCCAAAATGGCGACTCTCAGTGGGAACATCCTCCCCTTCATCTCTAAGATAGTTTACTTAATCTTTCACATACTAATTTCATGAATGTTTTATTATTGAAGGTACCCAAATTCAATCACAGAACATTGCTAATGGCTAACGTTGTGAGAAAAGTGAACTTCCGATTCACCGCTACTGGGTTTGTAATTGAATATGCGCCAAGCCAAACTCCTGAGCATACGAAAGCAAGCATTACAAGCAGCCCCAAAGCAACTCAAGTAATAGTGGGAGTTATTTCCGTCTCACCCCGACCACAAGAAAGTGATGAGAACTGGACTTTGGTCTTGTCCAAGAAAACAAAAGCGAAGACCTTAAAGAACCGCAAGGCGAAATTACTTGTACCAAGAGCTGAGGGACCGATCACACGTAGTATAGCTAGAAGAAAACCCGAGCTCGCTCCTCCGGCGATTTATCCTGAACAAGCTGCTTCGCAGTTATCGTTGCACGATTTTCCAGCTCTAGTCGCTCCAAGGGCAAAATGGACAGAATCGCAGAAAGGCAAAGCACTAATGATTGGATCACCGATGCCTGTGTCACCTCAAACAAGCTCGTCCATAACTGTATCACCTCGATCGGTTAAAAGCACAGGAAGTACACAAGAATCAAACGAGACTCCAATTTCTCCCCTCTTTATAAGTCCTGTCACGTCAACATACTCTCGTTTTACTCAAAAAACAGCTTCGACAAACAGTCAAGAGGCCACAGTATATATGGCAGAGACGGGTCAAGGAAATAGGCCATCTACTGAAGAACGTGTTGATCAAATGGCAGAGTCACAAAGAGGGCTAATGGATGAATGCCGGAACCTCAGAGAAGCTTGGCAACTCTGGCACATAATGTAGCCCAGATAAGGCTCCACCCATGATGGGAGCAACAAATGGACAAGAGAACCAACCTGAAGGCTCTCGTCCGCAGGAGATAGGATCGCGAGGATCAGTTCCAGCAACAAGAGCTATAACGCAGGATGATGTAAGACAAGTCATCGAAGAAGCAGTCAAAATAGAAAGGGAGCGTTCGAATACCGGTCATTTCAGATACCGAACACCCTACCCGAGAGAGGTAGAGGATGTTCCGTTTCCAGCCAATTTTAAGTATCCAGATTTCCAGAAATTTAATGGGGAAGGATCACCAGAAGAAACACCTGATGCATTTCATCACCAGCATGGAAAACTTCTCCACGATACCTCAATACTGTTTACGCTTATTTGGATCATCTTGACAAGTAAAGCTTTCAGGTGGTATTCAAATTTGGCACCAGGATCTATACGCACATGGGAAGAAATGCAAGATGCTTTCATGTCAAATTTCTCTCATCAGAACGCGAGTTAGTGTTGAGGCATAAAATAAGTAAGGAAGTGAAGACGAGAAAAATCAAGAAATCAATTGAAAGATCAAGAAATCAGCTTCAAGACCACTTTGCGCGGATTCGTGCAAAGTGTGAAATGGTTGCGCCAGACCGCGCAAAGTGAACGGTTTGCGCGGGAGATTATGAAGACAGTTTGCGCGGGGACTGATAGTTTAGCGAGGACCGCGCAAAGCATATCGTTTGCGCGTGTCGCGCAAAGTATATGACAGTGGATCAAAAAAGGTTGGTTGATTATTTTGTCCCACATCGACCAGAAAAGAGATTTCCATTGAAGAAAGTGTCTATAAATACCCCGTTCCTCCTCTCAAAAGGGGTTGGAAGATTTCAGAAGTGAAAGAAAGAGACAAGAGAACCAACCTGAAGGCTCTCGTCCGCAGGAGATAGGATCGCGAGGATCAGTTCCAGCAACAAGAGCTATAACGCAGGATGATGTAAGACAAGTCATCGAAGAAGCAGTCAAAATAGAAAGGGAGCGTTCGAATACCGGTCGTTTCAGATACCGAACACCTACCCGAGAGAGGTAGAGGAGGTAGAGGATGTTCCGTTTCCAGCCAATTTTAAGTATCCAGATTTCCAGAAATTTAATGGGGAAGGATCACCAGAAGAACACCTGATGCATTTCATCACCAGCATGGGAAACTTCTCCACGATACCTCAATACTGTTTACGCTTATTTGGATCATCATTGACAAGTAAAGCTTTCAGGTGGTATTCAAATTTGGCACCAGGATCTATACGCACATGGGAAGAAATGCAAGATGCTTTCATGTCAAATTTCTTCTCATCAGAACGCGATGTTAGTGTTGAGGCATAAAATAAGTAAGGAAGTGAAGACGAGAAAAATCAAGAAATCAATTTGAAAGATCAAGAAATCAGCTTCAAGACCACTTTGCGCGGATTCGTGCAAAGTGAAATGGTTGCGCCAGACCGCGCAAAGTGAACGGTTTGCGCGGGAGATTATGAAGACAGTTTGCGCGGGGACTGATAGTTTACGCGAGACCGCGCAAAGCATATCGTTTGCGCGTGTCCGCGCAAAGTATATGACAGTGGGATCAAAAAAGGTTGGTTGATTATTTTGTCCCACATCGACCAGAACAGAGATTTCCATTGAAGAAAGTGTCTATAAATACCCCGTTCCTCCTCTCAAAAGGGGTTGGAAGATTTTAGAAGTGAAAGAAAGATGAAAGAGAAGACAGAAGGTGCGGAGTATTGGACTCCTGCACTTTGCGCGACGGCGCACAAAGGAGTATCGGACTCCTGAAGTTTGCGCGGACCAGCGCAAAGCGGCATTGGGTTGATATAGTTTGCGCGGACCCGCGCAAAGCATATTGTTTGCGCGGACCCGTGCAAACCGACTGCTGAACAATCTATAACAGCAATGGGCTGTTATGCTGTTAGAATGGCTAGAGTCTTCAAGTCTTCAGGTTCTTCTTGTTTAGGAGAAAAGGAAGAATCATCGACGAAAAGGGCGTGTTCCTCCTAAGTTTCAGGAGATGACTAAAATAGCGCTGTTATGCTGCCGGAATCTCCGTCCTCTTGAAGACTATTGGTCGATTTATCCATTCCTCCTAAGTTATAGGAGATGATTGAGATCGGCATTGTTATTCTGCCGAAATTCATATTTAACTGCGATAACTGTAACTTGTAATGAATTCTTTGTAAACTATCTTAGAATCAAGGGATATTTGAGGATATAAATGAATTCAGAATCAATGAAGTGTGATGATTGTTTCTGTAATTATTTCATTGTTATGATTGAATAAGATAATTCCCAAATCGAATACTTTTGTTTTCTTGTCGAAACAAAATGGCGACTCTGCTGGGGAATTATATCTTATTTAACACTAACATTGGAAAGTTGCAAGACTCTCATTACTATTTTTGGCATCTTCTAGACGCCAAAATGGCGACTCTCAGTAAGAACATCCTCCCCTTCATCTCTAAGATAGTTTATTTAATCTTCCATATATTAATTTCATGAATGTTTTGTTATTGAAGGTACCCAAATTCAATTACACTACATTGCTAATGGCTAACGTTGCGAGAAAAGTGAACTTCCAATTCACCGCTGCTGGATTTATAGTTGAATATGCGCCGAATCAAACTCCTGAGCATACGAAAGCAAGCACTACAAGCAGGCGCAAAGCGACTCAAGCAACAGTGGGAGTTATTTCCGTCTCACCTCAAAAAAAGTGATGAGAATTGGACTTTGGTCCTGTCCAAGAAGACAAAAGCAAAGACTTTAAAGAACCACAAAGCGAAAGTACTTGTACCAAGAACTGAGGGGCCGGTCACGCGCAGCATAGCTAGAAGAAAACCTGAGCTCGCTCCTCCGGCAATTTATCCCGAACAAACTACTTCGCAGTTCTCGTTGCATAATTTTCCAGCTTTGGTTGCTCCAAAGACCAATGGACAGAACCGCAGAAAGGCAAAGCACTGATGATAGGATCACCGATGCCTGTGTCACCTCAAACAAGCTCGCCCATAACTGTATCACCTCGATCGGTTAAAAGCAGGGGAAGTACACAAGAGTCAAACGAGACTCCAATGTCTCCCCTCTTTATAAGTCCTGTTACGTCAACATATTCTCGTTTTACACAAAAAACGACTTCGACAAACAGTCAAGAGGCCGCAGTATATATGGCAGAAATGGGTCAAGGAAATAGGCCATCTACTGAAGAACGTGTTGATCAAATGGCAGAGACACAAAGAGTGCTAATGGATGAATGCCGGAATCTCAGAGAAGCTCTGGCAACTCTGGCACATAATGTAGCCCAGATAGTGGCTCCACCCATGATGGGAGCAACGAATGGACAAGAGAACCAACCTGAAGGCTCTCGTCCGCAAGAGATAGGATCACGACATCAGTTCCAGCAGCAAGGGCTATAACGCAAGATGATGTAAGACAAGTCGTCAAAGAAGCAGTCAGAATAGAAAGAGAGCGAGCGAATACCGGTCGTTTCAGATACCGAACACCTACCCCGAGAGAGGTAGAGGATGTTCCGTTTCCAGCCAATTTTAAGCATCCAGATTTCCAGAAATTTAATGGGGAAGGATCACCAGAAGAACACCTGATGCATTTCATCACCAGCATGGGAAACTTCTCCACAATACCTCAATACTGTTTACGCTTATTTGGATCATCATTGAAAAGTAAAGCTTTCAGGTGGTATTCAAATTTAGCACCGGGATCTATACGCACATGGGAAGAAATGCAAGATGCTTTCATGTCAAACTTCTTCTCATCAGAACACGATGTTAGTATCACAGAATTAGCTTCAGTACGACAGCGAGAAGGAGAACCAGTTGAAAAATCATAGACAGATGGAAGACGGGGGCATCATGTAGGCAGTTGCCAGAAGAAAAGGAACAAGTCAAAATGTGTCTGAACTCTATGGAGACAGGAATTGCGTTCGGACTCACCAGTGCTGATATCGGAACCTTTCGTGATTTGGCTACCAAAGCCCATGCATTGGAATTAATGACTCGTAAGATGCCAGCATTTCATCATGAAACTGTCAGAAGAATACCTGGCAGGACAACCGTCAACACCATCGATCGAGATAAGAAAAATCAAGAGGTGAAGGGCTCAAGAGACAAAAGGCCGGAAGGAAAAGAAAACTGGAATCAATCAAGGGACAAATACGGTGGAAAAAAGCTTAGAATGCTCGATTCTCATGAAGGATTTGAGTTTGACAGAGAGGACGTGGAGCCTATGATGCAACAATTGTTAAAAGCAGGTACCCTGGAATTACCGGAACCGAAGCGCCCTGAAGATGTGACAAGAACCAGAGAAAGAAACTTTTGCCGTTATCATCGTTTAGTGGGACATCCGACAGAAAATTGTTACACGTTAAAGTGCATCATACAACGAATGATAAATAGAGGGAATATAATAACCAGCGAAAGCAAAGAAAAGAATACAAGGGCGACAGTAAATGTATTGTCAATTCAAGAAAAGACTCGAGGAATGAAAGAAAAGGGAGACCGAAGGCCGATAAGAAATGCGACAATGATTACGTTGCGATCAGGGAAGCAGATAACGAGTCCGATAAAGTAAAAAGCAGAAATTATAAGGAAAGAAGTGACTGAAAAGCGGAACATCAAGGATAGAAGTAGAAATGAAGATGCATCGACAAAAGTGGCTTACGATGTAGTTAGTCACTTGAAAGGTATATCCGCACGTTTGAGTATTTATGATGCACTCAAGTTATCAGAAGAGTTTCGACAGAGTCTGATTCAAGCACTGGCTGATCACGATGTGAGAGAAACTTTACTGACAGAAATGAAGAATGAAAGAAGCAAGGAAAAGGTGGATTGTCTACCAGTGATATCTTTTTCTGATGATGATTTAATTGGTGAAACAGAACATAACAGGCCATTGATGATAGAAGGGTACATTTGTGAAAAGAAGATAAAACGGATCATGATAGACAATGGGTCAGCAGTGAATCTTTTGCCACTCTCCATGATTACTAAATTGGGTTATCGCCGTTCAGATTTACGCCCCAGCGGAATGATGATACAAGGGTTTAATCAAGATGGACAACGCGCGCTCGGTAAAATTACAGTAACATTGGAAGTGGGAGAATTAATCACTTCTGTTATATGTCACGTCATAAATGCTATGACGACATATAACCTTCTCTTGGGAAGGCCATGGATACATCAGTACAATATTGTACCTTCTACTCTACACCAATATTTCAAATACTACAAGGATGGAATGCAGTGTAAAGTAATAGCTGATACGAAACCATATACAGAAGCTGAGTCTTTCTTTGCGGATGCTAGCTATTATAAATGTTTCTCCAAAGAAGAGGGAAATGATGATAGAAAGGGAATCTTGAAAGATGTCCAAATAAATAAAGCTAGAGAAGAAAGGGCGGAGTCTTCTGAGACTACAGGAGCAAGGAAAAAGTTTTATTTTGTACTAAAACGCCTGAGACAACCTGGACAACCGCCGTTGACATTATTGTCAACAGAACAGTTGAAAGTCTTACAGTCCAATTACACGATGCCTTTACCCAATATCGAAAGATGTAAGCCATTTGCAGCCGCCCAGGCATATTTCAAGTCAGAGCCCAGTGCTAAATATCCTGAAGCAATAAAGTTCCACGTTGCAGCAGAAGTGAAGAATGAAAACACAAGCAATATATATCATGGAGAGTTAGCACCACAGAATTTGAAAATACAGTGCAGTAAGCAAGAAGAAAATCATGAGAAATATGGGTTTTGATTGTGACAAGCCCACTGGATTGAACCATGGGAAAGGAATTCAAATCCCTCTCGGAGTTATCAAGAAAAACGGAGAAAATTCCAAGGATTAGGAGCAGAATCATCAGTAAATATGGTATCAGTAAATATGATTCCAGTCAAACAGATATCAGAACAAGATGCTAAGATAGTTAAATGTCCTGAAAACGCTCCAAGACAAATAAAAGACGAAGGACAGTCGACGATAGATGGCTTGCGAGAAATAAATTTGGGGACAGCAGAAGAGCCAAGGAACACATTTATCAGTGTCAGTCTTTCAGATCAGGAATTTGAGAAATATGGCCAGCTTCTCAGAGAAAATAAAGATGTCTTCGCTTGGACATATGAAGAAATGCCAGGATTGGAACCCTCTGTAGCAATGCATCGACTAAATATTTCTAAAGAAAAGAAACCAGTAAAGCAAGCTCAAAGGCGATTCCACTCAGACCTGATTCTATTAATCGAAAAAGAAGTAAATAAATTAATAAAGGTTGGATTCGTCAGAGAAGTTAAATATCCCAAGTGGATATCAAACATTGTTCCAGTGAAAAAGAAGAATGGGCAGATTAGAGTGTGCATCGACTTCAGAGATCTGAATGAAGCATGTCCAAAAGATGACTTCCCCTCCCGATAACAGAATTATTAATTGATAGCACTACTCAGTATGCTATTATGTCTTTTATGGATGGATACGCAGGTTATAATCAAATCAGGATGGCGCCCGAAGATGAGAGAGGCAACGGCTTTCAGAACACCGCTTGGAATTTATTGTTATAAAGTTATGCCTTTCGGTCTCAAAATGCTGGGGGCAACATATCAAAGGGCAATGAAAAATATTTTTCAAGATATGATGCATAAACATGTCGAATGCTATGTTGATGACTTGGTGGTCAGGTCGGGAGATCATCAAGAACACCGCGAACATTTAGCATCAGTCTTCCGTCGTCTCAGAAAGAAGCAATTGAAAATGAACCCTACTAAGTGTGCATTTGGAGTATCTTCTGGAAAGTTCCTCGGCTTTGTTGTACGACACAGAGGGATCGAGATTGATCCAGAAAAAATTAAAGCTATTCAAAATATGCCGCCGCCAACAACGTTGAAGGAATTAAAAAGCTTACAAGGAAAATTGGCATACATTCGTCGTTTCATTTCAAATCTCGCAGGAAGATGTCAGCCATTTTCTCTGTTAATGAATAAAGACACTGAATTTATATGGGATCACGCCTGTCAAAATGCCTTTGACTCAATCAAGGAATTGTTGAAACAGCCGCCGGTATTAACAGCTCCAGTGAAAGGTAAGCCACTTATTTCTATATACATCTGCAGCTACAAATTCTTTGGGTGCTTTGTTAGCACAGGTAAACGAAGCCGAAAGAGACTGCTCTTTATTATCTAAGCCGAACTAATGGGGGCAGAGAATGCAATATTCCTCGATCGAAAAAGAGTGTTTGGCACTGATATTTGCTGTACAAAAGTTAAGGCATTATTGTCTCTCCCATGATATAACTCTAATCTCAAGAGCAGATCCAATAAAATTTTGATGACCAGGCCAATGTTGTCAGGAAGACTAGCCAAGTGGATGTTATTGCTGTCAGAATATACTATTCATATAAACTGGCGAAAGCAGTAAAAGGACAAGCTATGGCAGATTTCCTCGCAGCACATCCTATAGCAGAAAGTGAAGAAATTAATGACGAATTTCCAGATGAACAGGTTATGTTGGCTGAATCTCAGAATCTTTGGCAAATGTATTTTGATGGTGCTGCTCGAATATCGGGAGCGGGGGCAGGAATAATATTCATTACACCTCAAGGCGATTTATTACCATATTCCTTCACATTGGGCACTGCATGCACAAACAATGAAGCTGAATACAGTGCTCTTATCATCGGAATGGAAATAGCCCAGCAAATGGAAATAAAATTATTGCATATCTTCGGAGATTCTAAATTGGTTATAAATCAATTGACAACCGAATTTGAAGTAAGGAAAGAAGAACACCTATCCTATTATCGGAAGGCACAACGGTTGCTTGAACAGTTTTCTCATGTGGAAATTAAACACATACCGCGGTCAGAGAATACAAAAGCAGATGCTTTAGCCGGTCTGGCAACAGCTCTGTCCTGCACAAAACGAAGTCCTCTTCAGGTAACTATAGAAGAAAGAAGATTCCTACCGTCTGCAGAAGTTATCGAAGAAACCGTAGAAATGTTTCCTATATCTTGTCTAGAAGTAACGATAGACGATTGGCGTCAGCCTTTCGTTGATTATCTAAAGTATGATATCTTGACAGAAGAGAGATAAGTGCGCAAAAGCAGCAGATTAAGCAGCGATAGGCAAATTTGTCATATGTAGTGAAGTATTGTATAGAAAATCTTACAATGGAATGCTACTAAGATGCTTAGACAAGCAAGAAGCAAACCAAATGCTACGGGAAGCACATTCAGGTGAATGTGGAGCACATCAAGCCGGCCGAAATTTATGCCATAGAGTGCATCGAATGGGTTATTATTGGCCTACTATGTTCAAAGATGCAATAGAATATGCAAAGCGGTGTCACGAATGTCAAATACACGGAGATGTAATACATGTTCCTCCAGAAGAATTACATCAGTCTGTTGCTTCCTGGCCTTTTTCAGCATGGGGACTCGACGTGATTGGTCTTATAAATCCCCTTCATCAAAAGGAAAACAGTATATCCCTGGCAGCAACAGACTATTTCTCCAAATGGACGAAGCAGTCGCCTTGCATAATGTTTAAAGAGAAAGACGTGGTCAATTTCATCCGGCATGCTATAATATACCGTCATGGTATTTCGAAAAAGATAGTCACTGATAATGGTACCCCTTTTAAAAAATATTATCAAGCATCGAATCTGAAAAATATATATATGATCATCATCATCATCAATAAGATTGACAAAGTTAATATCATCTCGAAGATTCTCTTGAAGATATCATTTAAGCTGGAAATATCAGGCCTTACAAGGCATGGATTCTCTTGAAGATATTATTTAAGCTGAAAATATTCTGCCTTACAGGCATGGGTCTTCTTAAAGATATTTCGAAAATATCTACCATATTTTGCAGATAATATATTATATATATATATATATATATAATATATATTTATATATATATTATCGCCTCACAAGGCATGGACCTTCTTGAAGATTGAAGATAAATATTATTGCCTCACAAGACACAGACCTTCTTGAAGGTAAATATTATTGCCTTACAAGGCACGGATATTCTTGAAGATATTATCAAAAGCAAAGATACATCAATAACAATCAAAGAGGCAGTATAGCCAAGCCAAATCCTAAAAGAGCCAAATTGAGCCAAATCAAAAAAAGATCAAGCTCGCAAAAAAAAAAAAAAAAAAAAAAGCTCTCAAAGGATCAAGCTCTAAAAGAGCCGGCCAACTATACATAAGACCTATGAAGATCGCCATTCGGGCAGCGGCGAGGAGTCAGTGGCCCTAAAAAGCTCGCGAAGACCATCGTGCGCACCCATGCGGGCAGCTGACGAAGTCAAGGATTCAAAGCCTAAAAGGCCATAAATCCGCGAAGACTAGTCACCGTAACTCCCATGCCGTCTGTATAGCTTCTGGCAGCGCCACGGGGAACGGATGAAAATGCCCTCCTGTGAATGGGCTCGACCTTGCAGACGAAGAGAACAGGGGCCGCAGTGCGAGCTTTATGCCAACCGTGCGTAAGACCCTCCAGGTCTAGGGTTTGATCTCAGTAGTAACTCGTGAGGAAGGGCTTAAACCTACTCATTGATGGACTGGCGACCCTAGATTTGGTGCCCAAAGGTAGCCTTGCGAGCCCTGCGAACTCTAGAGAGTTACCGTGGCCAACCCTGTGCGTAAAACCAACAGTTCACCGTCCGGTAGCGTCAATGGGCCCCTCTGATGGACCGTGACCGTGAGCTCAAGGCAGTGAGAAGCCCAAAAGAGAACTCTAGAGAGTTACAGTGGCCATCACATAAGACCTATAAATGCTCCACTACTCATGAGCTTAAACTGTGTGTGTGCGCACGCTCCACTACTCATGAGCTTAAACTGTGTGTGGCTAATTAAATCAAAACTTAGTACCGCCAATCTAAATACTCACATAAAGAGTCCCGAACTAACAAAGCATAAAAGGTTTAGAAATTGTAAAGGATGTAATGAAATTACTGTATAGAGTATAAATATAATCTAATAATATTAAGTATAAACATACAATATGAAAATGACATACAATATAAAAATGCTATTATAAACATCTCAAAATGCTATCATGAAACATATGTAAAGCTAAATAAAGTATGTCAAAAAAAAAAAAAAACCAAAAGAAGAAACATGAAAGCAAAAAGCCAAATAAATTATGTCCAAAAGAAACATGAAAGCAAAGATTACATGTTCAAAATTACATGTTTAAAGATCTTCTGTAATCCCCACTGCTTCTGAATATCTGCGCAAATCTTCTTTCAATTGTGCCTGAGCTGCATCATGTTTAGATTTCTCTTCAAAAATAAGTCTTGCTTGATCAGGAACGCCAGTAAGCTTATCTTCCAAAGAAGCGATCATTTCTTTTCCTTGAAGTTGTGCAGATTTTTCAATATCAATGGACTGAGCATTTGCTCGTATCTTTTCTTCAACATCTTGAAGGGCTAAGGATTGCTCACGATTCCTTCTCTCCAGTTGAGAGATTTCCTCCTTCAGAGCTGCAATACGATCTTGGATAATCGCTTTTCCATCAATATAAGCCTTTTGTTGATCTTGAAGAATCATACGCTCTTGTTCAAGTTTAGAAATCGATGAAGCCGACAGAAAAACTTGTTCTTGAGATAAAGTCAGCTGCTTCCTGTATTCTAAAATTTCAGGTGCGATTGTGACATTCTCTATTGACGCCAGAGAAATTACTGAATCACGAAATTTGAGGAGGGAATCCCGCAAAGGAGATATGTTTATTCTGGCCATCTTGGCAGAGCTCTCCAAAATCTCTATGGCAACATCCAAATCCAACCATTGATCAGGATTTTTGAAGATATGGATTATGGCTAACAAGGAATGTTTCACCATGAGCATTTTATGAACGGGAATTTTCGCGAAAGACGACAATTCAGAAATAGTGGTCACAGAATCAGAACTGGCCGCGCCACTGCAAGAATAAGTTCCTATAGCAAAAGAAGAAAAATATTTAAAATACTATTATGAAATAGGTAGTATTGGGTAAAATAATCAATGCCTATATGTATACCTGTTACAGGAATGCGACTAATAGAAGGAGAAGCTCTCGAGTCATGGAAGGGCCCAATTCCACCATATCAGCAAAAGATGGTGCTCTAGCTTCCGTACTTGAATCTCTGGTAGCCGGAGTTGGCAAGTCAGTAGTCTCTGTGGGAAATATGATTTCACGAGCCACTACTCTCTGCACTACCAATGGAATTGCGGGTGCTTTTGGTGAAGTTACCACAAGAGGGTTCATTGGAGAGATAGCACCTATTTCTGCAACTTGGGCGCCTAAAAAGGGAGACGCAATATTAAAATAAAAATAGTTGTTAAAATAAAAATATATATATGAAAATTTCCTTTACCTGGTGAATACCCATATTCTCCATAATCTAAAAGATCCTCGTCATCTTTCTCAGCTGCAGGAGATTTAGCAGGAACATTGGCGCCAGGAAAAGTCTTAGCAATTGCAGGGGAAGATTCCATCTCAGCTTCTTTCACAGCTGTTTCCTCTTCTTCGCCAATATCAACTTCACCTTCTTCAAAGTCATCATCTTTATCTTCACCACTATCGCTATCTCCGCTGTCTTCGTATTGTGAAGATTCAGTTGTATCTGATGATGAAGCTGAACTTTCATCTTCCAAATTTTCTTCGTCAACTTCTTCAATAATAACCTGCTTCCCTTTGTATGAAATGGGTTTGCTGCTCTCCGGTGCAGACTCTTGGACCATAGGGGAAGCAGATGCTTGGCGAGTCATTTCGGAAGGAATAGGGGATGATGTTTGTAAACGCGTTCTTGATCTAGTCATCGGAGAAGATGGACTAGGACCAAGGGGTTGTGGAGGAGATACGGAAGTACCAATAGCTGGTCCTTCTTGAACTGCTGCAGTCTCTGCAGGAATTGGAGAAGATGTACCTACAGCATCGTCTGTGGCTTGGTACGAAGAGTCCCGACGAGATTTCTCGAATTCTCTCAGATCTCCGTGAGCAAACCAGCCATCCAAAGTATTGAAGGGCTTGATTTCACGAATGGGATCTTCCAATGATATCTTCCTACAAATTTCTCCAGGATGAGATGCATGGCTCTTTTCTGGAATATAGCCAATTCCGCTCTCTAAATTTCTGCCCTTTAGCCTGGGCGGATGAAGAAAGATAGAAGAATTCACTGGCAAGCATTTAGCAACCAGGTATGATTGATGATCCCACCATCGCATCCAGCTATATGATGTACGGACTATGCGATCACAGCTTGGAATTATGAAGAGGGATCCAACGCAACCATTCAGCAACTGTTTCCATATCATGGCCCAGTTAAGAGGACCAGTTCCATAGCAGCGCATTTTTCTAGTAACCAGCCCGCAGTCTTGTGGTACAGTTTGATCATAACCAAATTGACGAGTAAAGCGACTGGGGTAGTAAGGTTCTCTCCAGAATTCTGTCCCTTCCCGAAGAGGCAAACTGCATGAGCGAATAGAAAAGAAGAAAGCTCTTTCTGCTGCAGTAAGTGTTTCGTTGTCCACCATATCTGTATCTTCGGTATAACGATGTAGGCGGAACTGAAAGAAGTTTATCTGATCATCATCCCAAATTTTGTTGGCAACCCACTCATATGCCCTTTTTGCCATCGCTCTTTGCTGAAAGAACCAGAGTGGAAGGTGAGAAGGATGAGTATATGCTTGTTCCGGAGCTTCAAAAGTCCAGGGAAAATAAACTCCAAGCCACCCCGTAATATAATGCCAAGAAGTATGCGCAGACGAAGCTCTAAGAATTGGGTCTTTTATGTGGGTAGCCACTTCTCCAAGAGCCCTGTAGATAGAACATAATACGGGAGGAGCAAGAGAATATTTATGACCCTCTGCTAAAGCACCAGCCACAACGAAGACACTAGGACGAACAACATCTGCCCATTTGGAGCTGGGCAATACAACCAAGCTTAGCCAGTAGGCCAAGAATGCTGCAAGCTCTCCGAAAGAACTATATTCTGGCTTTCTTCTTATTGCATCTCGAAGCTTCGTTAGTTCTTTAGAGTGGCAGTCGCGAAACCTTCAAAGAAAATAAGGAGGTTAATATGCAAGAATGGCTAAATAGCAAGAATACAAGGAAGATCAGTTGTTGGATTGGTAAATACCTGAGACCCCTAGAAAAATGTGCTAGCCATTGAAGAGGGGGAATTTTGTGGAAGTTGGGAAATTTTCCCATCTCTTTGAATAACTCTATAGTAGTCTCAGAAATGGAAGGCTTGCGGTCTGGAGAAGATACGAAGGCCAATTCTCTGTTTGTCGGAATGAATTCATCATAGAATTTGCCTGTTATTGTGAGACCGGCTATGCGATGAAGGTCCCAGAGTGATATGCTCATTTCACCATAAGGAAGATGGAAGGAGTTGGTTGTAGGCGACCAGTATTCAAGGAAGCCTTTCAGAATATTGGGTTCCCTATAGAAGTATTTGGAGGTCACTTCTATTGCATCATAAAGGCCGATCTTTGCAAGAGTGCTCGTATGCTTCAGCAATATAGCCTCCGCCCATTCAGAATAGTATCGACGAGCAGTTAACATGCCCCTGATGCGGAATTCTGCCTGTCCCCAGAGTTGCTCTCGATCTCTGAAGCGCTGTCACACCGTCTCATAAAAATGAGAAGGAAAGAGATCATGAGGACTGTGGAAAGGAGCTAAGAAAATCATGGGATGAGCTTCTCCTATCCTTTGTCGCGGTTTTTGAGTTCGGATAGTTCCTTCTAGGATTCGGGGCTCTCTTGAGGTCCATAATTCAATATACATTAATCTCTCGCCATGGACGTAATCTTTGGACTCGCAGTCTAGCATGGACTGATGGCGATATACCTTGATGGGAATGATTGTCATGCCCTCCGCATGAGAATTATCAAACTTCATAATACCTTCGACAACTCGTACTGAGTCCCATGAGTTTTGAAGCCTCTTCTTCTTGTGTTCCTTGATCTTTTCTGAAAATTCTTTCGCCTTATTACGATGAATTTTCTTTGGGCGAGAAGCAGGAGGAGTATCTTCACGGAGAGGTGCTCTCTCACTATCAGTCCGAATATGAGCAGTGGTCTTCAACCATTCATCCCAGTCATACTCTCTGCCATGCTTAGGCGGACATTTGATGTCTCCCAAAGATATAGATCTGTGAATGGGGGAAGGTAAAGATCTAATACGGTCAGAAAAGTCGAAAGTAGGAAGAACAGGTTCTTTGAAGTAAGCGGGATTTCTGGAAGTAGTCTTTGTCCGCTTAGCAGGAGGTTGATCAGAAGAAGGAGAGTCAGAAGGAGTTACAAGATGAGCCGTTTGTTTAACACGAGCCATGAAAGTAAGATAAAGGAAGTAAGAAAGGAAGAAGAGAGAAAATGGCTAAGTGTTGGAGACAGTTCAAAAAGAAAAATTGGCTAAGTACAGAGTACTTTGCGCGGGGTCGCGCAAAGTATACAGTTTGCGCAGAAAAACTTCAAGTTCAAAAGAAAATCGCGCAAAGTGAAACGGTTTGCGCAGGGTCGCGTAAAGTGGGAGGTTTGCGCGGAAGAAAATCGCCAGAGCAGAGTTTCAGCAGAGAACGGTTCGTAAAAATGACTAAGTAGTTGGACTATTTATAGCCTTTTTGGCCGAGTACGATACTCGACCAGAGCTTTGCGCGGGGTCACGCAAACCCTGTAGAAGATAACTGGTTGATCCTTTTTCTTTGATTTTCAGAAAAAACACAAAGAACGGATCAAGGGGGCATCTGTTGAGGCATAAAATAAGTAAGGAAGTGAAGACGAGAAAAATCAAGAAATCAATTTGAAAGATCAAGAAATCAGCTTCAAGACCACTTTGCGCGGATTCGCGCAAAGTGAAATGGTTGCGCCAGACTGCGCAAAGTGAACGGTTTGCGCGGGAGATTATGAAGACAGTTTGCGCGGGGACTGATAGTTTACGTGAGACCGCGCAAAGCATATCGTTTGCGCGTGTCCGCGCAAAGTATATGACGGTGGGATCAAAAAAGGTTGGTTGATTATTTTGTCCCACATCGACCAGAACAGAGATTTCCATTGAAGAAAGTGTCTATAAATACCCCGTTCCTCCTCTCAAAAGGGGTTGGAAGATTTTAGAAGTGAAAGAAAGACGAAAGAGAAGACAGAAAGTGCAGAGTATTGGACTCCTGCACTTTACGCGACGACACACAAAGGAGTATCGGACTCCTGAAGTTTACGCGGACCAGCGCAAAGCGGCATTGGGTTGATATAGTTTGCGCGGGCCCGCGCAAAGCATATTGTTTGCGCGGACCCACGCAAACCGACTGCTGAACAATCTATAACAGCAATGGGCTGTTATGCTGTTAGAATGGCTAGAGTCTTCAAGTCTTCAGGTTCTTCTTGTTCAGGAGAAAAGGAAGAATCATCGACGAAAAGGGCGTGTTCCTCCTAAGTTTCAGGAGATGACTGAAATAGCGCTGTTATGCTGCCGGAATCTCCGTCCTCTTGAAGACTATTGGTCGATTTATCCATTCCTCCTAAGTTATAGGAGATGATTGAGATCGGCACTGCTATGCTGCCGAAATTCATATTTAAGTGCGATAACTGTAACTTGTAATGAATTCTTTGTAAACTATCTTAGAATCAAGGGATATTTGAGGATGTAAATGAATTCAGAATCAATGAAGTGTGATGATTGTTTCTGTAATTATTTCATTGTTATGATTGAATAAGATAATTCCCAAATCGAATACTTTTGTTTTCTTGTCGAAACAGTTAGCATCACAGAATTAGCTTCAGTACGACAGCGAGAAGGAGAACCAGTTGAAAAATTCATAGACAGATGGAAGACACTAGGGGCATCGTGTAGGCAGTTGCCGGAAGAAAAGGAACAAGTCAAAATGTGTCTGAACTCTATGGAGACAGGAATTGCTTTCGGACTCACCAGCGCTGATATCGGAACCTTTCGCGATTTGGCTACCAAAGCCCATGCATTGGAATTAATGACTCGTAAGATGCCAGCATTTCATCATGAAACTGTCAGAAGAATACCTGGCAAGACAATCGTCAACACCATCGATCGGGATAAGAAAAATCAAGAGGCGAAGGGCTCAAGAGATAAAAGGCCGGAAGGAAGAGAAAACTGGAGTCAATCAAGGGACAGATACGGTGGAAAAAAGCTTAAAATGCCCGATTCTCATGAAGGATTTGAGTTTGATAAAGAGGATGTGGTGCCTATGATGCAGCAATTGTTAAAAGTAGGTACCCTGGAATTACCGGAACCGAAACGCCCTGAAGATGTGACGAGGACTCGAGAAAGAAACTTTTGCCGATATCATCGCTTGGTGGGACATCCGACGGAAAACTGTTACACGTTAAAGTGCATCATACAGCGAATGATAAATAGAGGAGATATAATAACCAGCGAAAGCAAAGGAAAGAATACAAGGGCGACAGTAAATGTATTGTCAATTCAAGAAAAGACTCGGGGAATGAGAGAGAAGGGAGACCGAAGACCGATAAGAAATGCGACAATGATTACGTTGCGATCAGGAAAGCAGATAACAAGTCCGGTAAAGAAAAAAGCAGAAATTATAAGGAAAGAAGTGACTGAAAGACAGAACATCAAGGATAGAAGTAGAAATGAAGATACGGTGACAAAAGTGGCTTACGATGTAGTTAGTCACTTGAAAGGTGTATCGGCACGTTTGAGTATTTATGATGCGCTCAAGTTATCAGAAGAGTTTTGACAGAGTTTGATTCAAGCACTGTCTGATCACGATGTGAGAGAAACTTTACTGACAGAAATGAAGAATGAAAGAAGCAAGGAAAAGGTGGATTGTCTACCAGTAATATCTTTCTCTGATGATGACTTAATTGGTGAAACAGAACATAACAGGCCATTGATGATAGAAGGGTACATTTGCGAAAAGAAGATAAAACGAATCATGATAGACAATGGGTCAGCAGTGAATCTTTTGCCACTCTCCATGATCACTAAATTAGGTTACCGCCGTTCAGATTTGCGCCCCAGCGGAATGATGATACAAGGTTTTAATCAAGATGGACAACGCGCACTCGGTAAAATTACAGTAATATTGGAAGTGGGAGAATTAATTACTACTATTGTATGTCATGTTATAAATGCTGTGACAACATATAACCTTCTCTTAGGCAGGCCATGGATACATCAGTACAATATTGTACCTTCTACTCTACACCAATGTTTCAAATACTATAAGGACGGAATGCAGTGTAAAGTAATGGCTGATGCAAAACCCTATACAGAAGCTAAGTCTTTCTTTGCGGATGCTAGCTATTATAAATGTTTCTCCAATGAAGCGGGAAATGATGATGGAAAGAGAGTCTTAAAAGATGTCCAAATAAATAAAGTCAGAGAAGAAAGGGCGGAATCCCCTGGGATTACAGAAGCAAGGAAAAAGTTCTATTTTGTACCAAAGCGCCTGAGACAACCGGGATAACCGCCGTTGACATTGTTGTCGACAGAACAGTTGAAAGTCTTACAGTCCAATTACACGATGCCCTTACCCAATATCGAAAGATGTAAGCCATTTGCAGCCGCACCAGGAACATTTCAAGTCAGAGCCAATGCTAAGTATCCTGAAGCAATAAAGTTTCACGCTGCAGCAGAGGCGAAGAATGAAAACACAAGTAATATATATCATGGAGAGTTAGCACCGCAGAATTTGAGAAAATACAGCGCAGTAAGCAAGAAAATCATGAGAAATATGGGTTTTGATTGTGACAAGCCCACTGGACTGAATCATGGGAAAGGAATTCAAATCCCTCTCGGAGTTAATCAGGAAAAATGGAGAAAATTCCAAGGATTAGGAGCAGAATCATCAGTAAATATGGTATCAGTAAATATGGCTCTAGCCGAACAAATGTCAGAACAAGATGCTAAGGTAGTCGAGTGTCCTGAAACTGCTCCAAGACAAATAGAAGACGGGGGGCAGCCGACGATAGATGGCTTGCGAGAAATAAATTTGGGAACAGCAGAAGAGCCAAGGAACACATTCATCAGCGTCAGTCTTTCAGATCAGGAATTTGAGAAATATGGCCAACTTCTCAGAGAAAATAAAGACGTCTTCGCTTGGACATATGAAGAAATGCCGGGATTGGAGCCCTCTGTAGCAATGCATCGATTAAATATTTCCAAAGAAAAGAAACCAGTAAAGCAAGCACAAAGGCGATTCCACCCTGACCTAATTCCATTAATCGAAAAAGAAGTAAATAAACTAATAAAGATTGGGTTCGTTAGAGAAGTTAAATATCCCGAATGGATATCAAACATTGTTCCGGTGAAAAAGAAGAATGGGCAGATTACAGTATGCATCGACTTCAGAGATCTGAATGAAGCATGTCCAAAGGATGATTTCCCTCTCCCGATAACAGAATTATTAATTGATAGCACTACTCAGTATGCTATTATGTCATTTATGGATGGATACGCAGGTTATAATCAAATCAGGATGGCACCCGAAGATGAAGAGGCAACGGCTTTCAGAACGCCGCTTGGAATTTATTGTTATAAAGTTATGCCTTTCAGTCTCAAAAATGCTGGGGCAACATATCAAAGGGCGATGAAAAACATTTTTCAAGATATGATGCATAAACATGTCGAATGCTATGTTGATGACTTGGTGGTTAGGTCGGGAGATCACCAAGAACACCGCGAACATTTAGCATCAGTCTTCCGTCGTCTTAGAAAGAAGCAACTAAAGATGAACCCTGCTAAGTGTGCATTTGGAGTATCTTCTGGCAAATTCCTCGGCTTTGTTGTACGACACAGAGGGATCGAGATTGATCCAGAAAAAATTAAGGCTATTCAAAATATGCCGCCACCAACGACGTTGAAGGAATTAAAAAGCTTATAAGGAAAATTGGCATACATTCGCCGTTTCATTTCAAACCTCGCAGGAAGGTGTCAGCCATTTTCTCGGTTAATGAAGAAAGATACTGTTAGTGCTATTATATGATACCTCTTTGATTGTCAAATTTTGTGTGTCAAAACCTTGGTATGTTCTATGTCTTGGTGTGTTCTATGTTTAAGACAACCATGGACTCTTCAAGCGGCTTCAAGATATATTTCGAAGATATAAAGAAGAAGATATAAAAAAGAAGATATAAAGAAGACACGGTATTCTTTATTCACGCAAAGGTTATTCAAGTTCAAGATACAAGCAGTGTTTGAAGGTGTGAAGCTCAAAAGCAAACTCAAGATAAATGTTGGTGTCAAGTTTTTGGACGACTCGTACTTCAGGCTTCAAGTACTAAAAGATTTATCATTCGTTGAATGAAGTAGAGTTCAATGTCCATACTTCATTATTCAGGTTTGATAGACCATAGTCATTGACCTTAGGGTAGGTCATTTTGGATACATTATTCAAATGTATTTAAACATGTGTTTGATCTGCTCTTAGACTAGTCCTGGTTCTGGTTCGACCAGTCCTAGCACTGGCTCGACCTGTCTAAGAATTTCCTAGGCCAGTCTTAGAATTGTTCAAATTTATCGGATTTTCTGGTTCGCTCACGACCAGTCTTGGAGTCTGCTCGACCGGTCGTGGGACGTCCTCGACTCGAACCTCGACCAGTCGTGGAGCCTCGATTCAAACTCCAGTGACTAAATTCACTGTCGCTCGACCAGTCGAAAAGGGGTCTCGACCGGTCGTGGACGACCTTCGACCAGTCATGGACTGCCTACGACCAGTCGAACATCGGTTTTCCTGATTCCGCGCAGAAATTCAAAAATCTGTTTCTTCTAAGACCAGTCGTGGGAAGACCAGTCGAAGACGAATTTCTGTAGCTATAAATAGCACACGAATTTCAGAGTTTAATCATCGAAAATTCTATCAAAGCAAGGCTCCACTCTGAGATAAGTCGTGTTTAAATTTAAGCTAATTTGCGCTTCATTCTAATTCCTTTTGTTAGCTTTTTGCATTTGATTTTATTCTAAATTCCAATCATATTTGAAAAGGGAAATCGTGTATTCCTTCTTCTTGGAATTAAAATCAAATAGAGCTAGCCCTTTGTGATTTCATTTAAAATCAATTAGAACTTAGAACCTCAATAATTTGAGTATTGGACATTGAACTATCATCTCTACTCTGATCGGTTCTTCCGGGCTACTGCAAAAGGATAAGATCCAGGTATTCTACAATTCCTGTAATTTCTATTTTGGTTTTGTATGAGATTTGCCAGAAAAATCTCTATGTGTATGGTTATCTGAGGAGAGCCAGAAAACTCAGATTGTGGGGTTTTTTGAATTGTGTAAGCCCAAGTGATAAAGACACAATTGTGAAGGTTTTTGGTGAACCTGTGAAAACCAGTTTTATTAGAGAACGCTAATATCCCCTGTGTGAGGATATTAGGAGTGGAGTAGCATTCTGTGTGGCTGTTTGAGAACAGTTGGTGAACACACAGGCGAACCACTATAACTTCTTGTCTTGTGGATTGAATGGTTATTTAATTCCTTATCTTTTATCATTCAGTTCTATTTTCCTTGTGGATGTGAATGTTGTAACAGTTTGAAATTACAAGCAAGTGTGGGAATGTTGTAATAATTTAGTGATTTATTTCTACAATTTATTTCCAGCAATTCTCTCTATTGATTCAAGCTTTAAATTCCAAAATTGTTCCAGCAAGGTTGCCCTGCCATTTTTATGGTGTATGGCTGTCCCTAGAACAAGACATTTGTAAATTCAATTTATTCAGTGCAGTTTGTATTTATTTCTTTATTCCTCTTTGATTTGAGAATTTGATACAAAGACATTTCTAGACATAAGGTTGTCCTACCATAAACATTGGGTTTTTGGTGAAAGGTTGTCCTTAGAACAACGTTTGTATCAACCTCTCAATTTCAATTGTTTGAGGTTGCATTTCATTTCAGCATTGCAATTTATTTAATTAGTTCATTGGCTATCATACTTTGTTTAATTCCGCTATTATAAGTTTTTATTTGGCATTGTCCTATTCACCCCCCCTTAGGACATATAGCTTGGCCATTTCAAGTGGTATCAGAGCCTAATAGCTCGCTTTTAATTCTTTATATTTGGATTTATTTCCTGAGCTAACGATCTAAGCTATATATAATAATGTCAAATTTTGATAGCCTCTCAGTCACTAGGCCTCCACCATTTGATGGCTCCAACTATGCTTATTGGAAAGCCAGAATGAGGATCTTCCTCAAATCAATGGATGAGAGTGTGTGGCAAGCCACAGTGACTGAATGGAATCCTCCTGTCATGGAAGTAACTGGAATTGATGGTTCTAAATCTATGAAAATTACACCATACTTTCAATGGACCACTCTTCAGAAAAGTGAGAGTAGTGCTAATGCTAAAGCACTTAATGCAATTACTTGCGCACTATCACCGGATGAGTTCAAAAGAATCATATCCTGTGATACTGCAAAGCAAGCTTGGGATATTTTAGAAATGACACATGAGGGTACATCGATTGTCAAAAAATCTAAAGTCCAACTCCTCACAACTAAATTTGAAGAAATTCATATGGAGGAGAATGAAATGTTTATGGACTTCTATACTAGATTAAATGACATTGTAAACTCAATGTGGGGTCTTGGTGATAAAATCCCAGAAAATAAAGTGTGTGCAAAAATTCTACGCTCTCTTCCTGAACGGTTCAATTCTAAAGTAACCGCAATCCAGGAACTTCGTGACACGGACAAAATGAAGGTGGAAGAACTCGTTGGGTCTCTACAAACTTATGAATTAAATTTTAAAGCTCCTAAAGGAAAATCAATTGCTTTGAAATCTTCCAAAAATACAGTAGAAGATAAATCCGATTCTGAAGATGACTTAGCTCTTATTGCAAAAAGATTTTACAAAATTTTTAAAAGTAAGAAAAGAGTTGATTTTCAAAAATCAAATGATAAAAAGAAGTTTAGATCTAAAACTCGAAAATCTTTGAAAGATAGTCAGTGTTACAACTGTCATGAGTATGGGCATCTAGCAAACAAATGTCCTAATAAGGACAAACCCAAAAAGAAGGGTATGTTGGCTACATGGGATGAATCATCTGACTCTGAAGTTTCTTCTGAATCAGAAGATTCTGAAACCGAGTCGGGCAATGAGGTAAAAGCCCTTATGACTCTAGCTAAGTTTACCTTCTCTGATCACGATGATTCTACTAGTGAAGAAAATTTGGATAATGATCATGAGAATGAAGAAGATCTTCAAGATGCTTACAATGCCTTATACAAAGAGAGTTGTAAAATTGCTGTGAAGCTTAAACTTCAGAGAGAAAAATTTTCTAAACTTAGAGATTGTTTTGACTTGCTTGTTTTAGAAAAATCTCAAATATCAGATTATTTTGAAAAATCAAAAAGCGATTTAGAATTCAAAAACTCTCTGATTGTTGATTTAAAATCTGAAATTGAGAGACTAAAAAATGAAGTGTCTTCTCTTCTGAATTCAAAGGAAACTTGGAGGTATGCCCAAGGTGATTCTAAATTAGAAAAACTTCTATCCGGTTCAAAAAAATGTGGCGATAGATCCGGGTTGGGATATGATAAAACAATACCTCATAAACAGAAAAATTCTCCACCTAAATTCATGAAAGGAGAATCCTCTAATTCAAAAGAGAAAAACACTTCACAAGGTTTTGTCAAAACAACAAAAAATTTTCAAAAACCTAGAAGCAGCTATGTCAACTTCAAAAATCAGATGAAAAATCCTTTAGCTGAAAAAATAGTTGATTTACTCAAGGAACTTTTAAAATCTAACTCTGTAAGTCACTCTTACAAATATAAACAAAAGAAGACCAACTATGTTCCTAAACCTAAAACTGTTATGAAATGGGTTCCTAAAGTTGACTGCTTGGTTGCTCACACTGCTTTCAAAGCAACTAGCCTTTCAAAGTGGTACCTAGACAGTGGTTGCTCCAGGCATATGACTGGTGACAAAGCTCTTTTCACCGATCTACAAGATATGACTGATGGGTCAGTCACATTTGGTGATGGTAGCAATTGCAAAATTATTGGCCAAGGTACGGTTCAACTCTATAATCTACCCTTATTTAAGAATGTTTTATATGTTGAGGGTTTAAAACACAACTTGTTAAGCATATCTCAAATATGCGATAACAATCATAGTGTGAAGTTTTCCAATCAAGGTTGTGAGATTATAGACAAAAAGGGGTCTGTGATATTAACTGGTCTCAGAACTTCTAAAAACTGCTATATAGTGAGAAATGACAGCTCATCTAACCAAATGTGTTACATGGTCCATACCAATGAAACTGAATTATGGCATAAACGCCTTGGACATGTACACTACCGGAATTTATATAGATTGAGCAAAGAAGAACTAATAAGAGGTCTACCAAAGATTCAAAAAGTAGATAAAATATGTGGTGAATGCCAGTATGGTAAACAAACTAGGAGATCTCACAAAAAGGTGAACTCAAATACCACATCAAGACCACTCGAACTTTTCCACATGGATCTAATAGGACCAACTAGAACGGAAAGTCGAGGTGGTAAAAAATATATTCTGGTTATTGTAGACGATTACACCAGATTCACTTGGGTTTCATTTTTAAAGGACAAATCAGAAACCCTTGATGAAGTGAAAAAGATAATTAAACGGATCCAAACTGAAAAATGTTCTCAAGTGAGTAAGATCCGAAGTGATCATGGATCCGAATTTGAAAATAGCGGTTTTGAGAAATTCTGTAATGATCATGGAATATCACATGAATTCTCTGCACCTAAAACTCCACAACAAAATGGCATTGTGGAAAGAAAAAATAGAGTTCTTCAAGAAATGGGAACTGTTATGCTAAATAGCATGAAGGTTTCTAAGAATTTATGGGCTGAGGCGATTAATACTGCTTGCTATATTATTAATCGTGTTTATACTTGCAAATCAAATAATAAAACGCCCTATGAAATCTGGTTTGACAAAAAACCTACAGTCAAATATTTTCGCGTTTTTGGCAGTAAGTGTTATATTTTACGTGACCGGGAAAACTTGGGAAAATTTGATACAAAAAGTGATGAAGGATTATTCTTAGGATATTCATTAAACAGTCGTGCATATCGTGTACTGAACAAAAGGACCGGAGTTATTCAAGAGTCAATCAATGTGGTCATAGATGATCACTTAAATACTTCGGCCCCTAGTTCAGATAATGATGAAGTTCTCATAATTGAAAAATCAGAAACTTCATCAAGTGAATCTAATCATGATGTGAGGACTGTCAAAGATCATCCAACTACACAAATCCTTGGAAATCCTCTCACAGGTGTACGCACTCGTAGACAATTAGAAGATTTTTGTAATTACGTGTGTTTCACATCTCAGATAGAACCGGTTAATGTAAAAGAAGCTCTTTCTGATGAAAACTGGATAGTTGCGATGCAGGAAGAACTTAATCAATTTGTTCGTAACGATGTCTGGTATCTTGTTCCAAGACCGAAAGATAAACATATTATTGGAACAAAATGGATTTTCAAAAATAAGTCTGATGAATTGGGAAATATTATTCGAAACAAGGCAAGACTGGTTGTGCAAGGGTACACTCAAATTGAAGGTATCGATTTTGAGGAAACTTTCGCTCCAGTTGCACGCCTTGAATCAATCAGATTATTTATATCCATTGCATGTTTTAGAAAGTTTAAGATTTATCAAATGGATGTAAAGAGTGCTTTTCTTAATGGTGATTTACATGAAGAGGTTTATGTTGAACAACCTACAGGGTTTGAAGATCCTAAGTTTTCTAATCATGTTTATCGCCTTAAGAAAGCTCTCTATGGGTTGAAACAAGCTCCCAGGGCATGGTATGAAAAATTGACTAAGTTTTTACTGGGTCACAATTTTCAAATGGGTAGTGTTGATAAAACACTCTTTGTTAAAAAGCAGAACAATGATATTTTAATGGTTCAAATCTATGTTGATGATATAATTTATGGATCAACTTGTACTGACATGACTGTTGAGTTTGCAGATCTAATGAAATCTGAATTTGAGATGAGTATGGTCGGAGAATTAAACTATTTTCTAGGATTGCAAGTTAAACAGCAATCTGATGGAATTTTTATTTCTCAAACTAAATATGCTCTAAATTTAGTTAAGAAGTTCGGATTTGAAAATGGTAAGAATTTTGATACTCCTATGAGTACTTCTCTAAAGCTCTCAAAAGACTCTACAGGTAAAGATATAGATCCTAAACTATATCGAAGCATGATTGGTAGTTTACTGTATTTAACAGCAAGTAGACCTGATATTGCTTTTAGTGTTGGAATTTGTGCTAGATATCAGTCTAATCCTAAAGAATCTCATTTGACTGCTGTTAAACGCATTATTCGTTATGTTGCAAGTTCAGTTAATCTGGGTCTTTGGTATCCCTTTGATACTAGTGTTCAATTGGCTGGGTTCTCGGATGCTGATTGGCTGGTAATATGGATGACAGAAAGTCAACCAGTGGTGGTTGCTTTTACATTGGAAATTGCATAGTTTCTTGGTTCAGCAAGCAACAGAGTTCCATTTCACTCTCAACTGCTGAGGCTGAATACATTGCTGCAGGAAATGCATGTACTCAGTTAGTCTGGATGAAACGCATGTTAAGTGATTATGGTATTGCACAAGACTCGATAGTTTTATATTGTGATAATTCAAGTGCAATTAATATTTCCAAAAATCCAATCCAGCATTCACGAACTAAGCATATTGACATTAGATTTCACTATATTCGTGAACTTGTTGAAGAAAAAGTAATTTGTTTAGAATATATTCCAACCGAGAAACAACTTGCTGACATTTTCACCAAACCACTCGATAAATGCAGGTTCAATAAATTGAAATTTGATCTCGGTATGTGTAATATAAGATGATTGATTATGCATTTTGTTAAAAATTTTTTATAAAAAAAAAAAAAAAAAAATGCATGTTTTGGTCTTACACGACCAGTCGAGGATAGTCTCGACCAGTCGTGGTTAGACCGGTCGAGGACTAATCAAGACCGGTCGTGTATCGCGCTGGTTCCTTTATTTGGGGAAAAAATCACTTTTTCCTCATTTCCCTCTTCTTCTCCAACGGGCTTAGCTTCGACCGGTCGTACCCATCTATGGGATTTCTCCAGGTTTGAGTATTTCTCTTGATTTTATTGAAGAATCTTGAACATTGCTTCTTGTCTTCCTTGTTAGTGTTGATTATTTCTTATTTCCTCCAAGGGTTTGGGGTTTTCTTCCTCATTTTCTGATTTGGTTGAAACCCATCTTGTTTTTCTTGAAATTTCTTCAATCTTTTCAAGAATATGGATGTTAGAGGTAAAAAGCGAACTAGTAGAGGTGCTTCTTCATCTAGGTCTAATGTTGTTTCTCGCCGTCATCTTAGAGATCCTAATGATGACCCTCCACAAGTTCGTGATTTTCGTACTAAGAAGGTTATTGTTGAGAAAGCAGTTAGTATTAATCATATTGCTCAATTTAATCTTGTTCCTCTCCTTCAATCTGTTGGTTGGGTTAACATTTTGAACTGGGGAGGGCCGGCATTTCAGTCAATTGCTCAGGCCATAGTTGCATGTATTACAGACTTTTCTCTTGAGGAATTAACTTTTATTGTTACTACAAGAGAAGGGCCTTTTACTGTGGATCGTCATTTGATTTCTGGCTTAATGGATATTCCAGTAAATGATGATGGAATCCATCCTTCCACATTGGGTGATAAAGTTACTGAATCTGAGAAACGTCTATTTACTAGAGCCCTTTGTAATTTGGATGCACCTTAGTCTGTCAATGGTACTGTTCTCAAGTCCAGGTGGCTGTTGCCCAGATATAGAGTTCTTCATCGTATTTTTACATCTAATGTGTATCCTCGGGCTGGTAACAAAACTGAGTTGACTCTTCTGATGGTTCGTATACTGTACTCAATCATTAGTGGTGTCAATGTGTGCTTACCTTCGTTGATCTGTTATTCTATTATTCAGTTTCGGTCTCAGCCAGGTCATGGTGACATTCCATTTGGATATTTGTTAAATGTCTTAGCTACTCATATGTTGGTCACTATGCCTGTTGGTGAAGCTCCTATCCAACACCTTATTTTCAACAACTCCAACCTAAACAAAATGAAGTTGAGATTGGCCGCTGGTCAAGTTGATAATGTCGAAGGTGGTGGAGCTGCTGGAGTTGGAAATGCGAATGAAGGAGATGATCTTCCTGATGAGGATATCAACATGGATGATCTTTTTGATGATATTGAGTCTGCATCTGAAGATGATCCTGATTTTGTTCCTTCTGATTTCGATGCACGTTTAAGTGCATTAGAAGAAAAGGTAGAAAATATGCATGTTGGCCATAATGCACAATTTAAGAAAATGCATAAGTATTTGAGGCGCTTACAGAAAGGCCTTCATCATATTGATGCTACCATTCCTGCTCCTTCTTCAGGATCTGATTAAATGTTTTTTAACTATAGTTTGAACTGATTTCACTTTGCATTTCTCTTAGTACTGTTAAACTTATAACTGTGACTTTGGTTTGTAATATCTTCTCCTAACACTTTTATGCACATTCTCTATTTTACTTCTTGAGCTTATGGATCTTCCTTTGTCATATTTTTGACAAAAAGGGGGAGAGAAGAATGGTATGTGTGCATCAATCCTTAATGGGGAGTCTTATTGAGGGGGAGTAATTCATCTCTCATATTGTGTATGGTTGTCATGTGTTGACACATCTGATTCATGATTCTCTATTGTGCTTTTATATATATGTTTTGTCACAAATTTGCCAAAGGGGGAGATTGTTAGTGCTATTATATGATACCTCTTTGATTGTCAAAACCTTGGTATGTTCTATGTCTTGGTGTGTTCTATGTTTAAGACAACCATGGACTCTTCAAGCGGCTTCAAGATATATTTCGAAGATATAAAGAAGAAGATATAAAGAAGACACGGTATTCTTTATTCACACAAAGGTTATTCAAGTTCAAGATACAAGCAGTGTTTGAAGGTGTGAAGCTCAAAAGCAAACTCAAGATAAATGTTGGTGTCAAGTTTTTGGACGACTCGTACTTCAGGCTTCAAGTACTAAAAGATTTATCATTCGTTGAATGAAGTAGAGTTCAATGTCCATACTTCATTATTCAGGTTTGATAGACCATAGTCATTGACCTTAGGGTAGGTCATTTTGGATACATTATTCAAATGTATTTAAACATGTTTTGATCTGCTCTTAGACTAGTCCTGGTTCTGGTTCGACCAGTCCTAGCACTGGCTCGACCTGTCTAAGAATTTCCTAGGCCAGTCTTGGAATTGTTCAAATTTATCGGATTTTCTGGTTCGCTCACGACCAGTCTTGGAGTCTGCTCGACCGGTCGTGGGACGTCCTCGACTCGAACCTCGACCAGTCGTGGAGCCTCGATTCAAACTCCAGCGACTAAATTCACTGTCGCTCGACCAGTCGAGAAGGGGTCTCAACCGGTCGTGGACGACCTTCGACCAGTCGTGGACTGCCTACGACCAGTCGAACATCGGTTTTCCTGATTCCGCGTAGAAATTCAAAAATCTGTTTCTTCTAAGACCAGTCGTGGGATCTCCTAGACCAGTCGAAGACAAATTTCTGTAGCTATAAATAGCACACGAATTTCAGAGTTTAATCATCGAAAATTCTATCAAAGCAAGGCTCCACTCTGAGATAAGTCGTGTTTAAATTTAAGCTAATTTGCGCTTCATTCTAATTCCTTTTGTTAGCTTTTTGCATTTGATTTTATTCTAAATTCCAATCATATTTGAAAAGGGGAAATCGTGTATTCCTTCTTCTTGGAATTAAAATCAAATAGAGCTAGCCCTTTGTGATTTCATTTAAAATCAATTAGAACTTAGAACCTCAATAATTTGAGTATTGGACATTGAACTATCATCTCTACTCTGATCGGTTCTTCCGGGCTACTGCAAAAGGATAAGATCCAGGTATTCTACAATTCCTGTAATTTCTATTTTGGTTTTGTATGAGATTTGCCAGAAAAATCTCTATGTGTATGGTTATCTGAGGAGAGCCAGAAAACTCAGATTGTGGGGTTTTTTGAATTGTGTAAGCCCAAGTGATAAAGACACAATTGTGAAGGTTTTTGGTGAACCTGTGAAAACCAGTTTTATTAGAGAACGCTAATATCCCCTGTGTGAGGATATTAGGAGTGGAGTAGCATTCTGTGTGGCTGTTTGAGAACAGTTGGTGAACACACAGGCGAACCACTATAACTTCTTGTCTTGTGGATTGAATGGTTATTTAATTCCTTATCTTTTATCATTCAGTTCTATTTTCCTTGTGGATGTGAATGTTGTAACAGTTTGAAATTACAAGCAAGTGTGGGAATGTTGTAATAATTTAGTGATTTATTTCTACAATTTATTTCCAGCAATTCTCTCTATTGATTCAAGCTTTAAATTCCAAAATTGTTCCAGCAAGGTTGCCCTGCCATTTTTATGGTGTATGGCTGTCCCTAGAACAAGACATTTGTAAATTCAATTTATTCAGTGCAGTTTGTATTTATTTCTTTATTCCTCTTTGATTTGAGAATTTGATACAAAGACATTTCTAGACATAAGGTTGTCCTACCATAAACATTGGGTTTTTGGTGAAAGGTTGTCCTTAGAACAACGTTTGTATCAACCTCTCAATTTCAATTGTTTGAGGTTGCATTTCATTTCAGCATTGCAATTTATTTAATTAGTTCATTGGCTATCATACTTTGTTTAATTCCGCTATTATAAGTTTTTATTTGGCATTGTCCTATTCACCCCCCCTCTAGGACATATAGCTTGGCCATTTCAGATACAGAATTTGTATGGGATCCCGCCTGTCAAAATGCATTTGACTCAATCAAGGAATTGTTGAAACAGCTGCCGGTGTTAACAGCTCCAGTGAAAGGTAAGCCACTTATCTTATATACATCTGCAGCTACAAATTCTTTGGGTGCTTTGTTAGCACAGGTGAATGAAGCCGGAAAAGAGACTGCTCTTTATTATCTAAGCCGAACATTGATGGGGCAGAATGCAATTATTCCTCGATCGAAAAAGAGTGTTTGGCGCTGATATTCGCTGTACAAAAGTTGAGGCATTATTGTCTCTCCCATGATATAACTCTGATCTCAAGAGCAGATCCGATAAAATTTTTGATGACCAGGCCAATGTTGTCGGGAAGACTAGCCAAGTGGATGTTATTGCTGTCAGAATATACTATTTCATATAAACCGGCGAAAGCAGTAAAATGACAAGCTATGGCAGACTTCCTCGCAGCACATCCTATAGCAGAAAGTGAGGAAATCAATGACGAATTTCCAGATGAACAGGTAATGTTGGCTGAATCTCAGAATCTTTAGCAAATGTATTTTGATGGTGCTGCTCGAATGTCGGGAGCAGGGGCAAGAATAATATTCATTACACCTCAAGCGATTTATTGCCATATTCCTTCACATTGGGCACCGCATGCACAAACAATGAAGCTGAATACAGAGCTCTTATCATCGGAATGGAAATAGCCCAGCAAATGGAAATAAAATTATTGCATATCTTCAGAGATTCTAAATTGATTCTAAATCAATTGACAACAGAATTCGAAGTAAGGAAAGAAGAACTTCTGCCCTATTATCGGAAGGCACAAAAGTTGCTTGAACAGTTTTGTCATGTGGACATTAAACACATACCACGCTCTGAGAATGCAAAAGCGAACACTTTAGCCGGTCTAGCAGCAGCTCTGTCCTGCACAAATCAAAGTCCTCTTCAGGTAACTATAGAAGAAAGAAGATTCCTGCCGTCTGCAGAGGTTATCGAAGAAACCGTTGAAATGTTTCCTATATCTTGTCTAGAAGTAATGATAGATGATTGGCGTCAGCCTTTCGTTGATTATCTCAAGTATAATATCTTGCCAGAAGATAATGCACAAAGACAGCAGATTAAGCGGCGATCGGGCAAATTTGTCATATGCAGCGAAGTATTGTATAGAAAATCTTACAATGGAATGCTGCTGAGATGCTTAGACAAGCAAGAAGCAAACCAAATGCTGCGGGAGGCACATTCAGGTGAATGTGGAGCACATCAAGCCGGCCAAAATTTATGCCATAGAGTGCATCGAATGGGTTATTATTGGCCTACTATGTTCAAAGATGCGATAGAATATGCAAAGCGGTGTCATGAATGTCAAATACATGGAGATGTAATACATGTTCCCCCAGAAGACTTACATCAGTCTGTTACTTCCTGGCCTTTCTCAGCTTGGGGACTCGATGTGATTGGTCCTATAAATCCCCCTTCATCTAAAGGAAAACAGTATATTCTGGTAGCAACAGACTATTTCTCCAAATGGGACCGAAGCAATTGCCTTGCGTAGTGTTAAAGAGACAGACGTGGTCAATTTCATCCGACATGCTATAATATACCGTCATGGTATTCCGAAAAAGATCGTCACTGATAATGGCACCCCTTTAAAAAATAGAGGCATGGAAAAGTTGTGTCAGAAGTTTGACATCCAGCATTCGTTTTCAACACCTTACTATCCTCCGGCCAATGGATTAGCGGAAGTGTTTAACAAAACGATTATCAAAATAATCAAGAAAACGGTGACGGGCAACAAGCGTGATTGGGATGAAAAGTTACAAGAAGCATTGTGGGCCTACAGAACTACCCATCGTACAGCAACAGGGGCGACACCATATTCATTAATCTATGGTATAGAGGCAGTTATCCCAATTGAGATGCAGGTGGCATCAATCAGGATAGCAGTACATCAGCCTATAACAGATGATGAAAATGCAAAAATAAGGCTGAAAGAATTAGATTTGCTTGATGAGAAACGTCTTGAAGCTCAGCAGCGGTTGCAGTCATATCAGGCCAGGATATCGGCTGCATTTGATAAACAGGTTAAATACCGTTCTTTCAAAAAAGGGGATATGGTGTTAATGCTGAAAAGACCTATAGTGATTACTCGCCGAACAGGGGGAAAGTTCGAGCCTAAATGGGACGGTCCATATGTGGTAAAAGAAGTATACTCCAATGGGGCATATAGAATCACAAATCAGGAGGGACAGAGTATCAGTATACTTGTCAACGCCCGTTTCATCAAAAGATACCATCCCTAAAGATAGACATGTGGATTTTGATTCAGAATATTATCAGCATAAGGAATCTGTATCAAAAGGGGGCAAGGATGAATAAGATCATGTTCATATGTCAACAAAAGAAGCTGCAAAGAAAAAATTCACAAGCATGTCAAATATCAAGCGTCAAATCCGAAAATTTATATATGATCATCATCATCACCAAACAAGTTTGACAAAATCAATATCATCATGAAGATTCTCTTGAAGATATTAACAAAATTGATATATATTGCTTTACAAAACATGGATCTTCTTGAAGAAATTATCTCAGGCGGAAATATCTAGGCAATGATGATGATCATAGATATTATTGCCTTATAAGGATACATCAATCTCAGTTAAAGGGGCAGTATAGTCAAGCCAAATCCTAAAAGAGCCAGATTGAGCTAAATCAAAAAGATCAAGCTCTAAAAAAATAAAAAAAAAAAAATAATAATAATAATAAAAAAATGCTCTCAAAGGATCAAGCTCTAAAAGAGCCGGCCAACTATACATAAGACCTATGAAGATCGCCATTCGGGCAGCGGCGAGGAGTCAGTGGCCCTAAAAAGCCCGCGAAGACCATCGTGCGCACCCATGCGGGCAGCTGACGAAGTCAAGGATTCAAAGTCTAAAAAGGCCATAAGTTCGCAAAGACTAGTCACCGTAACTCCCATGCCGTCTGTATAGCTTCCGGCAGCGCCATGGGGAACGGATGAAAATGCCCTCCTGTGAATGGGCTCGACCTTGCAGACGAAGAAAACAGGGGCCGCAGTGTGAGCTTTATGCCAACCGTGCGTAAGACCCTCCAGATCTAGGGTTTGATTTCAGTAGTAACTCGTGAGGAAGGGCTTAAACCTACTCATTGATGGACTGATGACCCTAGATTTGGTGCCCAAAGGTAGCCTTGCGAGCCCTGTGAACTCTAGAGAGTTACCGTGGCCAATCCTGTGCGTAAAACCAACAGTTCACTGCCCGGTAGCGTCAATGGGCCCCTCTGATGGACCTTGGCCGTGAGCTCAAGGCAGTGAAAAGCCCAAAAGTGAACTCTAGAGAGTTACAGTGGCCATCACATAAGACCCATAAATGCTCCACTACTCATGAGCTTAAACTGTGTGTGTGCGTACGCTCCACTACTCATGAGCTTAAACTGTGTGTGTGCGTACGCTCCACTACTCATGAGCTTAAACTGTGTGTGTGCGCACGCTCCACTACTCATGAGCTTAAACTGTGTGTGGCTGATTAAATTGAAACTTAGTACCGCCAATTTAAATACTCACATAGAGAATCCCGCACTAACAAAGCATAAAAGGTTTAGAAATTGTAAAGGATGTAATGAAATTATTATATAAAGTACGAATATAATTTAATAATGTTAGTATAAATGTCATCAACATGCAATAAGAAAATGCTATTATAAACATCTCAAAATGCTTTCATAAAAACATATGTGAAGCCAAATAAATTATGTCCAAAAAACATGAAAACCAAAAATCGCATGTTCAAAATTACATGTTTTAAAGATCTTCTGTAATCCCCACTGCTTCCGAATATTTGCGCAAATCTTCTTTCAACTGTGCCTGAGCTACATCATGTTTAGATTTTTCTTCAAGAATAAGTTTAGCCTGATCAGGGACGCCATCAAGTTTATTCTCCAGAGAAGCAATCATTCCTTTACTTTGAAGTTGCGAGGATTTTTCAATATTAATGGATTGAACATTTGCCTGTATCCTCTCTTCAACATCTTGAATAATTAAGGCTTTTTCATGATTCCTTCTCTCCAGTTGAGAGATTTCTTCCTTCAGGACTGCAATACGATTTTGGATAGTCTTATTTTCATCCATATGAATCTTTAATTGATCTTGAAGAATCATATGCTCTTGTTCAAGCTTAGAAATTGATGAAGCTGTCAGAGAGGCTTGTTCTTGAGATGCAGCCAACTGCTTCTTGTACTCTAAAATCTCAGGGGCAATTGTAACATTCTCTACCGACGCCAAAGAAATTACTGAATCACGAAACTTGAGGAGTGAATCACGCAAAGGAGATACGTTGATTCTAGCCATCTTGGCAGAGCTCTCCAAAATCTCTATGGCAACATCCAAATCCAACCATTGATCAGGATTTCTGAAGATATGGATTATTGCTAATAAGGAATGTTTCACCATAAGCATTTTATGAACAGGGATTTTTGCAAAGGTTGACAATTAAGAAGTAGTGGCCACAGAATCAGAACTGGACGCACCACTGCAAGGATGAGTTCCTATAACAAAAGAAGAAAGATATTCAAAATATTATTATAAAATATGTAGTCATGAATAAAGATAATCAATGCATATATATGTACCTGTCATCGGAATATGACCAACAGAGGCAGAAGCTCTCTGAGTCATGGAAAGACCAAGTTCCACCATATCAGCAAAAGATGGTGCTCTAGCTTCTGTGCTTGAATCTCTGGTAGCCGGAGTTGGCAAGTCTGTAGTTTCTGTTGGAAATATGATTTCACGAGCCACTACTCTCTGTACTACCAATGGAACTACAGGTGCTCTTGGTGAAGACACCACAAGAGGGCTCGCTGAAAAGACAACACCTATTTCTGCAACTTGAGCACCTAAAAAAGGAGACACAATGAAAGGGAGACATAATAATAAAATAATAAGTTGTTAAAATATAGATAGATATATGCATGTGGAAATTAAATCTCCTTTACCTGGTGAATACCCATATTCGCCATAATCTAAAGGTTCCTCTTCATTTTCCTCAGCTGCAGGAGATTTAGCAGGATCATTCACACCGAGAAGAGTCTTAACGGTTACAGGGGAAGATTCCATCTCGACCTCTTTCGCAGCTGTTTCCTCATCTCCGTCAATGTCAACTTCGCCTTCTTCAAAGTCATCATCTTTATCTTCACAGCTGTCGCTATCCTCGCTGTCTTCATATAGTGAGGATTCAGTAGTATCTGACGATGAAGCTGAACTCTCATCTTCTAAAATTTCTTCATCAGCTTCTTCAATGACAACTTGCTTCCCTTTGTAAGAAACGAGTTGGCTGCTCTCCGGAACAGGCTCTTGGATTGTAGGGGAAGCGGATGCTTGGCGGGTCCTTTCTGGAAGAATAGGGGATGATGTTTGCAAACGCGTTTTTGATCTAGTCATTGGGGAAGATGGACTAGGACCAAGGGGTTGTGGAGGAGATATGGAAGTACCAACAGCTGGTCCTTCTTGAGCCGCTGCAGTCTCTGCAGGAATTGGAGAAGATGTACCTTCAGCATCGTTTGCGGCTTGATTTGAGAAGTCCTTACGAGTTTTCTCGAATTCTCTCAGAACTCCGTGAGCAAACCAGCCATCCAAAGTGTTGATAGGCTTGATTTCACGGATAGGGTCTTCCAATGATATCTTCCTACAAATTTCTCCAGGATGAGACGCATGACTCTTTTCTGGAACATAGCCGATTCCGCTCTCTAAATTTCTGCCCTTCAGCCTGGGCGGATGAAGAAAGATAGAAGAATCCACTGGCAAGCATTTAGTGACCAAGTATGATTGGTGATCCCACCATCGCATCCAGCTATATGATGTGCGAACTATGCGATTACAGCCTAGAATTATGAAAAGAGATCCGACGCAGCCATTCAGCAGTTGTTTCCATATCATGGTCCAGTTAAGAGGACCAGTTCCATAACAACGCATTTTTCTAGTAACCAACCCGCAGTCTTGAGGCACAGTTTGATCATAACCAAATTGACGAGCAAAGCGATTGGGGTAGTAAGGTTCTCTCCAAAATTTTGTTCCTTCCCGAAGAGGTAAACTGCATGAGCGAATAGAAAAGAAGAAAGCTCTCTCTGCTGCAGTAAGCGTTTCTTGGTCCACCATATCTGTATCTTCAACATAGCGATAAAGGCGGAACTGAAAGAAGTTTATCTGGTCGTCATCTCGAATTTTATTGGCCACCCACTCATATGCTCTTTTCGCTATCGCTCTTTGCTGAAAGAACCAGAGTGGAAGATGAGAAGGATGAGTATATGCTTGCTCTGGAGCTTCAAAAGTCCAAGGAAAATAAACTCCGAGCCACCCCGTAATATAATGCTAAGAAGTATGTGCAGACGAAGCTCCAAGAGTAGGGTCTTTTACATGGGTAGCTACTTCTCCAAGGGCCCTATAAATAGAGCATAATACTGTGGGAGCAATGGAGTATTTGTGGCCTTCCGCCAAAGCGCCAGCTACAGTGAAGACAGTGGGACGAATAGCATCTGCCCATTTAGAGCTAGGCAATACGACCAAACTTAGCCAATAGGCTAAGAAAGCTGCAAGTTCACCAAAGGAGCTATATTCCGGTCTCCCCTTCATTGCGGCCCGAAGCTTTGTCAGTTCATTGGAATGACAATCACGAAATCTTTAAAGAAGAATAAAGAGAAAGGGTGAATATGCAGAAATCGCCAATATAAGAAGAAAGTTGATTATCAGACAGATAAATACCTGAGGCCTCTGGAAAAATGTGCCAGCCACTGCAAAGGGGGAATCTTGTGGAAACTGGGAAATTTACTCATCTCCTTGAATAGTTCGATAGTGGTTTCAGAGATCGAAGGTTTGCGATCAGGAGAGGATAGAAGGCCAGTTCCCTATTGGTTGGAATAAATTCATCGTAGAATTTACCTGTTATTGGGAGACCGGCTATACGGTGAAGATCCCAAAGTGTTATGCTCATTTCACCATAGGGCAAGTGGAAGGAGTTGGTTGTGGGCGACCAGTATTCAAGGAAACCTTTCAGTACAGTTGGTTCCCTACAGAAATATTTAGAAGTCACTTCCATAGTATCATAAAGACCGACTTTTGCAAGTGTGCTCGTATGCTTCAGTAAAATAGCTTCTGCCCAATCCGAGTAATAGCGTCGATCAGTTAACAGACCTCTGATGCGAAATTCTGCTTGTCCCCAGAGTGGTTCCCGATCTCGAAAACGTTGTCGGACTGTCTCATAAAAATGTGAAGGAAAGAGATCGTGAGGGCTATGGAAAGGAGCCAAGAAGATCATGGGATGAATTTCTCCTATCCTTTGTCACGGCTTCCGCGTTTGAATGACTCCTTCAAGGATCCTGGATTCTCTAGTGGCCCATGATTCAGTATACATCAACCTTTCGCCATGAATGCAATCCTTGGGTTCACAGTCAAGCATGGGCTGATGGCGATAAACGTTGATGGGAATTTTGTCATGCCTTCCGCATGAGGATTGTCAAATTTCATGACGCCTCCAACAACCCGAATTGAATCCCATGAATTTTGAAGTCTCTTCTTCTTATGTTCCTTGATCTTCTCTGCAAATTCTTTCGCCTTATTACGGCGAGTTTTCTTCGGACGAGAGGCAGGGGGAGTGTCCTCACGAAGGGGCGGTCTTTCACTATCAGTACGAATATGAGCTGTAGTCTTTAACCATTCGTCCCAATCGTATTCCCTGCCGTGCTTCGGAGGACATTTGATATCTCCCAAAGATATAGATCTATGGATGGGGGATGGCAAAGATCTAATGCGATCAGAAAAGTCAAAAGTTGGAAGAACATGCTCTTTAAAATAAGGAGTCCTGGAGGTAGTCTTTGTTCGCTTGGCAGGTGGTTGATCAGAAGAAGGAGTCACAGGACGGGCTGTTTGTTTTATACGGGCCATAATGACGAGTGAAGAAAAAAGGGAAGAATAGAAGAAGAATGAAAAGTGGTTAAGTATTGGAAAGAACAAAAGAAAAAGAAAGTCAACTAAGTGCAGGACACTTTGCGCGGGTCCGCGCAAAGTGTATGGGCTGCGCGAAATAAGCTAGACTTTGAAGAAAATTCGTGCAAAGCTGTAAGGTTTGCGCGGGATCGCGCAAAGCTGAAAGGTTTGCGCGGGTTCGCGCAAAGTGAATGGTTTGCTCGGAAGAAAATCGTAGGAACAAACTTTCGCCAGAGCAGGAAGGATTCCTACAAAAGACTAAGTTGCTGGACTATTTATAGGATTCGTGGTCAAGCACGGTACTCGAATGAGGTTTGCGCGAGGTCGCGCAAACCTTAGAAAATGAATTCTTTGATCCTTTTTCTTTGATTTCTGAAAAAACAAAGAACGGATCAAGGGGGCATCTGTTGAGGCATAAAAATAAGCAAAGAACTGAAGAAAGGAAAGATCAAGTTTGAAGATCAAAGAAATCAGTTTGAAGATGACTTTGCACGGGTTCGCGCAAAGTGAATAGGTTGCGCTGGACCGCGCAAAGTAAATGGGTTGTGCGGGTTGATCAGTTAAAAGAGGTTGCGCGGGAATGATAGAATGCGCGAGACCGCACAAAGCATGTCGTTTGCGCGAGACTGCGCAAAGCATGTCGTTTGCGCGAGTCCGCGCAAAGTGTTTTGCGTAGGTATAAAAATGGCTGGATGTTATTTTGTCCCACATCGACCAGAACAAGGATTTACACCAGCAAAGATGTCTATAAATACCCCGTTCTTTCTCTCAAAAGGGGTTAGAAGATTTCAGAGTGGAAGAAAGACGAAGAAGAAGACAGAAGGTGCAAATGAGCATTGGGCTCAGATAGTTTGCGCGGACTAGCGCAAAGGAACATTGGGTTCCTGTAGTTTGCGCAAAGGAGCATTGGGCTCCTGTACTTTGCGCGGACCCACGCAAAGCATGTAGTTTGCGCGGACTCGCGCAAACTGACTGTTGGACAGTCTATAATAGCAATGGGCTGATATGCTGCAGGAATGGCTAAAGTCTTCAAATCTTCAAGTTTTTCTTGTTCAGGAAGAAGGGAAGAATCATCGATGAAAAGGCGTATTCCTCCTAAGTTTCAGGAGATGACCGGAATAGCACTGAAATACTGCCGAAATCTCTATTCTCTTGAAGATTAATTAGTTGACTTGTCTATTCCTCCTAAGTCATAGGAGATAATTGAAATCAGCACTGTTATGCTGTCGAAATTTATATTCAACCGTTATAATTGTAACTTGCAATGAATTCTTTGTAAACTATTTTAGAATCAAGGGATACCTGAGGATGTAAATGAATTCAGAATCAATAAAGTATGATGATTGTTTCTGTAACTATTTCATTGTTATGTTTGAATAAGATAATTCCCAAATTAAATACTTTTGTTTTCTTGTCGAAACGGGAATCATCGTATTCTGAGACCATTTGGGCATGTTTAAGTTTGATTGCAATCGTGGATCCTGAATGTTTCCCTCATCTCCATGTCGAATAATAGTAACCCTCATAACTCTCTCTTCAGAGGTCGAATTTAAACTATTTCAGGTCATTGGAATTGTAACGCCCTAAAAATCGGGGGTCGAGTATAACTCAACTCCCGACTTCCAACGCATCACATATGCAACATAGATAATGCTGATTAAATGTTGTCTGTGTTAGAACAATAAACAAGAGTGAGATTATACCAAAAATAGTAATTCATACTCCAGATCATTTGTATAATGGCAAGCGGAAGACTGAACTACATATACATGTATGTAAAGAAATAAAAATCATTTTTTTTCTCCAGAGTATGAATCTATCTGAGTTACCATATACATATGTTTGTTTGTGAACAAAATGTCAAAAATAATCTAAGGAGTGATCCCTGCAAATCCCGTCAGTGCGACAGCCTAGTCGAAGCCGCCATAGTACTGCATATACGAGAACTCCTCCTGATCCTCGTCATAATCAGACTCCGCCTCCAGAGTCGTCGGCTCGTCTAAACCTGAGACAGAGTCTGGTTGGGGTGCGCAACACCGTCCCGTAATGTGGGAGTGAGTATCTAACTCAGTGGAACAATAAAGCATAGGTTAACATGTTATCAATACAGTCAAGCAGTAATGATAAAGTAGTAAAATCAAACACTCCTAGCTACTCTTATTAATGCAAGTATGAATGCAGGTATGATGGATGCCCTCACTGACATACTCCCTCATGCGACACCATCTCACGCTCGCGGCATGCTTTCATCCCACAGTGCTCCACATCTTTCAGGCACATGCAATGCATGATAAGCATGATTACCGAGTTATTAATTAGTCCATTTCAAACAGCAGGATTGGGAAACTAAGGTACCTCCCTTGTATCATTCCCAAACATGATCCATTCTAGGGTCGTCAGTCCTAGTTAATATCAGACGATGGTGTGTTTTCTAGGTCACTGCAGAGGCTGCCAGGGCTGTTACGCACAAAGGTTACACCACTCCCCCATCACCCCTTAAACGATTCATCACAATACAGAAATAGGCCTAGTTCATACTCTATATATCGCGGCGAACCCTAAGGCGCACTGCGTTTTTAGAGTATGCTCGAGGTCACTACAAAGGGCTGCCAAGGCTGTTACGCACAAAGGTTGCACCACTCCCCCATCACCTTATCAATGTAGGTCGACAGTACGAATATAGTGTCCCATACCACCATAATCGGCTCACGAGTTTGGTTGCTCACTGGTCACTACGGGGAGGCATGTGGCCTCAGCGTAGGCCGACAGCTCGACCACGGTGTCCCATACCACCATGCCCGGCTCATGAGTCTTAGCGGATCGAGGTACCATGGTTAACGGGATTCTCACTGGTAAGTTTGGTACCCTAGGTTCAAGCATTAGCGACCGAACATGGTGAACATACATAAGACACACGGGTTACTTGACGTGCTCGGCTAGCTCGAGTGCACAACAAGTTGAGTGATATGAAGCGCAGAAGCACTTCATGTGGCCAACCACTATCGCCAACTGAAGTACGACATGGGTTCGCTGTTGAGGCATAAAATAAGCAAAACACTGAATAAAGGAAAGATCAAGAAAATCAGTTTGAAGATCAAAGAAATTAGTTTACAAATGACTTTGCGCGGGTCCGCGCAAAGTGAATTGATTGCGCTGGACCGCGCAAAGCAAATGGGTTACGCGGGTTGATCAGTGAAGACAGGCTGCGCGGAATGATAGATTACGCGAGACCGCGCAAAGCATGTCGTTTGCGGGAGTCCGCGCAAAGTGTTTTGAAGAGATATAAAAATGGCTGGATGATATTTTGTCCCACATCGACCAGAATGGATTTTACACCAGTGAAGATGTCTATAAATACCCCGTTCTTTCTCTCAAAAGGGGTTGAAAGATTTCAGAGTGGAAGAAAGACGAAGAAGAAGACAGAAGGTGCAAATGAGCATTGAGCTCAGATAGTTTGCGCGGACTCGCGCAAAGGAGCATTGGGCTCAGATAGTTTGCGTGGACTCGTGCAAAGGAGCATTGGGCTCCTGTAGTTTGCGCGAACTGGTGCAAAGGAGCATTGGGCTCCTGTAGTTTGCGCGGACCCGCGCAAAGCATACAGTTTGCGCAGACTCGCGCAAACCGACTGCTGGACAGTCTATAACAGCAATGGGCTGATATGCTGCAGGAATGGCTAAAGTCTTCAAATCTTCAAGTTCTTTTCGTTCAGGAGGAAGAGAAGAATCATCGACGAAAAGGCGTATTCCTCCTAAGTTTCAGGAGATGACCAGAATAGCACTGAAATGTTGTCGAAAACTCCATTCTCTTGAAGATTAGTTAGTTAACTTGTCTATTCCTCCTAAGTCATAGGAGATGATTAAAATCAGCGCTGTTATGCTGTCAAAATTTATATTCTACTGTTATAATTGTAACTTGCAATGAATTCTTTGTAAACTATTTTAGAATCAAGGGGTCCTTGAGGATGTAAATGAATTCAGAATCAATAAATTGTGATGATTGTTTCTGTAACTATTTCATTGTTATGTTTGAATAAGATAATCCCCAAATCAAATACTTTTGTTTTCTTGTCGAAACAAAATGGCGACTCCACTGGGGAATTTTATATCTTATTTAACACTAACTTTGGAAAAGTTGCAAGACTCTCATTACTGTTTTTGGCGTCTGGTAGACGCCAAAATGGCGACTCTCAGTGGGAACATCCTCCCCTTCATCTCTAAGATAGTTTACTTAATCTTTCACATACTAATTTCATGAATGTTTTGTTATTGAAGGTACCCAAATTCAATCACAGAACATTGCTAATGGCTAACGTTGTGAGAAAAGTGAACTTCCGATTCACCGCTACTAGGTTTGTAATTGAATATGCGCCAAGCCAAACTCCTGAGCATACGAAAGCAAGCATTACAAGCAGGCGCAAAGCAACTCAAGTAACAGTGGGAGTTATTTTCGTCTCACCCCGACCACAAGAAAGTGATGAGAACTGGACTTTGGTCTTGTCCAAGAAAACAAAAGCGAAGACCTTAAAGAACCGCAAGGCGAAATTACTTGTACCAAGAGCTGAGGGACCGATCACACGTAGTATAGCTAGAAGAAAACCCGAGCTCGCTCCTCCGGCGATTTATCCTGAACAAGCTGCTTCGCAGTTATCGTTGCACGATTTTCCAGCTCTAGTTGCTCCAAGGGCCAAATGGACAGAATCGCAGAAAGGCAAAGCACTAATGATAGGATCACCGATGCCTGTGTCACCTCAAACAAGCTCGCCCATAACTGTATCACCTCGATCGATTAAAAGCACAGGAAGTACACAAGAATCAAACGAGACTCCAATTTCTCCCTCCCTTATAAGTCCTGTCACGTCAACATACTCTCGTTTTACTCAAAAAACAGCTTCGACAAATAGTCAAGAGGCCGCAGTATATATGGCAGAGACGGGTCAAGGAAATAGGCCATCTACTGAAGAACGTGTTGATCAAATGGCAGAGGCACAAAGAGTGCTAATGGATGAATGCCGGAACCTCAGAGAAGCTCTGGCAACTCTGGCACATAATGTAGCCCACATAGTGGCTCCACCCATGATGGGAGCAACAAATGGACAAGAGAACCAACCTGAAGGCTCTCATCCGCAGGAGATAGGATCGCGAGGATCAGTTCCAGCAACAAGAGCTATAACGCAGGATGATGTAAGACAAGTCGTCGAAGAAGCAGTCAGAATAGAAAGGGAGCGTGCGAATACCGGTCGTTTCAGATACCGAACACCCTACCCGAGAGAGGTAGAGGATGTTCCATTTCCAGCCAATTTTAAGCATCCAGATTTCCAAAAATTTAATGGGGAAGGATCACCAGAAGAACACCTGATGCATTTCATCACCAGCATGGGAAACTTCTCCACGATACCTCAATACTATTTACGCTTATTTGGATCATCGTTGACAAGTAAAGCTTTCAGGTGGTATTCAAATTTGGCACCAGGATCTATACGCACATGGGAAGAAATGCAAGATGCTTTCATGTCAAATTTCTTCTCATCAGAACGCGATGTTAGCATCACAGAATTAGCTTCAGTACGACAGCGAGAAGGAGAACCAGTTGAAAAATTCATAGACAGATGGAAGACACTAGGGGCATCGTGTAGGCAGTTGCCGGAAGAAAAGGAACAAGTCAAAATGTGTCTGAACTCTATGGAGACAGGAATTGCTTTCGGACTCACCAGCGCTGATATCGGAACCTTTCGCGATTTGGCTACCAAAGCCCATGTATTGGAATTAATGACTCGTAAGATGCCAGCATTTCATCATGAAACTGTCAGAAGAATACCTGGCTGGACAACCGTCAACACCATCGATCGGGATAAGAAAAATCAAGAGGCAAAGGGCTCAAGAGATAAAAGGCCGGAAGGAAGAGAAAACTGGAGTCAATCAAGGGACAGATACGGTGGAAAAAAGCTTAGAATGCTCGATTCTCATGAAGGATTTGAGTTTGATAAAGAGGATGTGGTGCCTATGATGCAGCAATTGTTAAAAGCAGGTACCCTGGAATTACCGGAATCGAAACGCCCTGAAGATGTGACGAGGACTCGAGAAAGAAACTTTTGCCGATATCATCGCTTGGTGGGACATCCGACAAAAAACTGTTACACGTTAAAGTGCATCATACAGCGAATGATAAATAGAGGAGATATAATAACCAGCGAAAGCAAGGGAAAGAATACAAGGGCGACAGTAAATGTATTGTCAATTCAAGAAAAGACTCGGGGAATGAAAGAGAAGGGAGACCGAAGACCGATAAGAAATGCGACAATGATTACGTTGCGATCAGGGAAGCAGATAACAAGTCCGGTAAAGCAAAAAACAGAAATTATAAGGAAAGAAGTGACTGAAAGACAGAACATCAAGGATAGAAGTAGAAATGAAGATACGGCGACAAAAGTGGCTTACGATGTAGTTAGTCACTTGAAAGGTGTATCGGCACATTTGAGTATTTATGATGCGCTCAAGTTATCAGAAGAGTTTCGACAGAGTTTGATTCAAGCACTGTCTGATCACGATGTGAGAGAAACTTTACTGACAGAAATGAAGAATGAAAGAAGCAAGGAAAAGGTGGATTGTCTACCAGTAATATCTTTCTCTGATGATGACTTAATTGGTAAAACAGAACATAACAGGCCATTGATGATAGAAGGGTACATTTGCGAAAAGAAGATAAAACGAATCATGATAGACAATGGGTCAGCAGTGAATCTTTTGCCACTCTCCATGATCACTAAATTGGGTTACCGCCGTTTAGATTTGCGCCCCAGCGGAATGATGATACAAGGGTTTAATCAAGATGGACAACGCGCACTCGATAAAATTACAGTAATATCATGTTATAAATGCTGTGACAACATATAACCTTCTCTTAGGCAGGCCATGGATACATCAGTACAATATTGTACCTTCTACTCTACACCAATGTTTCAAATACTATAAGGACGGAATGCAGTGTAAAGTAATGGCTGATGCGAAACCCTATACAGAAGCTGAGTCTTTCTTTGCGGATGCTAGCTATTATAAATGTTTCTCCAATGAAGCGGGAAATGATGATGGAAAGAGAGTCTTAAAAGATGTCCAAATAAATAAAGTCAGAGAAGAAAGGGCGGAATCCCCTGGGATTACAGAAGCAAGGAAAAAGTTAAAAGTCGACAGAACAGTTGAAAGTCTTACAGTCCAATTACACGATGCCCTTACCCAATATCGAAAGATGTAAGCCATTTGCAGCCGCACCAGGAACATTTCAAGTCAGAGCCAGTGCTAAGTATCCTGAAGCAATAAAGTTTCACGCTGCAGCAGAGATGAAGAATGAAAACACAAGCAATATATATCATGGAGAGTTAGCATCGCAGAATCTGAGAAAATACAGTGCAGTAAGCAAGAAAATCATGAGAAATATGGGTTTTGATTGTGACAAGCCCACTGGACTGAATCATGGGAAAGGAATTCAAATCCCTCTCGGAGTTAATCAGGAAAAACGGAGAAAATTCCAAGGATTAGGAGCAGAATCATCAGTAAATATGGTATCAGTAAATATGGCTCCAGCCGAACAAATGTCAGAACAAGATGCTAAGGTAGTCGAGTGTCCTGAAACTGCTCCAAGACAAATAGAAGACGGGGGGCAGCCGACGATAGATGGCTTGCGAGAAATAAATTTGGGAACAGCAGAAGAGCCAAGGAACACATTTATCAGTGTCAGTCTTTCAGATCAGGAATTTGAGAAATATGGCCTGCTTCTCAGAGAAAATAAAGACGTCTTCGCTTGGACATATGAAGAAATGCCAGGATTGGAACCCTCTGTAGCTATGCATCGATTAAATATTTCCAAAGAAAAGAAACCAGTAAAGCAAGCACAAAGGCGATTCCACCCAGACCTGATTCCATTAATCGAAAAAGAAGTAAATAAATTAATAAAGGTTGGGTTCGTCAGAGAAGTTAAATATCCCAAGTGGATATCAAACATTGTTCCGGTGAAAAAGAAGAATGGGCAGATTAGAGTATGCATCGACTTCAGAGATCTGAATGAAGCATGTCCAAAGGATGACTTCCCTCTCCCGATAACAGAATTATTAATTGATAGCACTACTCAGTATGCTATTATGTCCTTTATGGACGGATACGCGGGTTATAATCAAATCAGGATGGCACCCGAAGATGAAGAGGCAACGGCTTTCAGAACACTGCTTGGAATTTATTGTTATAAAGTTATGTCTTTCGGTCTCAAAAATGCTGGGGCAACATATCAAAGGGCGATGAAAAACATTTTTCAAGATATAATGCATAAGCATGTCGAATGCTATGTTGATGACTTGGTGGTCAGGACGGGAGATCATCAAGAACACCGTGAACATTTAGCATCAGTCTTCCGTCGTCTCAGAAAGAAGCAACTAAAGATGAACCCTGCTAAATGTGCATTTGGAGTATCATCTGGCAAATTCCTTGGCTTTGTTGTACGACACAGAGGGATCGAGATTGATCCAGAAAAAATTAAGGCTATTCAAAACATGCCGCCACCAACGACGTTGAAGGAATTAAAAAGCTTACAAGGAAAATTGGCATACATTCGCCGTTTCATTTCAAATCTCGCAGGAAGGTGTCAGCCATTTTCTCGGTTAATGAAGAAAGATACAGAATTTGTATGGGATCACGCCTGTCAAAATGCATTCGACTCAATCAAGGAATTATTGAAACAGCCGCCGGTGTTAACAGCTCCAGTGAAAGGTAAGCCACTTATCTTATATACATCTGTAGCTACAAATTCTTTGGGTGCTTTGTTAGCACAGGTGAACGAAGCCGGAAAAGAGACTGCTCTTTATTATCTAAGCCGAACATTGATGGGGGCAGAATGCAATTATTCCTCAATCGAAAAAGAGTGTTTGGCGCTAATATTCGCTGTACAAAAATTGAGGCATTATTGTCTCTCCCATGATATAACTCTGATCTCAAGAGCAGATCCGATAAAATTTCTGATGACCAGGCCAATGTTGTCGGGAAGACTAGCCAAGTGGATGTTATTGTTATCAGAGTATACTATTTCATATAAACCGGCAAAAGCAGTAAAAGGACAAGCTATGGCAGACTTCCTCGCAGCACATCCTATAGCAGAAAGTGAAGAAATCAAAGACGAATTTCCAGATGAATAGGTTATGTTGGCTGAATCTCAGAGTCTTTGGCAAATGTATTTTGATGGTGCTGCTCGAATGTCGGGAGCGGGGGCAGGAATAATATTCATTACACCTCAAGGCGATTTATTGCCATATTCCTTCACATTGGGCACCGCATGCACAAACAATGAAGCTGAATACAGAGCTCTTATCATCGGAATGGAAATAGCCCAGCGAATGGAAATAAAATTATTGCATATCTTCGGAGATTCTAAATTGATTGTAAATCAATTGACAACAGAATTCGAAGTAAGGAAAGAAGAACTTCTGCCCTATTATCGGAAGGCACAAAAGTTGCTTGAACAGTTTTGTCATGTGGACATTAAACACATACCACGCTCTGAGAATGCAAAAGCGAACGCTTTAGCCGGTCTGGCAGCAGCTCTGTCCTGCACAAATCAAAGTCCTCTTCAGGTAACTATAGAAGAAAGAAGATTCCTGCCGTCTGCAGAGGTTATCGAAGAAACCGTTGAAATGTTTCCTATATCTTGTCTAGAAGTAATGATAGATGATTGGCGTCAGCCTTTCGTTGATTATCTCAAGTATAATATCTTGCCAGAAGATAATGCGCAAAGGCAGCAGATTAAGCAGCGATCGGGCAAATTTGTCATATGCAGTGAAGTATTGTATAGAAAATCTTACAATGGAATGCTGCTGAGATGCTTAGACAAGCAAGAAGCAAAGCAAATGCTGCAGGAAGCACATTCAGGTGAATGTGGAGCACCTCAAGCCGGCCGAAATTTGTGCCATAGAGTACATCGAATGGGTTATTATTGGCCTACTATGTTCAAAGATGCGATAGAATATGCAAAGCGGTGTCATGAATGTCAAATACACGGAGATGTAATACATGTTCCCCCAGAAGACTTACATCAGTCTGTTACTTCCTGGCCTTTCTCAGCTTGGGGACTCGATGTGATTGGTCCTATAAATCCCCCTTCATCTAAAGGAAAACAGTATATTCTGGCAACAACAGACTATTTCTCCAAATGGACCAAAGCAATTGCATTGCGTAATGTTAAAGAGACAGATGTGGTCAATTTCATTCGACATGCTATAATATACCGTCATGGTATTCTGAAAAAGATCGTCACTGATAATGGCACCCCTTTTAAAAATAGAGGCATGGAAAAGTTGTGTCAGAAGTTCGGCATCCAGCATTCGTTTTCAACACCTTACTATCCTCCGGCCAATGGATTAGCGGAAGCATTTAACAAAACGATTATCAAAATAATCAAGAAAACGGTGACAGGTAACAAGCGTGATTGGGATGAAAAGTTACAAGAAGCATTATGGGCCTACAGAACTACTCATCGTACAACAACAGGGGCGACACCTTATTCATTAATCTATGGTATAGATGCAGTTATCCCAATTGAGATGCAGGTGGCATCACTCAGGATAACAGTACATCAGTCTATAACAGATGATGAAAATGCAAAAATAAGGTTGAAAGAGTTAGATTTGCTCGATGAGAAACGTCTTGAAGCTCAGCGGCGGTTGCAGTCATATCAAGCCAGGATTTCGGCCGCATTTGATAAACAGGTTAAATACCGTTCTTTCAAAAAAGGGGATATGGTGTTAATGCTGAAAAGACCTATAGTGATTACTCGCCGAACAGGGGGAAAGTTCGAGCCTAAATGGGACGGTCCATATGTGGTAAAAGAAGTATACTCCAATGGGGCATATAGAATCATAAATCAAGAGGGACAGAGTATCAGTATACTTGTCAACGCCCGTTTCATCAAAAGATACTATCCCTAAAGATAGACATGTGGATTTTGATTCAGAATATTATCAGCATAATGAATCTGTATCAAAAGGGGGCAAGGATGAATAAGATCATGTTCATATGTCAACAAAAGAAGCTGTGAAGAAAATTCACAAGCGCGTCAATTATCAAATCCGAAAATATGATCATCATCTATGATCATCATCATCACCAAACAAGTTTGACAAAATCAATATCATCCTGAAGATTCTCTTGAAGATATTGACAAAATTGTATATATTGCTTTACAAGGCATGGATCTTCTTAAAGATATTATCTCAGGTGGAAATATCTATTACTACTATACTGGCAATGATGATGATCATAGATATTATTGCCTTACAAGGATACACCAATCTCAGTTAAAGGGGCAGTATAGCCAAGCCAAATCCTAAAAGAGCCAAATTGAGCTAAATCGAAAAGATCAAGCTCTAAAAAAAAAAAAATGCTCTCAAAGGATCAAGCTCTAAAAAGAGCCGGCCAACTATACATAAGACCTATGAAGATCGCCATTCGGGCAGCGGCGAGGAGTCAGTGGCCCTAAAAAGCCCGCGAAGACCATCGTGCGCACCCATGCGGGCAGCTGACGAAGTCAAGGATTCAAAGCCTAAAAGGCCATAAATCCACGAAGACTAGTCACCGTAACTCCCATGCCGTCTGTATAGCTTCCGGCAGCGCCACGGGGAACGGATGAAAATGCCCTCCTGTGAATGGGCTCGACCTTGCAGACGAAGAAAACAGGGGCCGCAGTGCGAGCTTTATGCCAACCATGTGTAAGACCCTCCAGATCTAGGGTTTGATTTCAGTAGTAACTTGTGAGGAAGGGCTTAAACCTACTCATTGATGGACTGACGACCCTAGATTTGGTGCCCAAAGGTAGCCTTGCGAGCCTTGCGAACTCTAGAGAGTTACCGTGGCCAACCCTGTGCGTAAAACCAACAGTTCACTGCCCGGTAGCGTCAATGGGCCCCTCTGATGGACCTTGGTCGTGAGCTCAAGGGAGTGAAAAGCCCAAAAGCGAACTCTAGAGAGTTACAGTGGCCATCACATAAGACCCATAAATGCTCCACTACTCATGAGCTTAAACTGTGTGTGTGCGCACGCTCCACTACTCATGAGCTTAAACTGTGTGTGGCTAATTAAATTGAAACTTAGTACCGCCAATTTAAATACTCATATAGAGAATCCCGCACTAACAAAGCATAAAAGGTTTATAAATTGTAAAGGATGTAATGAAATTATTATATAAAGTATGAATATAATTTGATAAGGTTAGTATAAATGTCATCAACATGCAATGAGAAAATGTTGTTATAAACATCTCAAAATGCTTTCATAAAAACATATGTGAAGCCAAATAAATTATGTCAAAAAAAAAAAAAAAAAAACACGAAAACAAAAAATTGCATGTTCAAAATTACATGTTTTAAAGATCTTCTGTAATCCCCACTGCTTCCGAATATCTGCACAAATCTTCTTTCAACTGTGCCTGAGCTACATCATGTTTAGATTTTTCTTCAAGAATAAGTTTAGCCTGATCAGGGACGCCAGCAAGTTTATTCTCCAGAGAAGCAATCATTCCTTTACTTTGAAGTTGCGAGGATTTTTCAATATTAATGGATTGAACATTCGCCTGTATCCTCTCTTCAACATCTTGAATAATTAAGGCTTTTTCATGATTCCTTCTCTCCAGTTGAGAGATTTCTTCCTTCAGGACTGCAATACGATCTTGGATAGTCTTATTTTCATCAATATGAATCTTTAATTGATCTTGAAGAATCATATGCTCTTGTTCAAGCTTAGAAATTGACGAAGCTGTCAGAGAGGCTTGTTCTTGAGATACAGCCAGCTGCTTCTTGTACTCTAAAAACTCAGGGGCAATTGTAACATTCTCTACCGATGCCAGAGAAATTACTGAATCACGCAAAGGAGATATGTTGATTCTAGCCATCTTGGCAGAGCTCTCCAGAATCTCTATAGCAACATCCAAATCCAACCATTGATCGGGATTTCTAAAGATATGAATTATTGCTAACAAGGAATGTTTCACCATAAGCATTTTATGAACAGGGATTTTTGCAAAGGATGACAATTCAGAAGTAGTGGCCACAGAATCAGAACTGGCCGCACCACTGCAAGGATGAGTTCCTATAGTAAAAGAAGAAAGATATTCAAAATATTATTATGAAATATGTAGTCGTGAATGAAGATAATCAGTGTATAAATATGTACCTGTCACCGAGATATGACCTACAGAGGCAGAAGCTCTCTGAGTCATGGAAAGACCAAGTTCCACCATATCAGCAAAAGATGGTGCTCTAGCTTCTGTGCTTGAATCTCTGGTAGCCGGAGTTGGCAAGGCTGCAGTTTCTGTTGGAAATATGATTTCACGAGCCACTACTCTCTGTACTACCAATGGAACTACAGGTGCTCTTGGTGAAGACACCACAAGAGGGCTCGCTGAAGAGACAACACCTATTTCTGCAACTTGAGCACCTAAAAAAGGAGACACAATCAAAGGGAGACATAATAATAAAATAATAAGTTGTTAAAATATAGATAAATATGCATGTAGAAATTAAATCTCCTTTACCTGGTGAATACCCATATTCGCCATAATCTAAAGGTTCCTCTTCATTTTCCTCAGCTGCAGAAGATTTAGCAGGATCATTCACACCGAGAAGAGTCTTAACGGTTGCAGGGGAAGATTCCATCTCGACCTCTTTCGCAGCTGTTTCCTCATCTCCATCAATGTCAACTTCACCTTCTTCAAAGTCATCATCTTTATCTTCACAGCTGTCGCTATCCTCGTTGTCTTCATATTGTGAAGATTCAGTAGTATCTGACGATGAAGCTTCTCATCTTCTAAAATTTCTTCATCAGCTTCTTCAATAACAACTTGCTTCCCTTTGTAAGAAACGGGTTGGCTGCTCTCTGGAACAGGTTCTTGGATTATAGGGGAAACGGATGCTTGACGGGTCCTTTCTGGAAGAATAGGAGAAGCGGATGCTTGACGAGTCCTTTCTGGAAGAATAGGGTATGATGTTTGCAAACGCATTTTTGATCTAGTCATTGGGGAAGATGGACTAGGACCAAGGGGTTGTGGAGGAGATAAGGAAGTACCAACAGCTGGTCCTTCTTGAGCCGCTGCAGCCTCTGCAGGAATTGGAGAAGATGTACCTTCAGTATCCTTTGCGGCTTGATTTGAGAAATCCCGACGAGTTTTCTCAAATTCTCTCAGAACTCCATGAGCGAACCAGCCGTCCAAAGTGTTGATGGGCTTGATTTCACGGATAGGGTCTTCCAATGATATCTTCCTACAAATTTCTCCAGGATGAGACGCATGGCTCTTTTCTGGAACATAGCCGATTCCGCTCTCTAAATTTCTGCCCTTCAGCCTGGGCGGATGAAGAAAGATAGAAGAATCCACTGGCAAGCATTTAGTGACCAAGTATGATTGGTGATCCCACCATCGCATCCAGCTATATGATGAACGGACTATGCAATTACAGCCTGGGATTATGAAAAGAGATCCGACGCAGCCATTCAGCAGTTGTTTCCATATCATGGTCCAGTTAAGAGGACCAGTTCCATAACGGCGCATTTTTCTAGTAACCAACCCGCAGTCTTGAGGCACGGTTTGATCATAACCAAATTGACGAGCAAAGCGACTGGGGTAGTAAGGTTCTCTCCAAAATTCTGTTCCTTCCCGAAGAGGTAAACTGCATGAGCGAATAGAAAAGAAGAAAGCTCTCTCTGCTGCAGTAAGCGTTTCGTGGTCCACCATATCTGTATCTTCAGTATAGCGATAAAGGTGGAACTGAAAAAAGTTTATCTGGTCGTCCTCGAATTTTATTGGCAACCCATTCATATGCTCTTTTTGCCATCGCTCTTTGCTGAAAGAACCAGAGTGGAAGGTGAGAAGGATGAGTATATGCTTGCTCTGGAGCTTCAAAAGTCCAAGGAAAATAAACTCCAAGCCACCCTGTAATATAATGCCAAGAAGTATGTGCAGACGAAGCTCCAAGGGTAGGGTCTTTTACGTGGGTAGCTACTTCTCCAAGGGCCCTATAAATAGAGCATAATACTAGGGGAGCAATGGAGTATTTGTGGCCTTCCGCCAAAGAGCCAGCTACAGTGAAGACAGTGCGATGAATGACATCTGCCCATTTAGAGCTAGGCAATACGACCAAACTCAACCAATAGGCTAAGAAAGCTGCAAGTTCCCCGAAAGAGCTATATTCTGGTCTCCCCTTCATTGCGACTCGAAGCTTTGTCAGTTCATTGGAATGATAGTCACGAAATCTTCAAAGAAAAATAAAGAGAGAGGGTGAATATGCAGAAGTCGCCAATATAAGAAGAAAGTTGATTATCAGACAGATAAATACCTGAGGCCTTTGGAAAAATGTGCCAGCCACTGCAAAGGGGGAATCTTGTGGAAACTGGGACATTTACTCATCTCCTTGAACAGTTCAATAGTGGTTTCAGAGATCGAAGGTTTGCGATCAGGAGAGGATACGAAGGCCAGTTCCCTATTGGTTGGAATAAATTCATCGTAGAATTTACCTGTTATTGGGAGACCGGCTATACGGTGAAGATCCCAAAGTGTTATGCTCATTTCACCATAAGGCAAGTGGAAGGAGTTGGTTCTAGGCGACCAGTATTCAAGGAAACCTTTCAGTATAGTAGGTTCCCTACAGAAGTATTTAGAAGTCACTTCTATAGCATCATAAAGACAGATTTTGCAAGTGTGCTCATATGCTTCAGTAAAATAGCTTCCGCCCAATCCGAGTAATAGCATCGAGCAGTTAACAGACCCCTGATGCGAAATTCTTCTTGTCCCCAGAGTAGTTCCCGATCTCGGAAACGTTGCCGGACTGTCTCATAGAAATGTGAAGGAAAGAGGTCATGAGGGCTATGAAAAGGAGCCAAGAAGATCATGGGATGAATTTCTCCTATTCTTTGTCGCGGCTTCTGCGTTTGAATGACTCCTTCAAGAATCCTGGATTCTCTAGTAGCCCATGATTCAGTATACATCAACCTTTCGCCATGAACGCAATCCTTGGGTTCACAGTCAAGCATGGACTGATGGCGATAAACATTGATGGGAATTATTGTCATGCCTTCCGCATGAGGGTTGTCAAACTTCATGACGCCTTCGACAACCCGTATCGAATCCCATGAATTTTGAAGTCTCTTCTTCTTATGTTCCTTGATCTTCTCTGCAAATTCTTTCGCCTTATTGCGGCGAGTTTTCTTCGGACGAGAGGCAGGGGGAGTGTCTTCACGAAGGGGTGGTCTGTCACTATCAGTACGAATGTGAGCTGTAGTCTTTAACCATTCATCCCAATCGTATTCCCTGCCATGCTTCGGGGGACATTTAATATCTCCTAATGATATGGATCTATGAATGGGGGAAGGCAAAGATCTAATGCGGTTAGAAAAGTCGAAGGTAGGGAGAACAGGTTCTTTTAAATAAGCAGGGTTTCTGGAAGTGGTCTTTGTTCGATTGGCAGCAGGTTGATCAGAAGAAGGTTGATTGGAAGGAGGACGAGCTGTTTGTTTTATACGAGCCATAAAAATAAGTCAAAGAAAGGAAGATAAATGACAAGAGTAAGAAAGGAGGAAAGAAGAAAATGGCTAAGTGTTGGAAACAGTTCAAAAGAAATTGTCTAAGTACGAAGTACTTTGTGCGGGTTTGCGCAAAGTAGGAAGTTTGCGCGGAAAAAAGTCTCCAAGGTCAAAGGAGTGAAATGGTTTGCGCTGGTTCGCGCAAAGCAAAAGGTTCGCGCGGAAAATCTCCAAGGGCAAAGGGCTTGGCGCAAAGTGAAATGGTTTGCGCGGGTTCGCGCAAAGTAACAGGTTTGCGCGGGAGAAAATCGCCAGAGCAGAAATAGTTCGTACAAATGACTAAGCTGTTGGACTATTTATAGGATTCGTGGTCGAGCACGGTACTCGACCGAGCTTTGCGCGGGGTCACGCAAACCTTAGAAAATGAATGGCTTAATCCTTTTCTTTGATTTTTCTGAAAAAAACAAAGAACGGATCAAAGGGGCATCTGTTGAGGCATAAAATAAGCAAAGCACTGAATAAAGGAAAGATCAAGAAAATCAGTTTGAAGATTAAAGAAATCAGTTTACAAATGACTTTGCGCGGGTCCGCGCAAAGTGAATTGATTGCGCTAGACCGCGCAAAGCAAATGGGTTGCGCGGGTTGATCAGTGAAGATAGGTTGCGCGGCAAAGATAGATTGCGCGAGACCGCGCAAAGCATGTCGTTTGCGCGAGTCCGCGCAAAGTGTTTTGAAGAGATATAAAAATGGCTGGATGATATTTTATCCCACATCGACCAGAATAGATTTTACACCAGTGAAGATGTCTATGAATACCCCGTTCTTTCTCTCAAAAGGGGTTGGAAGATTTCAGAGTGGAAGAAAGACGAAGAAGAAGACAGAAGGTGCAAATGAGCATTGAGCTCAGATAGTTTGCGCGGACTCGCGCAAAGGAGCATTGGGCTCAGATAGTTTGTGGGGACTCGTGCAAAGGAGCATTGGGCTCCTGTAGTTTGCGCGAACTGGCGGAAAGGAGCATTGGGCTCCTGTAGTTTGTGCGGACCCGCGCAAAGCATACAGTTTGCACGGACTCGCGCAAACCGACTGCTGGACAGTCTATAACAGCAATGAGCTGATATGCTGCAGGAATGACTAAAGTCTTCAAATCTTCAAGTTCTTTTCGTTCAGGAGGAAGAGAAGAATCATCAACGAAAAGGCGTATTCCTCCTAAGTTTCAGGAGATGACCAGAATAGCACTGAAATGTTGCCGAAAACTCCATTCTCTTGAAGATTAATTAGTTGACTTGTTTATTCCTCCTAAGTCATAGGAGATGATTAAAATCAGCGCTGTTATGCTGTCAAAATTTATATTCTACTGTTATAATTGTAACTTGCAATGAATTCTTTGTAAACTATTTTAGAATCAAGGGGTCCTTGAGGATGTAAATGAATTCAGAATCAATAAATTGTGATGATTGTTTCTGTAACTATTTCATTGTTATGTTTGAATAAGATAATCCCCAAATCAAATACTTTTGTTTTCTTGTCGAAACATTCGCCAAACACATCATGTGTGGCGAGATGAATCTCAACCATGATTCCAAGTCTGGTACCAGATGTCTGGACTATGGACATAGTCCCAAGCTCCATCAATTCTCAACCATAACATGTGAAGTAAAGCATGATAAGCAAAGTAATTCAAGCACACTAGCAAGCATGTCATAAAGCATATTATAAAGCATGTTATGAAATAAGTTACAAAGCATGTTAAAAAGCATGTTATAGAGCACTATACAAATAGGGACACAACACATATATTTCATAAGTGAGTGGTTAGAGTAAACAACCACGTGGAGGGTATCATACGTGACTCTAAGGTAGTTGAGAACCCCATCTCAGCACCTACCTAAGGCACTAACACCTAAGCACTTACACCCACAAGCAATTTCACAAACACTTAGAGTGCACTATTACAACATACATGACGTATGTTAGTAATATATGTATTAGGGATGTCCTTTCTCCGAACTAGTATTTTATCCATATATATCATATTCATACAGCAAATAATCATGACAATTACATCTCCAAAATTTATACGTATACGGTATTTTCTAGAATACATAATTTCAACATACATAGTGTATATAAGCAAACATGTATTATGGCGAATCCTTTCGCCAAACAAGTATTTTATCTATATACCATATATTCATACATCAAATAATCATGGCAAACACATTTCTAAAATGTGTACGTATACGATATTTCTACGTATACCTAGAGTATGTAAAATTCCATATTTTGCATCTTTAATCGAAATAGAAAACGGAAAGCACTTTGTACATGTGCAATTACATGCAGATCATGAATCTATCATTATCTGACATTGAAAGCGTTGAAAACCGTAACCTATACACCTAAAGTCCTCACCTTGTACCTTAGAATCACAACAAATCAACAAGGTTCAAAGGGCTTCCGTATTCGGCAGTTTTATCACCTAGAGAGTGAAACCGGTTAGCTATTTCATAACCTATAACCCTCACTCACCCAAACAGATCTAGGGTTAGGGTTTCTCACCTTAAAACGGAGTCGGTATCGCCGGGAAAGCGTCTAGGAAGAGGTGGTGCAGCCCGTGTGGTGATCGAAAGCAGTAGGAGGAAGATGCTCCCACAACTCTTAAGCTCTCTCTCTCTTTTTCCTCTCTCTCCTTAGGGTTTTATCCCAAATTCGTATGGCTGTGAGAGGGGCTGTTCTAAGGCCCTTATATGGCCTAAAAACTCTCAGGAATAGACTTATCTTCAAGGCTTACTTTGTTCCAGCTCAAAAGAGGGTTTTTGGCGGCCCTCCTTGAGCCAAACGTCGGACTTAAGCTCACAATCCATGGATCTACGTGGGGTTATGTTTTCGTCTCGATCGGATTCCCAGAACACGCGTGGCGGACCATTTTCAGTTCAACGGTCAGTGGGCCTCGATCCGAAATTCCAAGTACATGTAAATGTTCCTGAAATTTTTCCTGATCCGAGGGTATAATTTGGTCTGATTCTGACGGTCTGGTTGCTTAATACTGATCCGCAAATGAGTGGTGCCAGATCACTATTCAAGATATTTATTTTGTAAAGAAAACAGAGGTTTTCACACTCCCTCACTCCGGACTCAAGCGAATGGTCGTGGGACATCGTCTGGACTTGATTTTCGAGATGGTTGTCAAGCCCAGTGAGGCGGTCCTAGTTCCTTAACTTCATGTTCATCGGACTTTCGATGTGAGGTCTAGACCTGATACGGAGTTTCAATTCATTCCCGAGAGCAGTCGGGTAATGAGTTTGGTCCTAGACTTTAGGGTAACCTAGAGTCAATGATTTTACAAGTTTTGGGTCTTGCAGATCGTATTTAAAGCGATTCCATCGGATTTCATGGCTAATCTAGTTTAGCACTTAGTTAACTTTGTTAAATTTCTAAAGGATTTAACCCTAAGTGATTTCTGGTCGAGGTGGTACTCGAACCATAGTACGGAAATTTACGGGTCGTTACAGGAATGGTAACTTGTCAAGCTTCCAAATGGGATCAAAATTGCCTAATTCAGAGACCGTTCGATATCCCAAGAGCACGTTGGAACTCATCGATCGTCATTTTTCATTATGGATTGTCAATCATTCGAAATTGTGCGACCCAACGGAGACGCCTATAATTCCATCATTTGATGTCGGATTAGGTCGATTTTCGGACATTTGAATGGTATTTTAGTGTTCTTTCATTCTTGACTGGAATCGTCCTATTATGAGACCAATTGGGCATCTTTAAGTTGGATCGCATTCGTGGATCCTAAATGTTTCCATCATCTCCTTATCTAATAGTAACCCTCATAACTCTCTCTTCAGAGGTCGAATTTAGACTATTTGAGGTCATTGAAATGGTAACTTATCAAGCTTCCAAATGGGACCAAAATTGCCTAATTCAGAGACCGTTTGATATCCCAAAAGCACGTTGGAACTCTTCGATCGTCATTTTTCAATATGGATTGTTAATCTTTCAAAATTGCGTGATCTAACGGAGACACCTATAAATCCATCATTTGATGTCGGCTTGGGTCGATTTTTGGTCATCTGAATGGTACTTTAGTGCTCTTTCATTCTATACTGGAATCGTCATATTCTGAGACAATTTGGGCATCTTTAAGTTAGATTGTAGTCGTGGATCCTGAATGTTTCCATCATCTCCTTGTCCAATAGTAACCCTCATAACTCTCTCTTCAGAGGTCGAATTTAGACTATTTCAGGTCATTGGAATGGAAACTTGTCAAGCTTCCAAATGGGACCAAAATTGCCTAATTCAAAGATCATTCGATATCCCAAAAGCACGTTGGAACTCTTCGATCGTCATTTTTCAATACAGATTGTTAATGTTTCTAAATTACGTGATCCAACGGAGACGCCTATAACTCCATCATTTGATGTTGGCTTGGGTCAATTTTTGGTCATCTGAATGGTACTTTAGTACTCTTTCATTCTTGACTGGAATCGTCGTATTCTGGGACCATTTGGGCATCTTTAAGTTGTATCGCAGTTGTGGATCCTGAATGTTTCCCTCATCTCCTTGTCCAATAATAATAACCCTCATAACTCTCTCTTCAGAGGTTAAATTTAAACTATTTCAGGTCATTGGAATGGTAACTTGTCAAGCTATCAAATGGGACAAAAATTGCCTAATTCAGAGACCGTTCGATGTCCCAAAAGCACGTTAGAACTCTTCGATCGTCATTTTTCAATACGGATTGTTAATCTTTCAAAATTGCGCGAGCCAACGGAGACGCCCATAACTCCATCATTTGATGTTGGCTTGGGTTGATTTTTGATCATCTGAATTGTACTTTAGTGCTCTTTCATTCTTGACTGGAATCATCGTATTCTGAGACCATTTGGGCATGTTTAAGTTTGATTGCAGTCGTGGATCCTGAATGTTTCCCTCATCTCCACGTCTAATAATAGTAACCCTCATAACTCTCTCTTCAGAGGTCGAATTTAAACTATTTCAGGTCATTGGAATGGTAACTTATCAAGCTTCCAAATGGGATCAAAATTGCCTAATTCAGAGACCGTTCGATATCCCAAGAGCACGTTGGAACTCATCGATCGTCATTTTTCATTATGGATTGTCAATCATTCGAAATTGTGCGACCCAACGGAGACGCCTATAACTCCATCATTTGATGTCAGATTGGGTCGCTTTTGGGACATCTGAATGGTACTTTAGTGTTCTTTCATTCTTGACTAGAATCATCGTATTATGAGACCATTTGTGCATCTTTAAGTTGGATCGCAGTCGTGGATCCTGAATGTTTCCATCATCTCCTTGTCCAATAGTAACCCGCATAACTCTCTCTTCAGAGGTCGAATTTAGGCTATTTCAGGTCATTGGAATGGTAACTTGTCAAGCTTCCAAATGGGACGAAAATTGCCTAATTCAGAGACCGTTCGATGTCCCAAAAGCACGTTGGAACTCTTCGATCGCTATTTTTCAATACGGATTGTTAATCTTTCAAAATTGCGCGATCCAACGGAGATGCCTATAACTCCATCATTTGATGTCGGCTTGGGTCGATTTTTGATCTTCTGAATGGTACTTTAGTACTCTTTCATTCTTGACTGGAATCGTCGTATTCTGAGACCATTTGGGCATCTTTAAGTTAGATTGCAGTCATGGATCTTGAATGTTTCCCTCATCTCCTTGTCCAATAATAATAACCCTCATAACTCTCTCTTCAGAGGTTAAATTTAAACTATTTAAGGTCATTGGAATGGTAAATTGTCAAGCTATCAAATGGGACAAAAATTGCCTAATTCAGAGACCGTTTGATGTCCCAAAAGCACGTTGGAACTCTTCGATCATCAATTTTCAATACGGATTGTTAATCTTTCAAAATTGCGCGATCCAATGGAGACGCCCATAACTCCATCATTTGATGTTGGCTTGGGTCAAATTTTGATCATCTGAATGGTACTTTAGTGCTCTTTCATTCTTGACTGGAATCATCGTATTCTGAGACCATTTGGGCATGTTTAAGTTTGTTTGCAGTCGTGGATCCTGAATGTTTCCCCCATCTCCATGTCGAATAATAGTAACCCTCATAACTCTCTCTTCAGAGGTCGAATTTAAACTATTTCAGGTCATTGGAATGGTAACTTGTCAAGCTTCCAAATGGGATCAAAATTGCCTAATTCAGAGACCGTTCGATATCCCAAGAGCACGTTGGAACTCATCGATCGTCATTTTTTATTATGGATTGTCAATCATTCGAAATTGTGCGACCCAACGGAGACGCCTATAATTCCATCATTTGATGTCGGATTGGGTCGATTTTTGGACATCTGAATGGTACTTTAGTGTTCTTTCATACCTGACTGAAATCATCGTATTATGAGACCAATTGGGCATCTTTAAGTTGGATTGCATTCGTGGATCCTGAATGTTTCCATCATCTCCTTGTCCAATAGTAACCCGCATAACTCTCTCTTCAGAGGTCGAATTTAGACTATTTGAGGTCATTGGAATGGTAACTTATCAAGCTTCCAAATGGACCAAAATTGCCTAATTCAGAGACCGTTTGATATCCCAAAAGCACGTTGGAACTCTTCGATCGTCATTTTTCAATATGGATTGTTAATCTTTCAAAATTGCGTGATCCAACGGAGACGCCTATAACTCCATCATTTGATGACGGCTTGGGTCAATTTTTGGTCATCTGAATGGTACTTTAGTGCTCTTTCATTCTAGACTGGAATCGTCATATTCTGAGACAATTTGGGCATCTTTAAGTTAGATTGTAGTCGTTGATCCTGAATGTTTCCATCATCTCCTTGTCCAATAGTAACCCTCATAACTTTCTCTTCAGAGGTTGAATTTAGACTATTTCAGGTCATTGGAATGGTAACATGTCAAGCTTCTTAATGGGACCAAAATTGCCTAATTCAAAGACAGTTCGATATCCCAAAAGCACGTTGGAACTCTTCGATCGTCATTTTTCAATACGGATTATTAATGTTTCCAAATTACGTGATCCAATGGAGACGCCTATAACTCCATCATTTGATGTCGAATTGGGTCAATTTTTTGTCATCTGAATGGTACTTTAGTGCTCTTTCATTCTTGACTGGAATCGTAGTATGCTGAGACCATTTGGGCATCTTTAAGTTGGATCACAGTCGTGGATCCTGAATGTTTCCGTCATCTCCTTGTCCAATAGTAACCCTCATAACTCTCTCTTCAGAGGTCGAATTTAGACTATTTCAGGTCATTGGAATGGGAACTTGTCAAGCTTCCAAATGGGACCAAAATTTCCTAATTCAGAGACCGTTCCATAACCCAAAAGCACATTGGAACTCTTCGATCGTCATTTTTCAATATGGATTGTTAATCTTTCCAAATTACGCGATCCAACGGAGTCGCCTATAACTCCATCATTTGACATCGGATTGGGTCGATTTTTCGTCATCTGAATGGTACTTTAGTGCACTTTCATTCTTGACTGAAATAGTCATTTTGCAAGACCATTTGGGCATATTTAAGTTGGATCGTAGTCGTCGGTCCTGAATGTTTCCTTCATCTTCTTGTCCAATAATAACCCTCATAACTCTCTCTTCGGAGGTCAAATTTAGACTATTTCAACTCATTGGAATGTTAACTTGTTAAGCTTGCATTTTGGACCAAAATTGCTTAATTCAGAAACCGTTAGATATCCCAATAGCACGTTGGAACTCTTCGATCATCACTTTACAATATGGATTGTTAATCTTTCCAAATTGCACGATCCAATAGAGACGCCTATAACTCCAACATTTGATGTCGGATTACGTCAATTTTTGGTCATCTGAATGGTACTTTAGCATTCTTGATGGGTATCGTCGTATTTCGAGACCATTCGGGCAATTAAAAGTTGGATCGCAGTCGTCGGTCCAGAATGTTTCCTTCAACTTCTTGTCCAAGAGTAACCCACATAACGCTCTCTATAGAGGTCGAATGTAGACTATTTTAGGTCATTGGATTGGTAACTTCTCAAGCATCCAAGTGGGACCAAATTTACTAAATTCAGAAACTGTTTGATATCCTAAAAGCACGTTGGAACTCTTCGATCATCATTTTTCTATATGGATTGTTAATCTTTCCAAATTGCACGATCCAACGGAGACGCCTATAACTCCATCATTTGACGTCGGATTGGGTCAATTTTCGGTCATCTGAATGGTACTTTATCGCTCTTTCATTCTTGACTGGAATCGTCGTATTCTGAGACCATTTGGGCATCTTTAAGTTGGATCGCAGTCGTTGATCCTGAATGTTTCCATAATCTCCTTGTCCAATAGTAACCCTCATAACTCTCTCTTCAGAGGTGGAATTTAGACTATTTCAGGTCATTCGAAAGGTAACTTGTCAAGCTTCCAAACGGGACCAAAATTTCCAAATTCAAAGACCGTTCGATATCCCAAAAGCACGTTGGAACTCTTCAATCATCATTTTTCAATATGGATTGTTAATCATTCTAAATTGCTCGATCCAACGGAGACGCCAATGACTCCATCATTTGATGTCGGATTGGGTCGATTTTTGGTCATCGGAATGGTCTTTAGTGCTCTTTCATTCTTGACTGGTATCGTCGTATTCCGAGACCATTTGGGCAACTAAAAGTTGAATCGCAGTCGTCGGTCCTGAATGTTTCCTTCATCTCCTTGTCTAATAGTAACCCTCATAACACACTCTTCGGAGGTCAAATTTTATTTCAGGTCATTGGAATGGGAACTTGTCAAGCTTCCAAATGGGACCAAAATTGCCAAATTCAGAGATCGTTCAATATCCCAAAAGCACGTTGGAACTCTTCGATCGTGATTTTTCAATATGGATTGTTAATCTATCTTAATTGCGCTATCCAACGGAGACGCATATAACTAAATCATTTGATGTCGACTTGGGTAGATTTTGGGCCATCTGAATGGTACTTTAGTGCTCTTTCATTGTTGACTGGTATAGTCATATTCCGAGACCATTTGGGCATCCTTAAGTTGGATCGCAGTCGGTTGTCCTGAATGTTTCCTTCATCTCCTTGTCCAATAGTAACCCACATAACTCTCTCTTCACAGGTCAAATTTATACTATTTCAAGTCATTCGAATGATAACTTGTCAAGCTTCCAAATGGGACCAAATTTTCCAAATTCGGAGACATTTCGATATCCCAAAAGCACGTTGGAACTCTTTGATCATCATTTTTCAATATGGATTAATAATCATTCCAAATTGCGTGATCCAACGGAGACGCTTATGACTCTATCATTTGATTTCGGATTGGGTCAATTTTTGGTCATCTGAATGGTACTTTAGTGCTCTTTAATTTTTGAATGGAATCGTCGTATTCTGAGACCATTTGGGCATCTTTAAGTTAGATTGCAATCGTAGATCCTAAATGTTTCCATCTCCTTATCCAATAGTAACCCTCATAACTCTCTCTCTTCAGAGGTCGAATTTAGACTATTTCAGGTCATTGGAATGGTATCTTGTGAAGCTTCCAAATGGGACCAAAATTGACTAATTCAAAGACTGTTCGATATCCCAAAAGCATGTTGGAACTCTTCGATCGTCATTTTTCAATACGGATTGTAAATCTTTCCAAATTGCGGATCCAACGTAGGCGCCAATAACACCATCATTTGATGTCTGATAGGGTCAATTTTTGGTCATTTAATTGGTACTGTAGTGCTCTTTCATTCTTGACTGGTATCGTCATTTTCCAAGACCATTTGGGCATATTTAAGTTGGATTGTAGTCGTCGGTCCTGAATGTTTTCTTCATCTTCTTGTCCAATAGTAACCCTCATAACTCTCTCTTCAGAGGTTGAATTTAGACTATTTCAACTCATTGGAATGGTAACTTGTCAAGCTTCCAAATGGAACCAAAATTTCTTAATTCAGAGACCGCTCGATATCCCAAAAGCACGTAAAACTCTTCGATCATCATTTTTCAATATGGATTGTTAGTCTTTCAAAATTACGCGATCCAATGGAGACGCCTATAACTCCATCATTTGTTGTCGGATTGGGTCGATTTTCGATATCTGAATGCTACGTTAGTACTCTTTCATTCTTGACTGGTATCGTCGTATTCCAAGACTATTTTGGCAACTTAAAGTTGGATCGCAGGCGTCGGTACGGAATGTTTCGTTCAACTTCTTGTCCAATAGTAACCCTCATAACTATCTCTTCAGAGGTCAAATTAGACTACTTCAGGACATTGGAATGGTAACTTGTCAAGCTTCCAAATGGGACCAAATTTACATAATTCAGAGACCGTTCGATATCCCAAAAGCATGTTGGAACTCTTCGATCGTCATTTTTCAATATGGATTGTTAATCTTTCCAAATTGCATGATCCAATGGAGACGCCTATAACTCCATCATTGGATGTCGGATTGGGTCGATTTTTAGTCATCTAAATGGTACTTAAGTACTCTTTCATTCTTGACTAGAATCGTCGTATTCTGAGACCATTTGGGCATCTTTAAGTTGGATCACAGTCGTGGATCCTGAATGTTTCCATCATCTCCTTGTCCAATAGTAACCCTCTTAACTCTCTCTTCAGAGGTCGAATGTAGACTATTTCAGGTCATTGGAATGGTAACTTGTCAAGCTTCCAAATGGGACCAAAATTGCCTAATTCAGAGACCGTTCGATATCCCAAAAGCATGTTGGAACTCTTCGATCGTCATTTTTCAATATGGATGGTTAATCTTTCCAAATTGCACGATAGAACGGAGGGGCCTATAACTCGATCATCTGATGTCGGATCGGGTCAATTTTTGGCCATCTGAATGTTAATTTAGTGCTCTTTCATTCTTGACTGGAATCATCATTTTTCAAGACCATTTTGGCATATTTAACTTGGATTGTAGTCGTCGGTCCTGAATGTTTCCTTCATCTTCTTGCTAATAGTAACCCTCATAACTCTCTCTTCAGAGGTCGAATTTAGACTATTTCAACTCATTGGAATGGTAACTTGTCAAGCTTCCATTTAGGAGCAAAATTGGTTAATTCAGAGACCGTTCAATATCCTAAAAGCACGTTGGAACTCTTCGATCGTCATTTTTCAATATGTATTGTTAATCTTTCGCAATTGCGCGATCCAACGGAGACGCCTATAACTCCATCATTTGATGTCGGATTGGGTTGATTTTTGGTCATCTGAATGGAACCTTAGTACTCTTTCATTCTTGACTGGTATCATCGTATTCCGAGACCATTTGGGCAACTAAAAGTTGGATTGCAGTCGTCGGTCCTGAATGTTTCCTTCAACTTCTTGTCCAATAGTAACCCACATAACTCTCTCTTCAGTGATCGAAAGTAGACAATTTCAGGTCATTGGATTGGTAACTTCTCAAGTTTCCAAATGGGACCAAATTTACATAATTCAAAGACGGTTCAATATCCCAAAAGCACGTTGGAACTCTTCAATCGTCATTTTTCAATATAGATTGTTAATCTTTCCATATTGTGCAATCCAATGGAGACGCCTATAACTCCATCATTTGATGTCGGATTGGGTGGATTTTTGGTCATCTGAATGGTACTTTAGTGCTCTTTCATTCTTGACTGGAATCATCATATTTTGAGACCATTTGGGCATCTTTAAGTTGGATTACAGTTGTGGATCCTGAATGTTTCCATCATCTCCTTGCCCAATAGTAACCCTCATAACTCTCTTCGGAGGTTGAATTTAGACTATTGCAAGTCATTAGCATGGTAAATTGTCAAGCTTCAAAATGGGTCCAAAATTGCCTAATTGAGAGACTGTTCGATATCCCAAAAGCACGTTGGAACTCTTCAATCGTCATTTTTCAATATGGATTGTTAATCTTTCCAAATTTCGTGATCCAACGGAGACGCCTATAACTCCATCATTTGATGTTGGCTTGAGTCGTTTTTGGTCATCCGAATGGTCTTTAGTGCTCTTTCATTCTTGACTGGTATCATCATATTCCGAGACCATTTGGGCATCTTTAAGTTAGATTGCAGTCATGGATCCTGAATGTTTCCCTCATCTCCTTGTCCAATAATAATAACCCTCATAACTCTCTCTTCAGAGGTTAAATTTAAACTATTTCAGGTCATTGGAATGGTAACTTGTCAGGCTATCAAATGGGACAAAATTTACCTAATTCAGAGACTGGTCGATGTCCCAAAAGCACGTTGGAACTCTTCGATTGTCATTTTTCAATACGGATTGTTAATCTTTCAAAATTGCGCGATCCAACGGAGACGCACATAACTCCATTAGATGTTGGCTTGGGTCGATTTTTGATCATCTGAATGGTACTTTAGTGCTCTTTCATTCTTGACTGGAATCATCGTATTCTAAGGCCATTTGGGCATGTTTAAGTTTGATTGCAGTCATGGATCCCGAATGTTTCCCTCATCTCCATGTCGAATAATAGTAACCCTCATAACTCTCTCTTCAGAGGTCAAATTTAAACTATTTCAGGTCATTGGAATGGTAACTTGTCAAGCTTCCAAATGGGATCAAAATTTCCTAATTCAGAGATCGTTCGATATCCCAAGAGCACGTTGGAACTCATCGATCGTCATTTTTCATTATGGATTGTCAATCATTTGAAATTGTGTGACCCAACGGAGACGCCTATAACTCCATCATTTGATGTCGGATTGGGTCGATTTTTGGACATCTGAATGGTACTTTAGTGTTCTTTCATTCTTGACTAGAATCGTCATATTATGAGACCATTTGGGCATCTTTAAGTTTGATCGCAGTTGTGGATCCAGAATGTTTCCATCATCTCCTTGTCCAATAGTAACCCTCATAACTCTCTCTTCAGAGCTCGAATTTAGGCTATTTCAGGTCATTGGAATGGTAACTTGTCAAGCTTCCAAATGGGACAAAAATTGCCTAATTCAGAGACCGTTCGATGTCCCAAAAGCACGTTGGAACTCTTCGATCGTCATTTTTCAATACGGATTGTTAATCTTTCAAAATTGCACGATCCAACGGAGACGCCTATAACTCCATCATTTGATGTCGGCTTGGGTCGATTTTTGGTCATCTGAATGGTACTTTAGTAGTATTTCATTCTTGACTGGAATCGTCATATTATGAGACCATTTGGGCATCTTTAAGTTAGATTGCAGTCATGGATCCTGAATGTTTGCCTCATCTCCTTGTCCAATAATAATAACCCTCATAACTCTCTCTTCAGAGGTTAAATTTAAACTGTTTCAGGTCATTGGAATGACAACTTGTCAAGCTATCAAATGGGACAAAAATTGCCTAATTCAGAGACTGTTCGATGTCCCAAAAGCACGTTGGAACTCTTCGATCGTCATTTTTCAATACGGATTGTTAATCTTTCAAAATTGCGCCATCCAATGGAGACGCCCATAACTCCATCATTTGATGTTGGCTTGGGTCGATTTTTGATCATCTGAATGTTACTTTAGTGCTCGTTCATTCTTGACTGGAATCATCGTATTCTGAGACCATTTGGGCATGTTTAAGTTTGATTGCAGTCGTGGATCTTGAATATTTCCCTCATCTCCATGTCGAATAATAGTAACCCTCATAGATCTCTCTTTAGAGGTCGAATTTAAACTATTTCAGGTCATTGGAATGGTAACTTGTCAAGCTTCCAAATGGGATCAAAATTGCCTAATTCAGAGACCGTTCGATATCCCAAGAGCACGTTGGAACTCATCGATCGTCATTTTTCATTATGGATTGTCAATCATTCGAAATTGTGCGACCTAACGGAGACGCCTATAACTCCATCATTTGATGTCGGATTGGGTCGATTTTTGGACATCTGAATGGTACTTTAGTGTTCTTTCATTCTTGACTGGAATCGTCGTATTATGAGACCATTTGGGCATCTTTAAGTTCGATCGCAGTCGTGGATCCTGAATGTTTCCATCATCTCCTTGTCCAATAGTAACCCTCATAACTCTCTCTTCAGAGCTCGAATTTAGGCTATTTCAGGTCATTGGAATGGTAACTTGTCAAGCTTCCAAACGGGATAAAAATTACCGAATTCAGAGACCGTTCGATGTCCCAAAAGCACGTTCTCTTCGATCGTCATTTTTCAATACGGATTGTTAATCTTTCAAAATTGCACGATCCAACGGAGACGCCTATAACTCCATCATTTGATGTCGGCTTGGGTCAATTTTTGGTCATCTGAATGGTACTTTAGTACTCTTTCATTCTTGACTGGAATCGTCGTATTTTGAGACCATTTGGGCATCTTTAAGTTTGATTGCAGTTGTGGATCCTGAATGTTTCCCTCATCTCCATGTCGAATAATAGTAACCCTCATAACTCTCTCTTCAGAGGTCGAATTTAAACTATTTCAGGTCATTGGAATGCTAACTTGTCAAGCTATCAAATGGGACAAAAATTGGCTAATTTAGAGACCGTTCGATGTCCAAAAAGCACGTTGGAACTCTTCGATCGTCATTTTTCAATACGGATTGTTAATCTTTCAAAATTGCGCGATCCAACGGAGACGCCCATAACTCCATCATTTGATGTTGGCTTGGGTCGATTTTTTATCATTTGAATGGTACTTTAGTGCTCTTTCATTCTTGATTGGAATCATCGTATTCTGAGACCATTTGGGCATGTTTAAGTTTGATTCCAATCGTGGATCCTGAATGTTTCCCTCATCTCCATGTCAAATAATAGTAACCCTCATAACTCTCTCTTTAGAGGTCGAATTTAAACTATTTCAGGTCATTGGAATGGTAACTTGTCAAGCTTCCAAATGGGATCAAAATTTCCTAATTCAGAGACCGTTCGATATCCCAAGAGCACGTTGGAACTCATCGATCGTCATTTTTCATTATGAATTGTCAATCATTTGAAATTGTGCGACCCAATGGAGATGCCTATAACTACATCATTTGATCTCGGATTGGGTTGATTTTTGGACATCTGAATGGTACTTTAGTGTTCTTTCATTCTTGACTGGAATCGTCGTATTATGAGACCATTTGGGCATCTTTAAGTTCGATCGCAGTCGTGGATCCTGAATGTTTCCATCATCTCCTTGTCTAATAGTAACCCTCATAACTCTCTCTTCAGAGCTCGAATTTAGGCTATTTCAGGTCATTGGAATGGTAACTTGTGAAGATTCTAAATGGGACCAAAATAGCCTAATTCAGAGACCGTTTGATATCCCAAAAGCACGTTGGAACTCTTCGATCGTCATTTTTCAATATGGATTGTTAATCTTTCAAAATTGTGTGATCCAACGGAGACGCATATAACTCCATCATTTGATGTCGGCTTGGATCGATTTTTGGTCATCTGAATGGTACTTTAGTGCTCTTTCATTCTAGACTGGAATCGTCATATTCTGAGACAATTTTTGCATCTTTAAGTTAGATTGTAGTCGTGGATCCTGAATGTTTCCATCATCTCCTTGTCCAATAGTAACCCTCATAACTCTCTCTTCAGAGGTCGAATTTAGACTATTTCAGGACATTGGAATGGTAACTTGTCAAGCTATCAAATGGGACAAAAATTGCTTAATTTAGAGACCGTTCGATGTCCCAAAAGCACGTTGGAACTCTTCGATCGTCATTTTTCAATACGAATTGTTAATCTTTCAAAATTGCTCGATCCAACGGAGACGCCCATAACTCCATCATTTGATGTTGGCTTGGGTCGATTTTTGATCATCTGAATGGTACTTTAGTGCTCTTTCATTCTTGACTGGAATCGTCGTATTCTGATACCATTTGGCATCTTTAAGTTGGATCGCAGTCGTGGATCCTGAATGTTTCCATAATCTCCTTGTCCAATAGTAACCCTCATAACTCTCTCTTCAGAGGTCGAATTTAGACTATTTCAGGTCATTGGAATGACAACTTGTCAAGCTTCCAAATGGGACCAAAATTTCCTAATTCAGAGACCGTTCCATAACCCAAAAGCACATTGGAACTCTTCGATCGTCATTTTTCAATATGAATTTTTAACTTTTCCAAATTGCGCGATCCAACGAAGACGCCTATAACTCCATCATTTGATGTCGGAATGGGTCGATTTTTGTCATCTGAATGGTACTTTAGTGCTCTTTCATTCTTGACTGGAATCGTTGTATTCTGAGACCGTTTGGGCATCTTTAAGTTGGATCGCAGTCATGGATCCTGAATGTTTCCATCATCTCCTTGTCCAATAGTAACCCTCATAACTCTCTCTTCAGAGGTCAAATTTAGGCTATTTCAGGTCATTGGAATGGTAGCTTGTCCAGCTTCCAAATGGGACCAAAATTACCTAATTCAGAGACCATTCGATATCCCAAAAGCACGTTGGAAATCTTCGATCGTCATTTTTCAATATGGATTGTTAATCTTTCCAAATTGCGCGATCCAACGGAGTCGCCTATAACTCCATCATTTGACATCGGATTGGGTCAATTTTTTGTCATCTGAATGGTACTTTAGTGTACTTTCATTCTTGACTGGAATAGTCATTTTGCAAGGCAATATGGGCATATTTAAGTTGGATCGTAGTCGTCGGTCCTGAATGTTTCCTTCATCTTCTTGCCAATAGTAACCCTCATAACTCTCTCTTCAAAGGTCGAATTTGGACTATTTCAATTCATTGGAATGGTAACTTGTCAAGCTTCCATTTGGGAGCAAAATTGGTTAATTCAGAGACCGTTCGATATCCTAAAAGCACGTTGGAACTCTTCGATCGTCATTTTTCAATATGGATTGTTAATCTTTCACAATTGCGTGATCCAACAGAGATGCCTATAACTCCATCATTTGATGTCGCATTGGGTCGATTTTTGGTCATCTGAATGGAAGTTTAGTACTCTTTCATTCTTGACTGGTATCGTCATAATCCTTGACCATTTGGGCAACTAAAAGTTGGATCGCAATCGTCGGTCCTGAATGTTTCCTTCAACTTCTTGTCTAATAGTAACCCCCATAACTCTCTCTTCAGTGGTCGAAAGTAGACGCTTCAGGTCATTGGATTGGTAACTTCTCAAGCTTCCAAATGGGACCAAATTTACATAATTCAGAGACGGTTCAATATCCCAAAAGCACGTTGGAACTCTTCGATTGTCATTTTTCAATATGGATTGTTAATCTTTCCATATTGCGCAATCCAACGGAGACGCCTATAACTCCATCATTTGATGTCGGATTGGGTGAATTTTTGGTCATCTGAATGGTACTTTAGTGCTCTTTCATTCTTGACTGGAATCATCGTATTCTGAGACCATTTGGGCATCTTTAAGTTAGATTGCAGTCGTGGATCCTGAATGTTTTCATCATCTCCTTGTCCACTAGTAACCCTCATAACTCTCTCTTCAGAGGTTGAATTTATACTATTTCAAGTCGTTGGAATTATTACTTGTCAAGCTTCCAAATGGGACCAAAATTACCTAATTCAGAGACCGTTCAATATCCCAAAAGCACGTTGGAACTCTTCGATCATAATTTTTCTGTATGGATTGTTAATCTTTCCAAATTGCGTGATCCAACGGAGACGCCTATAACTCCATCATTTGATGTCGGATTGGGTCAATTTTTGGTAATCTGAATGGTACTGTGCTCTTTCATTCTTAACTGGAATCGTCATATTCTGAGACCATTTGGGCAACTTTAAGTTTGATTACAATTGTGGATCCTGAATATTTCCATCATCTCCTTGTGCAATAGTAACCCTCATAATTCTCTCTTCAGAGGACGAATTTAGACTATTTTAGGTCATTGGAATGGTAACTTGTCAAGCTTCCCAATGGGACCAAAATTGCCTAATTCAGAGGCCGTTCAATATCCCAAAAGTACATTGGAACTCTTCGATCGTCATTTTTCAATACGGATTGTTAATCTTTCCAAATTTCGCGATCCAACGGAGACGCCTTGTTGGAGCATAAAAATTATCATCATGAAAAGGAAAGGGAACAAATAATAAAGAAAGATAGGTTGCGCGGATCGCGCAACCAAAAAGGAAGGTTGCGCGATTACAGTAGCCAAAATTACAGTTGCGTTGATCGCGCAACAAGGAAGGCAGTTGCGCGGATCGCGCAACAGGGAAAGCAGTTGCGCCGGTCGCATAATGAAGAAAGTAATAGCGCCGGTCGCGCAACGAGGAGAGTCGTTGCGCGGATCGCGCAATCAATGAAGATCTCTGACACGTGTGAAAGGTCTATAAATACCCCACTCCCTTCTCATACAGAGGGAGAGATTTTTGGAGAGACTGAAATAGACCAACTGAAGGTAGAGAGAGCAGAGCCATGTTCAGTTGCGCGGACCGTGCAACATGTACATCAGTTGCGCGGATCGCGCAACTAGTAGATTGGTTGCGCGGACCGCGCAAATAGTCAGCTGATCGGCTTGTAGGAGAAATTACTTCTCTAAAAGAAAAGATCAAATGATCTATTCAGTAATTCCTCCTAAGTATTGGGAGATGGCCAAAATAGCGTCGGAGTGCTGCCAAAATTTCTGTCTCCATAAAGATCAGATGATCTATTCAGCAATTCCTCCTAAGTATTGGGAGATGACTAAAACAGACGCCGAAAGGCTGCCGAATTCAGGATTGGACAAATAATAAGCTTTGCTAAAAATAATTTGTTCTTTTATGTGATCTATCTTAGAATCAAGGGATGTATAGAGGATGTAAATGAACCCAATATTAATAAAATATGATGATTGTTCTGAATACTCTTTTGTTATGTTTGAATAAGATCAATTCCCCAAATCAAACACATTTGTTTTCTTGTCGAAACAAAATGGCGACTCTGCTGGGGACTTTCTTATCTTATTTTAACATCAACATTAAGATGATTGAAAAACAATCACCATGGTTTGGCGTCTTTCTGACGCCAAAATGGCAACTCTCAGTGGGAACATCCTCCCCTTCATCTCTAAGATAGATCCTTCTATCCTCCAGAAAACTAACTATAGATATGTTTTATAACTGAAGGTACATTAATTCAACTGCAAGTTACAATCAATGACAATTCCTGTAAGAGAAGTAAACTTTCGCTTTACTACAACTAGGTCCGTGATAGAGTATACACCGGATCAAACTCCTGTATGTATGACTCGGTTTCTCGCAACCAAGAGCAATATAACTCAAGTGATGGCTGGAGTCGTATCTGCTTCACCTCAACCGTTAGACAGTACTAAGGATTGGACTGTCGTAGTATCCCGTAAGACAAGAGCGTGGAATGCAAGAAATGCTCGAATAAATCTGCTCGTGCCGAGAGTTCTAGGGCCAATAACGCGCAATGCAGCTAGGAAGCATCCTGAGCTCGCCCCTCCCGAAATATATCCTGAACGGGTAGTTCCACAGTCAGCGTTACGCAACTTCCCAGCTTTAATCGCCCTAAAGGTTAAATGGACGAAAGAACAGAAAGGCAAAACGGTAATGACAAGTTCCTCAATATCGACATCTACAAAGACAAGCTCATGGATGTCTATATCACCTCAATCAGCTGATAATACCAGAAATATAGAGAAGTCAAAAGGAACTCCACCTTCTCCCCTCTTTTTGAGTCCTCTTACGTCGGCATCTTCTCATCCTACTCCAATTACGGCCTCGTCAAAGAGTGGAGAGGCTACAGTATATGTGACTGAGACAGGACAAGGCAACGCATCAACTACAGAAGATCGTATTAATGAGATGGCAGAAGCACAGAGAGTATTAATGGAAGAGTGTAGACACCTCAGAGAAGCCCTGACAACTCTTGCCCACAACATGGCCCAGATAGCCACCCCGCCAAGGATGAATACGATGAATGGACTAGAAAACTGGCCCGAAGGCTCTCATCCGCAAGGGATAGGATCTCGAGAGTCTGTTCCAGTCGTAAGAACCATAACATAAGATGACATAAGACAAGTCGTCGAAGAAACAGTGAGAGTAGAAAGAGAACGTGAAAACACTGGCCGTTTCAGATATCGAACGCCATATCCAAGAGAAGTGGAAGATATTCCATTCCCAGCCAATTTCAAACATCTAGATTTTCAAAAGTTTAATGGGGAAGGATCACTGGAGGAACACCTGATGCACTTCATTACCAGCATGGGAAATTTTTCTACAATACCGCAGTATTGCCTGAGATTGTTCGGGTCGTCATTAACGCACAAAGCTTTTCGGTGGTATTCCAGCCTGGTTCCCGGATCGATGCATACGTGGGAAGAAATGCAGGATGCCTTTATGTCAAACTTCTTCTCTTCTGAGCGTGACGTTAGTATTACAGATTGGCCTCCATACGGCAGAGGGAAGGAGAACCAGTCCAAAAGTTCATAGACAGATGGAAGACATTAGGAGCCTCGTGTAGGCAGTTGCCAGAAGAAAAGGAACAGGTCAAAATGTGTCTGAATTCTATGGATACAGGAATTGCGTTTGGACTCACCAGTGCCGATATCAGAACGTTCCGCGACTTGGCCACTAAAGCTCATGCTTTAGAGTTGATGACTCGTAAAATACCAGCATTCCACCGCGAGACTGTTAGAAGAATGCCTGGCAGGACGAATGTGAATACTGTCGAGCATGATAAGAAAAACAGAGATACCAGGGATTCAAGAGATAAAAGGGTAGATCGAAGAGAAGGATGGAATCAATCAAGACATAAATACAGTGGAAAGAGACTCCGAATGCTGGATTCTCATGAGGGGTTCGGTTTTGAGAAGGAAGATGTAGTTCCTATGATGAAACAGCTATTGAAAGCCGGCACAATAGAATTGCCAGAACCCAAGCGCCCCGAAGATGTGACAAAGACCAGGGAAAGAGATTTCTGCCGCTATCATCGTCTGGTAGGACATCCGACGGAGAATTGTTATACGTTGAAGTGTATAATACAGCGGATGATAGACAAGAGTGAAATAATAACTGGCGAAGGAAAAGAAAAGAACACAAGGGTGGCAGTAAACATGCTCGCGATTCGAGAGAAAGCTCGAGAGGTAGAAAAAAAAGGAGCGAAAAGACGACAAAGAAAGTGGCAGTTATTACCTTACGATCAGGAAAGAAAACAGCAAGCCCTGTGAAGCAAAGGGCAGAGATTATAAAGAAAGAAACCGTTCAGAAACCGAAAAATAGCGATGAGAATGAAGAGACAAGTGAAAAAGGCAAAGGTAACTTACGACGTGGTCAGCCATTTGAAGGGGATATCGGCACGGCTAAGCATTTATGATGCGCTCAAGTTATCAGAGGAGTTTCGACAAAGTCTGGTCCAAGCATTATCTAATCATAATGTTAGGGAAACTTTACTGATAGAAATGGGGCATGAGGAATATAATGAACGAACAGATTGCTTGCCAATCATTTCATTCTCCGATGATGATTTGATCTGTGAAGTGGAACATAATAGACCATTGATGATAGAAGGTCATATCCGCGAGAAGAAGGTTAAACGGATTATGATAGATAATGGGTCTGCAGTGAACCTCCTGCCACTGTCTATGATAAGTAAGCTGGGATATCGCCGTTCTGATCTACGCCCTAGTGGAATGATGATACAGGGCTTCAACCAGGATGGGCAACGCGCACTCGGGAAGATTACAGTGACATTAGAAGTGGGAGAATTGACGACTAACGTCGTATGCCATGTCATAAACGCAATGACAACGTATAATCTTCTCCTGGGAAGGCCATGGATACATCAATACAATATCGTACCTTCTACTCTGCACCAGTGCTTCAAATACTGTAAAGGTGGGTGACAATATAAAGTGATGGCAGACGCAAGACCATATACAGAAGCTGAGTCTTTCTTCGCAGATGCAAGCTATTACAAAGGGTTCGCTGAAGAAATGCGGGATAGTGATGAAAACAGAATTCTGAAAGATATTCAAGTAAATAATGTCAGAGAGGAAAAGGCTGAATCTTCTAAGACTGTAGAAGTAAAGAAGAAGTTCTATTTTGTGCCAAAGCGTTTGAGACAACCAGGGCAACCGCCATTAACTTTATTATCGCCTGAACAGCTAAAAACTTTGCAGTCTAATTATACAATGCCGCTGCCAAACGTAGAAAGGTGCAAGCCGTTTTTAGCCGCTCCAAAAAGATTCCAAGTCAAAGCCAGCGCAAAACACCCTGAGCCGATAGAATTTTACGCTGCAAAAAAAAGAAACAGATTTAAAAGAAGAAATCGGGAATAATGTATACCATGGCAGGTTGACACCACAAAACCTGGAGGGATACAGTTCAGTGAGCAAGAAGATTATGAAAGGAATGGGTTTTGATTGCGAAGAACCCGCTGGGCTGAATCAAGGGAAGGGAGTACAAATCCCTCTTGGGATTAATCAAGAAAAGCGGAGAAAATTTCAAGGATTGGAGGTAGAATCATCAGTAAATGTGACTGCAGCTACACAAATATCAGACGAGGATCCCAAAACAGTCGAGTATCCCGAAATGGCTCCGAAGCAAATGGAAGACGGGGGGCAACCAATAATTGATAGTCTACGAGAGATAAATCTGGGTACAGAAGAAAAGCCACGGAATACGTTTATTAGTATTGGTCTTTCCGAACAAGAAGCTGAGAAATATGTCCAACTCCTCAAAGAAAATAAAGATGTCTTCGCTTGGACTTATGCAGAGATGCCAGGCCTAGAACCCTCCGTAGCAATGCACCGGTTAAATATCTTCAAAGAGAAAAAGGCCAGTTAAACAAACACAAAGGCGATTCCATCCAGATTTGATTCCATCAATTGAAGAAGAAGTCAATAAGCTGATAAAAGTCGGGTTCATCAGAGAAGTCAAATATCCCAAGTGGATATCGAATATTGTCCCTCTGAAAAAGAAAAATGGACAAATCAGAGTGTGCATCGACTTCAGGGATCTGAACGAGGCCTGTCCGAAAGATGATTTTTCTCTCCCAATTACAGAATTGTTAATTGATAGTACGACTCAGTATGCCATTATGTCTTTTATGGATGGCTATGCAGGATATAATCAGATTAGAATGGCACCCGAAGATGAGGAGGCAACATTATTCAGAACGCCGCTCGGAATTTATTGCTATAAGGTTATGCCATTTGGTCTCAAAAATGCTGGGGCAACATATCAGAGAGCGATGCAAAATATATTCCAAAATATGATGCATAAACATGTAGAATGTTATGTTGATGACTTGGTAGTCAGGTCAGAAGATCATCAGAAACATCGCGAACATTTGATGTCAGTTTTTCGTCGACTGAGGAAGAAACAACTAAAGATGAACCCGACTAAATGCGCATTTGGGGTGTCTTCAGGCAAATTTCTTGGCTTTGTCATACGGCATAGGGGTATCGAAATCGATCCCGAGAAAGTTAAAGCCATCCAAAATATGCCGGCACCTACAACACTGAAGGAATTAAAAAGTTTACAAGGAAAACTGGCATACATCCGCCGCTTTATTTCGAATTTAGCAGGAAGGTGCCAGCCATTCTCCCATCTCATGAAGAAAGATACAAAGTTCGTATGGGATCAAGCCTGTCAGAATGCATTCGATTCGATAAAGGAACTGTTGAAACAACCGCCAGTGTTAACAACTCCAATAAAAGGTAAGCCGCTTATCTTATACATATCAGCAGCTGAGAATTCTTTGGGTGCTTTATTGGCCCAGGTAAATGAAGAAGGAAAAGAGACTGCTCTTTATTATTTAAGCCGAACACTAGTGGGGGCAGAATGCAATTATTCTCCAATCGAAAAGGAATGTTTAGCACTAATATTCGCGGTACAAAAGCTGAGGCATTACTGTCTCTCCCATGACATAACTTTGATATCAAGAGCATATCCGATAAAGTTTTTGATGACAAGGCCACTATTGTCGGGAAGATTGGCCAAATGGATGTTGTTGCTCTCAGAATATACTATTATATACGAATCGGTGAAAGCAGTAAAGGTACAAGCAGTGGCGGATTTTCTTGCGGCACACCCTGTAGCAGGGAACGAGACCATCAATGACGACTTGCCAGATGAACAAGTGATGCTGACTGAATCGCAAAGCCCATGGCAGATGTATTTTGACGGCGCTGCACGAACATCAGGAGCGGGGGCAGGAGTGATATTCATTACCCCCCACGGCAATTTATTACCTTACTCCTTTGCATTGGGCACTGCATGCACAAATAATGAAGCCGAATATAAAGCCCTTATTATCGGAATGGAAATAGCTCAACAGATGGAGATAAAAATGCTGCATATCTTTGGAGATTCTAAATTGATTATCAATCAGTTGACAACAAAATTCGAGGTAAGAAAACAGGAATCGTTACCCTATTGTCGAAAAGCATAGAAATTGCTAGAACAATTCTGTCATGTAGAAATCAAGCATGTACCTCGGTCAGAAAATGCAAAAGCAGATGCTTTGGTTAGCCTGGCAGCGGCCCTGTCCTGCTCGAACCGAAGTCCTCTCCAAGTAACTATAGAGGAAAGAAGATTTCTGCCATCCTCAGAGCCCATTGAAGAAGACGCCGATGCGCTTCTTGTATCATACTTGGAAATAACGACAGATGATTGGCGTCAACCTTTCATCGATTATCTCAAGTATAACATCTTGCCAGAAGATCAAGTACAAAAGCAGCAGATTAAACAACGGTCAGGTAGATTTATCATATGAAGCGAGATATTATATAGAAAATCTCATAATGGAATGTTGCTACGTTGCCTAGACAAGCAAGAAGCAAGCCAAACGTTGCAAGAAATACACTCCGGTGAATGTGGAGCACATTAGGCTGGCCGAAATCTATTTCACAGAATACATCGAATGGGTTATTATTGGCCCACCATGTTCAAGGACGCGATAGATTATGCGAAACAGTGCCATGAATGTCAAATCCATGGAGATGTCATACATGTTCCTCCAGAAGACCTGCATCAATCTATAGCCTCTTGGCCATTCTCCGCTTGGGGGCTTGACATAATTGGTCCTATAAACCCACTTTCGTCCAAAGGAAAGCAGTATATTCTGGCAGCAACCGATTATTTTTCCAAATGGGCTGAAGCAGTTGCTTTACGCAATGTTAAGGAGAAAGACGTGGTCAATTTCATCAGGCACGCCATAATATATCGCCATGGTATTCCAAAGAAAATCGTTACAGATAATGGCACTCCTTTCAAAAACAGAGGTATGGAAAAGCTATGTCAGAAATTCGGCATTCAACATTCGTTCTCAACACCTTATTATCCACCAGCAAATGGGTTGGCAGAAGCGTTTAACAAAACGATAGTCAAAATATTGAAGAAAACAGTGACAGGGAATAAACGCGATTGGGACGAAAAGTTGCAAGAAGCCTTATGGTCATACAGAACCACTCAGCGGACAGCAATAGGGTGACACCGTACTCATTGGTATACGGTGTAGAGGCAGTCATCCCAATTGAAATACAAGTAGCTTCGCTCAGAATGGCAGTACATCAGTCCATGACAGATGATGAAAATGCAAAAATAAGACTGAAAGAGTTAGATTTACTCGATGAAAAATGCCTGGCAGCTCAGCAGCGATTGCAGTCATATCAAGCAAGAATATCAGCTGCTTTCGATAAACGAGTTAAATACCGCTCTTTCAAAAAGGGAGATACGGTGCTAATGTTGAAAAGACCTATATTGGTCACCCGGCGAACAGGGGGCAAATTCGAGCCTAAATGGGATGAGCCATACATAATAAAGGACGTGTACTCCAACGGGGCATACAGAGTTGTAAATCAAGACGGGCAAGGTATCGGCATACCGGTCAATGCTCGCTTTATCAAAAGATATCGTCCTTGAAGAAGTTATTGATTTTGATCCAGAACATTATCAGCATAATGTTTCTACATCAAAAGGGGGCAAGAAGATGTATCATCAAATGAATAAAGAAGCAGTTCGCAAGCATGTCAAGACTATATATCCATATCAAAACATCGCCATAAGCGCTCCGCGGAATTCTGACTCTTTCTGACTCTCTATTGAAATTGATAAACATCGCCAAGCTGATATATTGCAAACAACACGGATGGATGCCCTTAAGGATATTAGCAGAGGGATGATATATCAATCTCAGTCAGAGAGAAGGGGAGTGGTGATGATCACATCTATTATTATCTGTTTAAGCATTTTAAGGCAGTCTCGCCAAATCCAAAAAGAAGAGCGAATCCAAAGAAGAGCGAATCCGAAAAAGAGCCAAATCCTAAAAAAAGGGGATCAAGCTTTAAAAGGGCCAGAAGCTCTAAAAAGGTTAAACTTTAAAAGGATCAGGCTCTAAAAGGATCAAGCTTAAAAAGGGTTAGCTACACATAAGACCTATCAAGATCGCCATTCGGGCAGCGACGAGGAGCCAGTGGCCTTAAAAAGCCCGTGAAGGCCATCGTACGTACCCATGCGGGCAGCCGATGAAGCCAATGACTAAAAGCCTAAAAGGCCATAAGTCGTAGAATGGCTAGTCTTGCGTAACCCCCATGCCGTCTGTATAGCTTTCCGGTAGCGTCACGGGGAACGGAAGAAAATGCCCTCCCATGAATGGGCTCGACCTTGCAGACGAAGAAAACAAGGGCTGCAGTGTGAGCTTTAGATAGGCCAACCGTGTATCGGACCCTCCAGATCTAGGGTTTGACTTCAGTAGTAACTCGTGAGGAAGGGATTAAGCCTACTCTTTGATGGACTGACGACCCTAGATTTGGTGTCCAAAGGTAGCCTTGCGAGCCCTGCGAACTCTAGAGAGTTACTGTGGCCAACCCTGTGCGTAAAACCAACAGTTCACCGCCCGGTAGCGTCAATGGGCCCCTCTGATGGACCGTGGCCATGAGCTCAAGGCAGTGAAAAGTCCAAGAGAACTTTAGAGAGTTACAGAGACCATCACATAAGACCAACAAGTGCTCCACTACTCAAGAGCTTAAACTGTGTGTGTGCGCGCGCTCCACTACTCATGAGCTTAAACTGTGTGTGGCTAACCAAACTAAAACTTAGCACCGCCAATCAAAATAAGGATCATCTAGGAACTCCTTACTAACAAAGCATAAAAGGATAGATATATCTATAAGCATGATACAACGTAAAATGCATCAATCAGGATGCGACATAAATTAGACAGCATCATCATCAAAATACCATAAAATTACTTGTGATTCTGGAAACATGAGTAGTAACAAAATACATCAAAGGATTAAATGTTTTACAGCTCTCCAGTAATACCTAATGCTGCCAAGTATTGTTGTAAATTATCTTGGAGACTAACTTGAGCAGCAGCATGCTCCAATCGAGCATTGAGATCATCCGAGCGGGATCTAGAGCACCAGCTAGCTTTTCCTCCAAGGAAATGATTAGCTCTTCATTCTTTGCCAGTTCAGATCTCTCGGAATACATAGAGTGGCAGCTGCAGTCTATCTTCTCCTGGACTCTTTCGATGTTTAACTTTATCTCCGAACTCTGCCTCTCTAATTGTGAAATTTCTTGCTTCAGGACAGTAATGCGATCCTGAACAGATGCTTCGTCATTAACAAAAGTCTTCAGTTGGTTTTGTAAAGACGATTGTTCCTGATCATGGCAAGAAATGAGAGGGGCAAGTTGAGAAACTCTCTCCTTGGAAAGTGCAAGCTGTCTTCTATATTCCAGAATTTTGGGAGAAATAGTCATGGTTGCGGCTGATGACATGGCAGCTATTGAGTTATGGAATCTCAGGAGGGCATCACGCACGGAGGAAACATCAACTTTAGTCATACGAGAGGCACTGTTCAAGACATCCAAAGCAGCAGTTAAATCACACCATTGATCAGGATCCTTAAATATTTCGACAATAGCCAGTATCGAATTCTTGATCAGAGCTAGTCTATGTGCAGAGATCTTCTCAAATGATGACGCATTCAACGAAGTGCCAATAGAGCCAGAGCTAGTTGCACCGCTTTGAGGTAAATTCCCTATCAAGGAATGAAATGTAAAAAGTTATAATAAAGGTTTTATACACAGGCGATAAGAAAATTATGAACAAGAAAAGGAATATACTTTCTGCTGGTGTCGAAGTGGCAAGTGGTTGTGTATCTTTGGAAAGAAGAGGATCGGGCGCTATCATATCTGCAAAAGATGGAGCCCTGTTTTCGACACTCGTAGCAGTAGTAGCAGGGATGAGCGAGTCAGTTTGCTTATCTAAAAAAATGATTTCACGCGCCACCGATCGCGGAGATATGGAGAATCTTGGAGAGACTGATGGTGCGCCAGGGGGCAGGTTCAGGGAAGAAGCCCTAGGCGACTCTGCGTTTGTGGCATGATCATCTGAAACAAAACTTGTGAGATGAAATAGAAAAGTAGAAACAAGAGTAAAAATGGTAGTAATATTCTCTTATAAGGTGAGCGTCTGTATGTACCATAGTCAATAGGTTCTTCTTCTTCCCTCGCCGCAGGAGAGATATTCAAAGGAACAACTTCAGAAGTTGAAGGAATGTGTTCTTCATTAGCAGGGATGTGTTCTGCAATCGTATCATCCTCATCGCTGATGTTCACTTCTCCTTCTTCGTACATATTTTCTTGATTCTCCTCTCCTACCTCACTCTCGTCAGAGGTGGTGTCCTCAGATGAAGAAGCCGAATCTTCGCCAACGGTATCTTCTGTGCTAGAATTCTCAATAACGACTTGTTTGTCTTTAGAGAGAAGACGTTGGGAGTTTCCCAGTTGGTCCGCAATAACTTGAGCTGGAGCAGTGGTAGCAGTATTCTTTCCTTGTGGAGAAGCATGAACTTGTTTGCCTTTAGAAAGAAGACGTTGGGAGTTTCCCGGTGGGTTCGCAATAACTTGAGCTGGAGCAGTGGTAGCAGTATCCTCTCCTTGTGGAGAAGCTTGAGCACATGTACGGGATCTCGTCATTGGAGAGGAAACCGGTTGTGGGTGAGAAAGAGTAGAAGGAGAAGGTTGGTTGGGTAGACCAACATTAATCTCTGGTTGAACAGGAGACTGTTGCAACTTCTTCCCTATGCAGTCGATGTAAGGGAATTTGCTCAAATTCGCAAGTGTCACCGTATGCTGTTCATCCTTCAAGAGTGTTGTCAGGTTTTATCTCACGAATAGGCTCATCTATCGAAATCATGATACGACGACTACCTGAAGGGGCATGACTGGCCTCTGCAATGAAACCGATCCCCGCTTCGAAAGTGCGACCTTTGCGATACTAGAAGACTTTTTCGGACTAGATACGATTGATGTACCCACCATCTCATGTGATTGTATGATGCTCTTGGGGTACGATCACATCCTGGGATGATGAAGGAAGAATTAGCTCGGCCCAATAATTGTTTCCAGATCATTGCCCAATTGAATGGACCAGTCCCATAACTACGCATTCTCCGGGTAACCAGTCCACAGTCTTCTGGTATTGCCTGGTCAAAATCAAATTGACGCGCAAAGCGACTTGGATAATATGGTTCTCTCCAGAATTCGGTTCCTTCTCTAGAGGGTAGACTGCACGATCTGATGGATATAAAAAATCCCCTCTACTGAAGAGAGTGAGTCAGTATCCGCCTTTTCAATATCCCACTACGCCAAAATCGCTGTTTTGCGACGGACCAAATCCGTCGTAAAACCAAAAAAACAACGAACTTCGTCCGTCGCTTGGTCCGTCGCTGTTTACTGGGTTGTTTTTGGTTTTACAACGGATTATATCCGTCGTTTAATCTGCGACGGATAAGGTCCGTCGCATCATAGCGACGGATAAAATCCGTCGTAAAAAATAAAAAGTCCGTCGGTAATATTCAAAAAATTAGTCGTCAGTAAAACCATTAGCGACGGACAAGGTCCGTCGCTAATATGAATAAGCGACGGACCTCAAATCCGTCGATTTTCATCGGTCAAAAATTAGCGACGGATAAGGTCCGTCGCTAATATGAGTAAGCGACGGACCTCAAATCCGTCGTTGATTTTAAATGCAGATATTAGCAACGGATTTGGTCCGTCGCTAAAATATCTGTAAATCAAAAAAATATCAATAATTTATTATTATTATTATTTTTAATCTTACACCTGATAGTCATTCAAAAAATAATTCACACCATTGTTTGATAAGAATCATATTCACAAAATTGGTAAACTCAATTCAATAAAAAAAGAAATGACCCAAGTGGCCCACACCAACAAAAATTGATTTTAACCCTCATAACTAAACACTTCTTACCCGGAACTTCATCTGTTGGCTATGCCTCGCCTTGAATTAACTACTTTGTATCTTCTCTTGTTCAACCTTCTTTTGAGCCCTTCCTACATATATTACAAACAACCAGATTCAATCCAAGAAAAGACTAGTTTAGTCAACCCTTCACATATTACAAATAACCAGCTCAAATCCATGAAAAGTGAATAGTTTAATCAACTAAAACTAATTAACAAAATAAAAGATTAGAATCCATCCTAGCCATTAGAGGTTCAGGTAAGAGCATTTCTTAACTTATAGCATTCACTGGGAGAGCACAATACATTTTGAAAAGATCTTTAGATGTTGGAATCAATACACAACAGCGCAATGCAATTTGCATTTAATTGACTAGTGTCTAACAAAATGACCAAATGAAAGTGTAGGGACTGCGAAATTCCTATTTCCCAACAAGATACACATGCATAATCAAAAGATAGCAACAACTTGTCAGTGCTTGTAACTGCATCTCTATTACCATTTGGTCCATGAAACCAGACCCAAAAAAATATCTTTGATTCCCCCATCCATCCATTCAACCATCATACAGTTATATTCATACAAGGCTCATACCCATTTAACACTGCATCTTTCAACATTCAGAATATCACAGGTTTGCTAAACAACATGCAATGATGAAAGTGATGCATGTGAGAATCATTCAAGTGGTTGTTAGAAGTCATATGCAAAGTAAAATAAAAAATAATAAAATAATAAAATTGCAGATTCTAGGATAAACTAAGTTTTCAGAAAATCATAGTGAAACTGTTTGAAACTTTTGCTCATAGGTCTCAAGATTAACTTATCAAAGAGAGAAACTGGGCTATTGGTGAGGGAAGAGAAAATTGTATCTTTTACTCATAGCTTTGTTTGCATGGTGGGGAAGATTCCTTCATCGTATCTTGGCATCCCTTTTGTATCATTTGTGGGATGAAATGGTCGAAAGTATGAAAGAAAGCTTCTTGGGATAGAAGAGAAGATAGTTGTCCTTTGGGGGTTACATAACTCCCATCAATTCTACATTAGCTAATATGCCAATCTATTATATTTTTTGTTCCAATGTCCAACAAGTGTTGTTCAAAGAACAGAATTCAAAGAGTTCCTTTCACAGAGTGCAGAAGAACGCACAAATTTCATCTTGTGGAGTGGGAGGAAAAACTGAAAAACTATGGAGTGGGGTTAAAATGGCTAAAACATATGAATACTGTCCTTCTTGTGAAATGGTTATGGAAGTTCACCACAGAAGATAATAGTTAATGGAAGGTGGTTTTGTAAAACTGTAATATGGTGCTAGGCCACACGTATAAGCTTCATTTGAATACCGGGCATTGGGGCTCTATGTACAGCTGTGTTCAAATTTGAGTAGGAATTCTCAAAGGCAGTTGTCGTAAAGATTGGCGTGGAATGCTCATTGGATTTTTGGAAGATGCTTGGTGAAATATTTTGCCCTATCCATGCATTTCTCAGTTTGTACTAAATTGTTTCTCAAAGAGATTATGGCATTGGAGCTTTTAGCAGCAATTGAGGGTTAGTAGTGTAGTTGCCAACTTTTACAAGATGGATGATGAGTTAGATCTTCTCCCCCTCTTTTCCCCATTTTGAGATTGTGTTCAAGCCATTTTCTACTAAATTTGTGCAATTTTTAAAGATCAGAACACAAGATTTAAGCCCTTTTTTTTTTTTTTACTAATTGAAGATCCAAATGCTCATACCCTACCGGTTGGAAGATATTGAAAAGTTACCGTCTGTATGTTTTTATGTCTGTACATATGTACATACATATTTATGTATGGTTGGACGATAGGCTACTATCTGCCAGCAGATATTACTTTCAAAATGCATTTGTGTGCAACATCCAACCTATCTAATTGGTTAACCCCACTTTGAGGATCACCTTGTGTAAAATTCAGCCCCATCCACTCATCAGGTAGACAACACTTACTATTTTGTTATTTATCAGCAGATATACTTGAGGTTATCTGCTGGGTGGACAATAACGTATCGGCAAAGAGCAATTCTAGTGTAAATCTATATATGTATGTATGGAGTTTTGCTAAGCCCACACGTTTCTACAAGTCAGCTAATGCACCACCCACTGTATATGCTAATATGGTAGGCCAGTGAAACATCCAAGCTATCCACTTGGTGGAGTTCACTATGTAGAGCCCAAAGATAAAGGTGGTCCATTTAGTTGGTGTGCCAGAATAGTAGAAATAAGCCAAGCGGATTAGAAAACTTTGGCTTTTTTTTTTTTTTCACAACCGTACATTCGTTCAGTTGATTGTGGCCCACCTGACTAGTGGACTGACCTGATTCTTGGGATAGGGAATCTCATCATGATGGATGGCTTGGACATTCCACTTGTTCACCTTGCTAGAATATGTGGTGGCATGTGCATTAGCTGACTTGAACATGCATGTGGGCTTAGCAAAGCTCTGTATACATCAGCCAGAGGCAATTTTTCCCATGCAAATGGTTTTCAAAGGATCATGAACTTTGGATTTTCAAGGAACATGGGGAGGAATTTGAAACAAATGAAACATGTATTTAGGTAATTTGGAGGCATACGCGTGTGTAGCAACCAACGTTTCAGATTGTATCTATCAGTCCCATCAACAGCATGGAGTTTACCTCCACTGGGAATAGGGGCATTTTTGCTGTTTTAAAATGTTGCTGCAATATGCGAGTAGCTTGTTGGCAATCTTAATTGTGTAGTGTGGAATTATGTTTGGCATGTGAGTCAGTATCAATGTGAGCCTTTGCCATTTCCGATTCCAAGACCTCGGTAAAGAGGAAGGTGAATGTCTAGTTGGCAGCCAATCATAATTTCTTTTTGCCAATCTACCATTTAAAGCCAACCCCAAATCGATGGAAGAAAGGCTCAGATGATAATTGTATAACAGGAATTTGGAAACCAGGAATTGAAGTTTGGATCATGGGTTATATATATATATATATATATATATATATATATATATATATATATATATATATATATATATATATATATGAAAATGTTTTTTTTTCTTCTTTTCAACCAGTAGTTTTCATATTTTTTTTAAGTTCTAAATCCTTAAAAAGACTGTAATTTGCAGATGAACTACATTCTATTCGTGAAATAGAAGAGAAAGGAAAGAAGAGACATACCTTCTCTGAAATTTGTGGTTATCTCTACATTTTTCTGTTTGGTTTGTTGCAGATTTCAGTTGTTCCAGATTCGACATAGCTTCAATGGCGGATATTCTACATCTTTAGGTTCATTTTATTAAAATAGCAAAATCCTTCACTACCAAGGTAAAGTGTTAACGTTCAGCACTCAACTACAGCATTCTATTGTTATTCAGGTGTCTCCAGGCGTGACACACTAAGCATGCAGGTTGAGGCATTTAGATGGTATTTGAATCAGTGATGAGGTGTAATAAGGTTTCCATTCTTGAGGGAAGGTCCTTCAAATGTCATTTTGGTGGGCGATATCTATGAAGGCTCCTCTAAGCATACAAAACTTACAGGGAAAATGAAAACCTGTTATAAAACAGAGATCACAAACACATCTAACGAGTAGCTGAAAATTTGTGGATATGTTGGTTGTTCAAGGATTCAAGACAAATCAAAACAAATAGGGTCATATCCCGAAGGCATCACATAAGCCTTTGTATGGAGTTTCTTTTCATTTATTTTGCCAATTCAACTCTCTTAATGATAATTACATAATAATGTGCATGGCATATTTGTCAAATAACCATTTACTCCAAAAGCTTAAGCTCGAGAAGGCTGCTCACAAATGTGAAGAAGGCTGGCAAGGATGGCACTGAGCTTAGAAACGTGAAGAAGGCTGGCAAGGATGGCACTGAGCTTAGAAACGTGAAGAAGGCTGCGTACTTCACTTCATCTGTGATGAAACACTTCGATGTCCCAAAGCTCGATAAGATCATTGATGAGGAGAAGAAGGTTTCTCATTCATCACTGATGGATGACATAGAGAAGGTCATACTTGATCCAACAAAAGTCGAAGTCAAACTAAAAGCGGAGAATGTTGACATCTGTTACCCCCCAATTTTTCAAAGTGGGGGTGAATTTGATCTCAAGCTGAGTGCATCAAGCAATGATGAGGATCTCTACTATGACTCAACAAGTGTGATCATATGCGCAATCGGATAGCGCTACAACAGCTACTGCTCAAACATTGCCAGAACATTTCTAATTGATGCAAATGCAACGTAGAGTAAGGCTTATGAGGTTCCCCTCAAAGCCCATGAGGCAGCGATAGGTGCATTGAAGGCTGAGAATAAGGTCAGTGCTGTTTACCAAGTAGCAGTCTCGGTGGTAGAGAGGGATGCTCCTGAATTTGCCTCTCATCTTACAAAGTCAGCAGGAACGGGAATCGGTCTCGAGTTCCGTGAGTCGGGATTGAGTTTAAATGCCAGGAACGATCGGGTGTTGAAGCCTAGAATGGTTTTTAATGTATCTATTAGGTTCCAGAACTTGTAATCAGAAACCAACAATCCAAAGACTAAGATGTTCTCGTTGTTGCTTGCAAACACCATTATTGTCAATGAAAAAGCTACAGAAGTTGTGACTTCAATCAGCTCCAAGTTAGTTAAGGATGTTGCATACTCATTCAATGAGGAAGAGGAGGAAGAAGAGCGTCCAAAGGTCAAAGTTGAATCCAACAGAGCTGAGGCGTTCTTGTCGAAAGCGACTCTAAGGTCGGATAATCAGGAGATGTCAAAGGAGGAGCTGCGGAGACAGCATCAGGCTGAGCTGGCTCGGCAGAAGAATGAAGAAACTGCGAGGAGGTTGGTTAAGGGCGGTTCTGCAGCTAGAGATGGCCGTGGTTCTACAAAAGCTTCAAGCGATCTCATTGCCTATAAGAATGTCAATTATATATATATAGTTTTATAATTAATTAGGATATGGCTTACAAAATGTTTACTATTAATCCTAGTATTATCTACTACATACTAGTAACATACAACCAATATTGGGGCACCATACCATAAGCTACAAAATTTCATGTCCCCCTAAACAAGGCATCCTCCATTGATAACATATATATATATATATATATATATATATATATATATATATATATATATATATATATATATATATATATATATCATATATATATATATATCCTAAGTTTTTTATTTTCATTTACATTCACATATACATTCATCATCCATCCAACTATTAACAACATTTACAAAAAATAAATTATATCCAACCAACTCTTAATAATAATTTGCAACTTAACCTGCTAGGAACCGTCATGCACCGTAATGTCTTACTGCAGAGCGGGTTCTGAGGAGTTACAAGTTGACCCTGATGACAGCATATAAATGAAGCGATAAAGATATAAATAATTCAAGATTAATTAAAGGTTTCGAGAACTTACATCCACCTCACTCTTATTGCCAAGTGGTCCTGACAAAAATGCATCCACACTACGAGAAGGGAAAAATAAAATAAAATTGTGGCTGCACTGATACGGTCTAGTATGAACGGCTGCCTACGTACCCAATGTTGGAAGATTACGATCAAGCCACTACATAATTCTTAATATTTAAATCAGAACATTTTATGCATAAGCAAAGAAAAAATCAAAACAAATCCAGAGAGAAAAAGAGAGATGATGCATAGAAAAGGCAAGTGCATTTGAATTGCTAAAATGAAAGCATTATATTCTATTCGGTCCTGAACTGTCCAAACAGGGACAATTTAAGGATTTTTATGCACCAAGGAGCACACTATATCTATGCCTGGCCACATAAAAACCCTTAAATGGGTAACTGATTGTCTTAATCTATATACAATCACATCAAAAATTTTAATCTAAATGAACATAATTCAAAATACAACTCATTTTTAAATGTAGAATCAAAGCAAAAGAACTGGTAACCTGAGTTGTTTTCTTGCAACCAGTCTCACCAGATAACAGCACCGCCTGTTCTCCATACATAAACAGATAAACAAAACTCAGAGCATGACATTGAATAACATTAAATCCTCCTTTCACCAGTAGTAACAAAAAGAAAATGCTCAATACAAGTGTAACAGGTTTATCCTCCTTTCTTTTTATTAAGCATGGTGATGGGGATATTCTTTTCTAACAGATGGGTATAATCTATTTAGTCCCATACATGAAAGTAGACATGACCAAAATTTGAAAATCCTAATCAATCTAACAAAAACCAACAAAATCCAAAACCCAAAATAAGATTCAAAACAAGCCTGATTGGGCAGTCAAAACTGAAATATGTCCAATGGTCTTACTTGACAAACAAGTGTCCCAATCAGGTTAGAATTATTCAACCAATCTGACTTATGAACAAGAACTTGGCTCACTTCATGTACAAACTGAAAGATGAAACATACCATGAAATCTCTCTACCCGAGAAAGGATTGCATTAGATTTAAAATCAACAGTACCCATTGTTTACATTCAACCATTATAAGGTCATGATAAGCTGAACATACAAATTGACGTGCAGGGCCTATTGAGTTGTTTTAATGACATTCAATCCTTCCATCAATTCAGTCTGATACAAATGTCTCTAGGATGCACTCTAAAACAAAGAAAGAAATAAAGGTGCATTCAAGAGAACCATCTAAATTAATTTCCACCTGGAGAAAAATCTGAAATATGGTTGCACAAAATATGACAGGAAGCGGAGCAGATTCTTGTATAGAGGTGGGCAAGCATCTATTACTCTATTCATGATCGATATTTTACAGCCAACTACAAGCTTCATGTTGGGTGTAAACACGGAAATACTCAAATCTTACGCAGACACAGCAATACAAGTTCGAAATTAAGACTGATGATTACTTTACCTATCTCTTCTAGCTGTTTTGAAAATACTAAAACAATTGAAGCATCAACCAGCATTATCCTTTAAAATTGCTAGAAACTTCTCAACCTGAAACAAAGGGAAAAAAACAAGGAAAAAAAAAAAAATCTGATCAAAACCTGATTCAAAGCTCTATTAGAAGCCATACATATCAGTTTGAAAATCATTTGGGCATTTCCTACTTACCCTTCCTAATGATGTATGATAATACATATGCCTTTCCAACCTTCCAAGATCTAAGGCCCCTCCTAATTCTATCTTGTGACAGCATCATCATTCAACAATCTCTAAAAGTAGATTCTCAAGTTGTCACAAAATCCAGTCCTTCATTGTCGTCGTCATCTAAAGCCTTAATGCCAACGTATCACAATATCCAGTTATAAATTTAGGAAAAGAAGAAGGCAGACAAAACATTGACGCTAAACTAGACTCATATGGTTTTGATTCAATCTGAACTTCCAAAAAAAATATAAAAAAGAAAGTTTAAGTATAGCAAGAAGAGCTTATAAAAGAAACTGAATCCCATGATGGTTTTGATTTTATATGAACTCCTAAAAAGAAAGAGAGCTATGATGAAAGAAACAAAAAATAAAAATAAAAAAATCATTCAGCTATGTATTTGTGCAATGGTAAGTTTGTTTTGGCTTCATTCAGCTATGTATTTGTCTTTGACATCTTGTTTTTGCTGATGTTTGGCAAGTCTTCATTTGTCTTAATCCTCTATATGATATTTCCTAGATCTTTGGTTTATCATAATGCCTGTTTTTTGTTAGTAGTAACTTTAAAATACAAAACATAATCTGAAATGGTGTAGCTATTTAATAATATATTTCAGATTTACTTTTTTTTTTTATCAAGCTAGTAGAATTTATAAAAGTGGAAGTACAATGGAGTTCTACGATAGAAGCACAACATAGCGTCAGCTCATCAGATAATTACAACTGACACCAATGTTTTGAGTGTATAAATAATAAAAAGAACCACACTGGCATCAAATGCACTTCGGCAAGTCCCGATTGAACAATCCTAACCTTCCAAAAGCAACTACAGCAGGAATTGCATTGGATAGCTAAGAGCTTCCACTATAGATCGTAGTTTGGCCACAAGATCTATCCAAGTTAAGATCCATCTGATCAACTGTCTGGATTACTGACATGTGCATGTTAGCTCAAATAATTCCTTGGCTGTAGAGTGATCAATGGGCTGGGAACTGTTTGGGCTGACCCTAATGGCCAACCTTATTCAAAATATTTATTTTGCCTAACTCAAGAAAAAGCCCATCCCAGCCCATAAAGAGCCCATGTGTGTGCGTTTAAGGAGGAGGTTTACATTATTTGTAAAGCTCTTTTACAACATGTTGATATTAGATAACCCAAGTTATCCAATCAATAATCAGTTAGAAACTTAAAACCATCATCACAATCATCTGCTTTATTTTTGGGCGGATGGACGGCATGGACAAAACACATAAACGGTGGGCTCCATGATCCGCTGTTCTGGGCCATTCATCATGTGAAGCTTCCAGAAATCAGGTTATCCCACTCATGAGGTGGTCTTGCACAAAAGAAGTATCAACATCTAAATAAAATTTCCAACAATGCCAATTGTAGATATATATGTAGCCTGTTCATAAGGTTGCATGTGACATGGTTGAAGGGAAAAATACAAATATCAGCTGGCTCAAAAACTTCTATAGCCCTAAGAAGTTTTCAATGACACGCATTCAATTCCCATGGTTTTTGGTAGTATGGTCCACTTTAACTTTCTATAGGCTTTGGATATGCTCTAAAATGATATTCAAGAACGGATGACTCTCAGGAGTTTCAATTCCCGGTCAAGGGTGGTTCGAGTACCCATAGGTGGTGAAATTCCACTAGCGTGAGTGTGTGGGGGTGTGTAAAAAAAAAAAAAAAAAAAAAAAAAAAAAAACACGGATGAATCGCGTGGATAAGATACATGAATGATGTGCCCACTTTGATAAAATTTAAAAAGTTTTGAGAGTGGGTTAAGTGGTAGCCGAAACCTTACTGTAGGGCTTACCTGATGATGTGTAGTAGATCCATGCCGTTCATCCATTTTTCTGGCCCATTTAAGCTCATGGTCTCAAGAATTAATCAGATCAAATTCTCGAGGGGACAACACCATAAGAAACAGTCATTAAAAACTTCTCAAATACCTACTAAAAGCAGATTTGTTATGTTTTTTACATCCAACCCATTGATACAGTCAACCATATCTGGATGCAGGTAAAATACAAAGATCAGCTTGATCCAAAACTTTTGTAACCTATGGAAAGCTTTTAACAATCATTTACCACTCTTTTTTTTTCAATGGTATGATCCACCGGATATTTTTATCTGCTTAATTTTCTTATAGCATCTTAAAATATGATAAGATAAGAGAAAACGGATGGACAACATGATATACATCACATTCGTCAAAGTGGGCCCCAGGATGAGGTAAACTACCTACTGCTTTCCAAAGTTTAGGCAAAATGCTTTCACACCAACTGGGTGCAAAGGGAAGTCAGTCGTTGGATGCATGCCTTTCCTCCTTTTTTTTTGTGATGTACCATAAGCACCGAATGTAGTTACTACTGAATAAGATCGTTGGCCTCATCATACTGTATGCATTTTATCCCCTCCATCCATCCATTTCTAATGATAGTTTTACAATCAACCCAACCACATAAAGAAGCTTCCAGAAATCAAAAGGAAAGAGGTGTGGGCCCCACAAGAGGACCTTACCTTATGTATGCTGCCGTCGTCGACAATGGAGCTACTCAGCTTCTTGAACAGCTCATACAGGGCCTCGATCTCGTTCACGGTGACTGCGGAAAAATCGAAATTGAGGAAAAAGGATTTCCAGAAAGAAGAAGAAAAAAGGAAAAAGAGGGGTTAGGGCATACATGGGGAGTCCTTGGCGAGCGATGGAAGATGACGCTCGATGTAAATGGCACTCAAAAAGGATTTTGTATGGAAGATGAAATGGCACTCACCGAAATCCTCTTTTGGATATGATAATAACTTTAAATCCGAATTATGTTAGTTTTCCATTATTTATAACACAAGCTATATTAACAGTTGTACATGCATGGGACCATTTTTTGGATGGTTAAGATTATATTATATAATAAAATGTATAAATATTTACCATATACAACTAGACTGACTATTTGGATGGTCCGGATAACTCTAGATCTTTGCCACTATTGTTAAAATGAGTCACCATTATTTTAAATCAAATACAAAACTCACATTTTTTCACTGTAAATTAAAAGCGTGTGAGTTGTACTAGTATTGAGTGGGTATCTATGAGTAGATCGGGGCACATCCATCTCTATTTGTTTCATCATGCTCCGAATAAGATAATTTATCATTGATTCCAAAAAATGAGACTGAACTAAATCTTGGGTAGACCAACAATGTGTAAACATAGTTATTGGTCGTCCACCGTTAAAAACAATTTTCTAATAAGAACCAACCCTTATGCTGGACCAAAATGATTTTTTTTTAGAGAGAGAAAAACATTGCTGGACCCATCACAACTCAATTTAGAACCACCAGAATACATCTTACACTCAATCTTTTTCTTCTTCTTCTCTTTTTTCCAATCTTGGATAATGAGAATTTATTCTCCAGATCAAGAAATTGTAAGGGGGCAAATTAATCAAAATTCAAATGTCTCCAATCCTTGCATGCAAAAATGATGCAGTGCCTAAAAAATACACACATCTGTTTCAGGAATTTTATCAAACACGTGATATGCTTGTCGCTCAATGGAATTTCATCAACATATTTAGACTAGTAAAATGGTAGGACAATGTTCTTTATGATTAGCCTGAATTTTAGGGCATTTAACTTTCATAGGAGGACAACACAATGGATGGTTAGAATTGATGGGCGGCTTAGATCAAACACATATATTCCAATGGGCCCCATGGAGCCCCTTAAGCACCATCAATATCTAATCAATCATTTTTTGTATTAAGCACTAAAATGATTGGTAAAAATGGATGAACGGAATGGATGAAGCACATACATCATGGTGGGGCCCACAGAGCACCGACCACCAGCCATGGGGCTAGTATTAGGGGGAGTAGCCAATCCGTTCCAGGGACGTAGATTTCGTGCTAATTAAAGCCTTTCGTAGGAAGTTACTGCACATGAATGTTGGGTGGGGCCCACCACCATGTTTGTGGGAAATCTACTCCGTTAATCCGTTTATAGAGATCATTTTAGAAAAAGATACCAAAAACGAAGTGTATCCAAAACTCAAGTGGGCCACACGAGATGAAACAGTGGGGATTCAGTGAGAACCGTTGAAACATTCTTACGGCCATAAAAAGTTTTGTTTCAGGCTTTTTTTTTTCTTGTATTTTCACTTATTCCTAGTGTTAATGACCTTATAAACTGTTTGGATGGCATATAAACATCAAGGTGGAGTTCAGAAGGTTTCAACTGTAGGTATTTGTTTCCCCACTGTTTCCTCTCGTGTGACCCACTTGATTTTGGATCCAACTCATTTTTGTTCTCTTATCCTAAAATGATCTCTAAAAACGGATTAACGGAGTAGATTTTTCAAACACATGGTGTTGGCCCCCCCCACATCCTTAAGCAGGACGTTAAGGGCTTCACAGGAAATCCACGTCCCGTTAAAAAGTGGCGACTAGCCAATGGCTGGTGGTCGGTGCTCTGTGGGCCACAACATGACGTACGTGCTTCATCCACGTCGTCCATCTATTTTTCCAGAAAATTTTATAGTATAAGACCAAAAATGAGGTATATACCAATCTCAAATGGACCACATTACAGGAAACAATTTTGAATGAGCGTGGAGCATTAAAAACCTTTTGGGGGCCATAGAAGTTTTGGATCAAGCTGATCTTTGGTTTTTCCCTTCATCTAGTCCTGTATGACCTAATCAACAAATTGGATGTCAAATAAACAATATAGTGGGCCTTAAGATGGATTTTAATGGTGGATATCCAATCACCATTGTTTTCATGTGGTGTGGTACACCTGAGATTTATGTCCCGCTAATTTTTGGTATAAAACTGTAAAATAATATGAAAAAAAGGATGAACGGAATAGATGAAACACGTACATCATAGTGGGGCCCACCCGTAGAAGTGGATTTTAATGGTGGATATCCAATCAATATTATTTTCCTATGATGTGGTCCACCTTAGGTTTATATCCCTATCATTTTTTTGATCAGGACCTAAAATGATCGGTAAAAATGGATGAACATAATGCACATTAAATGCACGGTGTTGATGTTCGACACACATCATGATGGGCCCCACAAAACTTATTAACATCAATTCTTAGGTTCTCGCAAAGTCAATAAGTTAAGTTACAATTTTGACAATAATATTTAGCCCATTTTATATGTCTAGCCCATTCACTCTATTTCACTGATCAATAACCTCAATTTAACTAGTACTCGCCCCAATCAGGCTAGCTACATATGAGAAAGATATTGGGCATACAAGATTGATCACAATTTGAGTGAAATTTGAATTAAACATATGAAGTTATTTACTTTTCAATCTGGACTAATTCGATTGTCCAAAAACGGTTAAATGTTCAATTAGTGGATGTGCCTAATAATTTATTAATTTTTTTTTTCACAAATAAATTTCAATTTCCATTAAAAATAACATTTTTTTCAAAATTTATATTTTTTTTACTCTTACTTTTTCTTTGAAAACTTTTAACAAAATGTCATTTTTATTATAAAATATTTCAAAAAAAAATTAAAATACAAATTCTAAATTTTTATTTTTAAAATATCTAAAATTTTAAGAATTTTAATTTTTTTCCCAAAAATTCCAAAATGCCGATTTTTTTTTCTTCAAAAGCATCATGTTATTTTCAACTTTTCAAAATTTTTTTAAAAATATATATTTTTTCAAAATTAAGAGTTTTTATAAATAACTTTTTTTTTAATTTCGAATTTTTAACATTTTCAATTATTTTTCAAAATCACAAAATTATCAACTTATTTATTTTTCGTTTCAAAATGTTTGTTTTTTGATAAAGTATCGATTTTTTTAATATCGTTTTATTTATTTTTCACTTAAATTTTATTTTGAGTGTAAATAAAATAAAATTTCACATTTTTTAAAATATGATTTTTTTTTATTTTTCAAATTTCAAACTATCAATTTCTTTTTAAAATATTTTCATTTTTCAACATTGTGAAAATTTTCACATTTTTAAAAATATTTTTAATTTTCTTTTTTAGGATATTATTTTTTCTCAAAATCAAATGCTTTTAAAAAAAAAAATTTATTAACTTCATTCAAAATTCTTTTTGGTTCCCACAAAATATATTTTTATTAAATTACGATTTTTATTTTTCAAAATCTATTTTTTTCTCAAACATTGTTAATTTTTTTTAACTTCTCAGTATTCTTTTCATGTGATATTACAAATCATTTAAATATTAATTTTAAATTAAAAAATAAAAATAAAAAATTCCACTCATTTGATATAAAAATAGAATAAATTTCTTTTTACATTCAATCAATTATTAAAAAATAATCTTAGATATAAATATGTACAATTAAACCACTGAAATTCTATTAAAAAATAACTATTAGACTACTACAACTTAATTTCCACCATTTTCTTAAAAAAATGAAAAAAATTAAAGGCCAAAAAAGTCCCTTACGACGGACCATGATCCGTCGCAAAAATCCTTTTACGACGGACCATGATCCGTCGCAAAAAGCAACTGAAAAGCCCGCCATTTGGTGTTTTGGGCGGGATTCATAGGTGTGAGAAAATCGAAAATTGCGACGGATTTAGTCCGTCGCCTATTAACGACGGACCAAAATCCGTCGTAAATAGGTCGTAAATCCGATTTTAGCGACGGATGTTAGTCCGTCGCTAAATTCAGCGACGTTCCGACAACGGATTTTCGAGAAACAAGGGATTAGCGACGGACCTTTTCCATTAGCGACGGATTAAATCCGTCGTTTTAAACAAGAGATTTTAACGACGGACAAAGTCCGTCGCAAAAATTCGTCGCAAATTGACCAATTGGCGTGTGTGCCAAATAACAGGGAAGACAAAGTGGAAATAGTTATCTTAGTATCAGAAGAATGGCCATCCTGGCCCAGTCGTAAATCTTTGCCATGGACCTTTTCGGGAAAAAGTGGGAAGAGGAAATTTGGTGGGGGGTGGACATAGGCCTTTTCTGGAACTTCGAAAGTCCAGGGAAAGTAGACACCAGCCAACCCAGAAAGTAATGCCATGGCATGTAAGTCGAAGCAGAGCCAACGGAAAGGACTTTTTACATGGCATGCTATTTCTCCAAAAACCTCTATAGATTGAACAAAGGACGGGCGGAGCCAGAAGAAAACTTCATTCCTTCAGCCATGGCACCTGCGACTACGAACACCGAAGGACGAATAGATCTGCTGATTTAGAACTAGGAAGGACCACCACACTTAGCCAATATGCGTATAAAAGCCGCAAGTTCCCCATGAACGGAATATTCGGCACGACCTCTTATGCCTTCCTAAGGCGTTCGAGCTCTCGCGAATGATTGCCATTAAATCTAGAAAGGTAAACAAATGAGGTTAAGGTTATGAATATGTATATCAAGGTTGTCATAAAAGGGGTTAAAGAAGGAGAGAATTACTTCAGAGCTCGACTGAAGTGCGCCAACCATTGCATGGGATGAATCTTATGGATGTTTGGAAATTTCGACATCTCTTTGAAGAGTTCGATGGTTGATTCTGAGATGGAAGGATGCGATCTGGAGACGAAAGAATGCGAATTCTTGATTGGTAGGGACGAACTCATCGAAAGAAGAATTGGCCAGTGATTGATAACACCTGTGATTCTGAAGATTGTCCCATAGCAATAATACTCATTTCACCTTCGGGGAAATGAAAAGAATTGGTGGAAGGCACCAATAGTTGAGGAACGCTTTCAAAATAGAAGATTCTTGCAAAAAGGATGCGATGTTGCTTCTATTGCAAGAAAGACGCCGATATCCGATAAAATCTTGTCATGCTTTGTTAAGACTGCGGTTAGCCCACTTGGAATAATAATTTCGAGGAGTCAGAAGGCCTCTGGTCCTGAATTCCTCTGGACTCCAAAGTTGGGGACGGTAGTTGAAGCACTGCTTAAGGGTCTCGTAAAAGTGGGACGGATATAAACTATGGACGTCGTAAGAAGGAACGAGAAAAACAATGGAGTGAATATCACCTATTTGCTGTCTTGGTCTTTGCGGCTGCAGGATTCCTTCTAATAATCTGGGTTCTTTAAAAGACCAAGACTTTGTATAGGCCAACCTTTCTGCGGATAAGTAATCTCTGGGCTCACAGATCAGCATGGAGTGGTGGCGGTGCATGCTAAGGGAAGGGAGATAATGCCTCGTCTATATGGGTTGTCAAATTTGATGACACCCTTGTTTTCCCGTACTGATTCCCAGGAATTGTTAAGTTTCTTTCGGTTATGCTCTTTGATCTTCTCTTGAAATTCCTAGGCCTTGTTTCGGCGATGCTTCTTAGGCTTAGAAGGAGGAGGGGTATCTTCTCTACTGGGTGGTCTCTGACTATCCGTATGATAATGGCAGTAGTCTCAACCATTCGTCCCAATCATACTCACGACATGTCTTGGAGGCATTGTTAGGTCACCATGGCGATAGCCCTATGAACGGGGGATGATAATGACTTGATCCGTGAAAGTGAAGTCAAAGGTGGGCAGTACGGGCTCTTTTATATAGGCAGGATGCCTAACAGTGTTTTGAACCGCTTGGACGAAGGCTGAGCAGGAGAAGACGGCGATTTAGTTGCCCGGGAGTTGTAGCATGATAAGCGTCGGTATTTGTAGTGTGTTTCTTGATGAGATGGGTGACTGGAAGGCGGATCAATGACGGTAAAAGTTCTCTTAGTACGAGCCATGACGAAGAAGATTAGCTAAATTGAAGAGAAAATTTGCTAAGATGTCGATTGCGCGGGTCGCGCAACAAGTTTGGGAATTGCGCGGGTCGCGCAATACGTTTGGTAGCTGCTAGGGGCAGCGTAACGACTCAAAGGCCTTGCGCGACGAAAGATTCGTTGCGCGGGTCGCGCAACAAGTCAGTGCGCGGGCGGGGGAAGAAAATTTCGCCAGAGCTCCGCTGCAGAAGTTTCAGAATGAAGAAAATGAGCAGATTTCACTATTTATAGGAAAGGACTGAGTACGGTCCTCAAGTCTTGGTTGCGCGGTTCACGCAACCAGTTGAACGGAAAGTCAAAGAATATTGTGTGTTGATCCTGGTTCGTCGATTCAAGAGAACGAAGAACGGATCAAGGGGGCATCTGTTGGAGCATAAAATTATCATCATGAAAAAGGAAAGGGAACAAATAATAAAGAAAGATAGGTTGCGCGGATCACGCAACCAAAAGGAAGGTTGCGCGGTTGCAGTAGCCAAAATTACAGTTGCGTTGATCGCGCAACAAGGAAGGCAGTTGCGCGGATCGCGCAACAGGGAAAGCAGTTGCGCCGGTCGCATAATGAAAAAGTATAGTAGCGCCGGTCGCGCAACGAGGAGAGTCGTTTGCGCGATCGCTCAATCAATGAAGATCTCTGACACGTGTTGAAAGGTCTATAAATACCCCACTCCCTTCTCATACAAAGGGAAGATTTTTTAGAGAGACTGAAATAGAGCAATGAAGGTAGAGAGAGCAGAGCCATGTTCAGTTACGCGGACCGCGCAACATGTACATCAGTTGCGCGGATCGCGCAACTACTAGATTGGTTTGCGCGGACCGCGCCAAATAGTCAGTTGATCGGCTTGTAGGAGAAATTACTTCTTAAAAGAAAAGATCAAATGATCTATTCAGTAATTCCTCCTAAGTATTGGGAGATGGCCAAAAATAGCGTCGGAGTGCTGCCGAAATTTTTGTCTCCATAAAGATCAGATGATCTATTCAGCAATTCCTCCTAAGTATTGGGAGATGACTAAAACAGACGCCGAAAGGCTGCCGAATTCAGGGATTGGACAAATAATAAGCTTTGCTAAAAATAATTTGTTCTTTTATGTGATCTATCTTAGAATCAAGGATGTATAGAGGATGTAAATGAACCCAATATTAATAAAATATGATGATTGTTCTGAATACTCTTTTGTTATGTTGAATAAGATCAATTCCCCAAATCAAACACATTTGTTTTCTTGTCGAAACGCCTATAACTCCATCATTCGATGTCGGATTGGGTCGATTTTTTGGTCATCAGAATGGTACTTTAGTGCTCTTTCATTCATGATTGGAATCGTTCATTTTCCAAGACCATTTGTGCATATTAAAGTTGGATCGCAGTCGTCGGTCCTGAATGATTCCTTCCTCTCTTGTCAATAGTAACCCTCATAACTCTCTCTTCAGAGGTCGAATTTAGACTATTTAAACTCATTGAATGGTACTTGTCTCAAGCTTCCAAAAGGGACCAAAATTTCTTAATTTAGACACCGTTCGATATCCTAAAAGCACGTTAAAACTCTCGATCATCATTTTTCAATATGGATTGTTAGTCTTTCAAAATTACGCGATCAAATGGAGACGCCTATAACTCCATCATTTGTTGTCAGATTGGGTCAATTTTTGGTCATCTGAATGGAACTTTAGTACTCTTTCATTCTTGACTGGTATCGTCGTATTTCGAGACCATTTGGGCAACTAAAAGTTGGATCGCAGTCGTCGGTCCTGAATGTTTCCTTCAACTTCGTGTCCATATTAACCCCATAACTCTCTCTTCAGTGGTCGAAAGTAGACAATTTCAGGTCATTGGATTGGTAACTTCTCAAGCTTCCAAATGGGACCAATTTACATAATTCAGAAACGGTTCAATATCCCAAAAGCACGTTGG
>JAJHSJ010000011.1:34399732-34458661 GCA_021015155.1 Magnolia officinalis
TAGAGATGGGCTACCTCTTGGGGACCAATTGTGGTTGGTGTCCACATGGTGGCCTAAGGTAGTCCCATGGGCTTCTATGGGTGGTTAAAGGCCCACCATAGATCCTTGCTAGGCTCGTTTCATCTATTTAGGCCATATCATTGTTCTTCTTAGTCTCATGGGCTACCCAGGTATATGGGCCCCCACTGGAGGTTGTATTCCTTATGAGGAATTGGTTAAGTACCTAGACCCTTTATGGTTAGGTAGAGAGTTCATCTTCACTTCGTTGACACCCCTATTCATCGTCATGGCCCACTCTCATACGCATCATATGCTTGCTTTGTTGAGGTATGATTGGCCATGGTTGTGTCATTGTGTAGGACATGCTGGTATCTCCCCGAGAGATGGATGTTTGGGATTGATGCATGGGTGATTGTGTGATTCATGCATCTGACATTGTATAGCTTATGGATATCCGCCCTTACTTCATCAGGGCCTTACCTCCACAGGGGTATTCGTGGATGGTCGTATGTGTGGATACCGAAAATATTAGTTGAGCATACCGGGTGCATAGGATGCCCATGGGTGAAATTCTCAAAACCTCCATGGTACCAAGGATCTGCTCCAACGCCGTGACCGGGTGGAATATATGAGTGCACGATAGCCTTATACCATTAGGCCGCGACTCCCACTGTCGTGTAGTCGGTTGGATAGGGGTGTGGCCTTACCTGCCTGATGTGAGGAGGCATTGCTAGGCTGAGTCTGACCAGCTCGTAAATGGGTTCACTACCTTCAGGCCTTGTTGGTGATTGGTTGTCCACAGGCGGGTAGTGAGGTCTCTTATGCTCGTTTGACTGTGCGGGGTCTGTAGAGCGGCAGTCATTCAGCAGTGTAATGGACCCCGGTGATTTCCTTATGATCGGAAATGTACATAACTTGTGGTTTGGATATGAGCACTGACATTACTTACATTGCATTAGCATTGGTTGTACAAGCCCCTTCATGCATTGCCTTGGCATAGTACCCAGTACTCATTGCATCTTATTCATGATAAGCCTGGGTAAGGCTAGTGATATCCTCATTGATCAGCTTCTCTCCTTGTATCTCCCTACTACTCTTCTGTGCACCATTATCACACACCTACACACCCTCTAAGCTTCTATAAGCTTATGCACGATTGATGCGTGCAGGATACCCTAGGCAGGCGACATAGGAGTAGAGCATGGAGTAGAGCCGAGTATTTGAGGACTCCAGTGTTGCTGACCTTTCTCTCTTTTCCTTTTATCTCATGTATGTCCTTTTGGACCTTATAGATGATTGTAAAAGTTCAAATTTATAGTGGATTTTACGATGTGTGCCTTTGTTATTCTCAGATGTTCTTGCTGTGATCTTGTGTATGTTCATATTGGAAATGATTATATTGTTATAAAAAAAATCCTCCTTGTAGGATCCCAGGATCGGAACCTGCCTCAGGAGCCGAGAATGGGGTACTATGGAGGCTGTTACGGCCAGAACCGGCCATCAGGTTCCTTGTGATTCCGGTTACCGAGTCTGGGGCGTGACAGGAGTACTGCTGTCACTCCCCAAAAATTTGTAGGTGGGTCCTACCATGAGTGGACCACCTCTCTGTAAATTTTCATAAATTTTAGACACCCAAAAGTATTTTAATAAATTTCGAAATTCCAACCTGTCAAGGGTGGAATGTTGCTGGAACAGTGGAGAAAATCCAGACTGTCCACCTCACTTGGACCACACCTTTGGGACCCCAATGAAGTCAGAGGGGCTGAAATTTGGTATGGTTGTAGGTAGGTCATAAGGCTACAGAATCACATATTATTTTGTTTCAGTATTCCCACCAAAGACCATAAATCAGGCCCCAAGGTGGCCAAAAATCTGTCCAGGCAGATTTGGACAGCAACATGTAATAGAAATGATTAAAATATAAACATGGTTTTCCATGGGATTTAACCCCTGAAATTTGTGTGGTGGACCACCCCAGTGGGCCCCACAAATGTCCAGACCTTCCCCATCATCAAATACCCCTTGCATGTGTCCCATTTAGGTAGATTTTGGAGACACATGTCTAAGGATGGACCGCTATGGGCGTCTAAGCTCCATGGTTGGTCTGGATTTTTGTTGGCTTACAAGGTGGGCCACACATGTAAGATTAGAATTCTATCATAAAGAAAAAAAAAAGAAAGAATCGGCCACAAGAGGAGGGGCTCCACCACATTGAGGCCTTCCCCTTCATCAATCACACCATACATTCCTTCTATTCATATGTTACAACAAAGATCCACCACATGCATGTTCTAGATTCAAGATCAATGGTTGGGATGCCATCCCAACCATGATTCTAGGGTCTAGATGACCTATCATCCTATGGAATCCAAGTAATCCTCCATGATGGGGGCCTATAGAGGGGAAACCCCATGCATGGACATGCATGCATCAAATAGGCCATTTGGCCACAACTAAGGGATGATGTAGGATCTCCACCATGGATTGGTGGGTCCTACACTTCCCACGAAAAAAGAGATCTAAGAACATGAAAATAGAAATCCTAAGTCCTAGGAGTACAGCCACTTTAGATTGCTCCAAACTTGGACCTCCTAGCTCCTAGTGCACCAAAGGATCTATATCAATGGGTGAGATTGGATTTAGATGGTCAGATTTAGAGGATTAAAGGGAAAATGGGGCTGGAGAAGAGAGGGAGATGGAAGGGAAGTTGCTGGATTTTTTTTTTTTTTTTTTTTTACAAATGGAAGAGAAAATGAGAAGGAGAGAGAGAGAGGAAAATGAGAAGAAGGAGAGAGAGAGAGAGAGAGAGAGAGAGAGAGAGGATTTGTAGGGAGAAATGATTATGTTGTAAGAAAGCAAATGATAGCCTATGGTGACAATAACAATGTTGCTATACTTAGGCTAGGTTTGGGTGGTGTCTAGGTGGGTAGTGTCAATTCTATGCAATAGTGTAGTGTGTGTGTGTGGTGTGCATGAGAAATTGTGCCATGAAGGTGGTCCACATGCATTTGTACAAAAAGTGGGCCACATGATAAAATGCTCATAACTTTTGATCCATAGGTCGGATTGACGCACAAGATGCGTCGTTGGAACCGCAACGACGATACGAATGAGATGGCATAGGTCTCGGGTCGATCCGAGTCAGGTCTACGTAACCGAACTTAAGGTGACCGTAAACATAATTCGATGGTCGCGGGTCACCGGAATTCGACCAGTAGGACTGCGAGACCATGATGAACAAGATGCATACTCACACACACACATGCACACATGGGAATTAGGGTCAGGTCTCACAGTAATGAGATTGATCCTAGATTTTAGGGTAATGTAGCGTCAATGATTCTACAAGTTTTGGGTCTTGCAAATCGTATTTAAAGTTATTGGTACTAATTTCACAGGTACTCTAGTTTAACACTGGCTAATTCTCGCCTAATTTCTAAAAGATTTAGTCCTGAGTAATTTCTGTCTGAGGTGGTACCTGGCCCTTTGTAGTTTGTATATAAAGTGATCCAAGTTATAATACTTAGCTAGTTTAAGACAGTGTCTAAGGTGAAAGTACTTAGAAAAATTGAAAGAACAAGGTGGTGAAGGGTGGGATTTGTGAAGGAAATGGGTTCAAAAGCGGTTTTAGACTTTGGGATTGAGTTCTGACAAGTTAATAAGGTGTTAGGATCGACCCATTGCCTAAGGACGTCTAATTCCAGGTTGGCAAAAATCTGGGATGTTACATATCTTATAGCTGGAACGGATTTCATAGTTTCTTTACGATGGGCCCTGAAAAAAATCAAGAGTGGATGTCTCTCTCCTAATTGTTCCTATTAGTGTAGCCCATCTGAACCACTGATTAGCCTAATTTCTTTGCTTTGAGCCTATCACTAGATTACATGTTTAGTGGTCGGAGTGGATCTTATATACATTTAAGAGTGGGCTCGTGAAAAAATCTGAGGTGGGAGTGCGTGTGGTACCTATTCCCAAAATATTACCATTTGGCGTAATTAATGCTCGTAATGCTGGCACAGAGGTGGCGTTGTGGACGAGGATTTCCTGCGAAAGCCTTTTGCAGGAAGTTCCTGCGCAAGGATACTGGGTGGGCTAGTGCAATGTATGTGAGAAATTTATTCCGTCCATCCATTTTGTGAACACATTTTAGGAGGTTATACCAAAAATGAGGTCGATATAAGACTCAAAGGGGTCACACGAGAGGGGAAATTGGGGAAAGAAATTCTCACCGTTGAAACCTTCCTGGACCCCACCTTGATGTTTATATGCAATCCAAACCCTTTGTAAGGTCATTCCAAATTGGATGAAGTGAAAACACTAAAAATATAGCCTGATACAGAAATTTATGGCCATAAAAATGTTTCAACGGTGCTCACTGAATAACAACTATTTCTTCTCGTGTGGCCCAGTTGAGTGTCTGATACATCTATTTTTTGGTCGTACATCCTAAAATTATCTTTTAAAAAGGATGGATGGGATAGATTTCACACAAACATATCGGTGGGGCCCACCCAGCGTCCTTGCGCGCTTTTACAGGAAATTCGGGTCCTTTATTTTGGTAATTAATCCTCGTAATGGCTATCCACGAGTGATTTAAACGCAGCTTTGAAAAAGAGTGGCCCCTTCGGGTAGGCCGACTATGGTGTTAATTTTAAATCTACCCTGAACATCTAATGGGTCATCTCACTTTACACATAGGGCTCAAATTTCAGGCCCATCCATGCTTCGGGTGGACCACACAACTGAAAATAGTTGATAAAGAAAAGTTCACCTTCTAAACTATTTACGTTAGCATGGCCTACTTGAAAGATGAATGGATCTGAATTTTGTCCCTATATAAGTTCTCCTTAGTGGATCCTAATTGATGAATGACTTAGATCTTAGCAAATATGCCACTTTACCTAACTAGACATGCATTCTAAAATCCCTCAACATAGGTGTATGCATTGTATAAAAGGGGGAATTTTTCATTAAATGGCCAGCTAGTGGGATGTGTGAGCATTACTCATATATATATATATATATATATATATATTATATATATTATATATATATATATATATATATATATATATATATATATAATTATATATAATAATGGGAAAAGGTACTATGCGCTCGAGCTCACGGGTCCGTCCCATGAGGTCGAGCTGTGTGGGCCCCACCGTGATGCGTTTCGAACATCTACCCCATCAGTCAGATGCACCATTCCATTGTGGGCCTAGGTCCCAAAAATCAAGTCAATCCGTGACTTGTGTGGGCCACACCACATAAAGAATGGAGAGGGGCCGTACACCATTAAAACATTCATAACCATTTTTGAGGGCCCACTGAGATGTGGTTTGAAAATCCACCCCATCCATTATGTGTGTCCCACTTGAATGAGGGTTTAGACCAAGTTTCAGGCGCATGCAAAACTCAGGTGGGCCCCACCAAGTGCTTTTATATGTTTTAACAGTGTCTTCACATAATTTTAGATGGTATGGCCCACCTGAGTTTCGTATACGGCAGATTTTTGGGATATCCCATAATTTAAAGGGTACCCATCAAATGCACGGTGTTGATGGTCGACACGCATCATGGTGGGGCCCACACAGCTCGACCTCACGATAAGCTTATCGTGAGCTCGAGCGCATAGTACCTTTCCCTATATATATATATATATATATATATATATATATATATATATATATATATATATATATATATATATATATATATATATAGAAAGGTACAATGAGCTCGAGCTGATTTTAACGTCCCGTGAGGTCGAGCTGTGTGGACCCCACCGTGATGCGTGTTGACCATCAACACCGTGCATTTGATGGGTCCCCTTTAAATTATGGGATATCCCAAAAATCAGCCATATACGGAACTCAGGTGGGCCATACCATCTAAAATCATGTGAAGACATGCCAAAAACATATAAAAACACTTAGTGGGGCCCACCTGAGTTTTGAATGCTGCTGAAACTTGGTCTGAACCCTCATCCAAGTGGGACACACATAATGGATGGGCTGGATTTGCAAACCACATCTCGGTGGGCCTAAAAAACGTCCCATGAATGTTTTAATGGTGCACGGCCCCTCTCCACTTCTATATGTGGTGTGGCCCACACAAGTCACAGATTGTCTTGATTTTTGAGACCTAGGCCCACGATGGAATGGTGCATCTGACTGATGGGGTAGATGTTTGAAACACATCACGGTGGGGCCCACACAGCTCGACCTCATGGGACGTTAAAATCAGCTCAAGCGCATTGTACCTTTTCCCATATATATATATATATATATATATATATATATATAATCCAACCCGTGTCCATTCGTGATGAAAGGTCTATATATTGTGTAAGGTGTACAAAAAGACATTTTTGGAACCAATCAAATGACGCATTGTAAGGATCCTTGCTCTTTCTCGGGTGGTAGACTCTCGGGAATTTCAACACCCGGTCAAGGGTTCGAGTATCCATAGGTGGTGAAAGCCCACTATGGCGTGAGTGTGTGGGGGTGTGTGTGCGTGTGTTAAAAAAAATGACGCATTGTAAAACATAAATCATGAGTCAAATAAATAACTAAAATATATTGTAAACTCATAAAATAGCTTTAAGACAAGTCCAATTAAGAATGATAATATACATCATAGTAGAGTAGCAGACTATCAATATGTTACAAAATGTAAACTCAATATGAAAGTCCTCAAACAACAGTTAGGGCTGTAAAAATATAATAATTTATTAAAATAAAGAATAACACAATACCTAAAAGTAAATTATATAATAAAATCAAATTGATTAAATGAATATTTACTTGATTCAAAAGCTTCAATTTCAGCCATATTTTTTTCGACTTCAATTAGGAGAAGTGAAGCACATAACCAATCTTGTACACAAATTAAGCATTCCACAAGCTTAGGGGTAAGAGAACTACAAAAGTGATTTAGGACATGACCTCCAATATTAAAAGAGGATTTAGAAACAATAATAGATACATGGATGACTAAAATATTCCTTGCAACTTGAGAAATAAATCTATACTTTGAACTATTCACCTTCCACCAACTCAAAATTTCAAAGTTTGGATCATCATTTTTACAAGATTCCTCCAAATATTTGTCCACTTCTAACTTGCCTCCATTGCTCTCTTCTTCTTCTAAATGTTTTTGAAACTTTGATTTGAGATAAATTAATTGCTCACCTGTACTAATACTTGATTGGTTAACCTCCATGTCATTAACGATTTAACTTCAAGAAGAATCAACTGACTAAAGCTTTTGATACTCATCATAAATATGATTGAATACCTCTCTTACCTTTTTAGTGAGCTCAATCACCATGATAGGTTCGAAAACTTCAGAATAGCAAAACTTCACATATTTCAATTTATAACGAGGATATAATATAACAATAATCAATAACATTATATTCACCTTTTCAATATTTCCCCAATACTTTTCAAATTTAATTTTCATTTTCTTGCCCATGGTATTTAAAGTAGAATCCAAATTGATTGACAATTCGTATAAGAAATTTTTAACGTCACAAACTTCATGAAAATATAAATTAGAAGTGACATATAAAGAACCAAACATGCGAACAATGGCATCATAGAATTTCTACAAAAATTTAGTAAAAAACTGGGCATCATCCCAATCACTAGTGGTAGGAGGTTTGAAAGATGAACTATCGATGTCCTAGAGGGTGGGTGATAATGTAGAATAAATAGACAAATAATCTCAATCACTTAAAGTATTGAAACCTTGATTCCAAAGAATTTGTAAGACAACTTCCACAAAAAATATTTACGCAGGACAACCTTATTTCACGACGCCTTTGAAATCAATATTTCAAACTAAATAAATACAACATTCACCACACATAATAGAATAAAAATGACATTTACCACAAATAATAAAATAAGAAATCACCACAAAGGCACAAGGAGTTATAGTGGTTCAGTGCTTAAACCCATACCTACTACACTCCCAAAATTACTACTTTTGTAATTTTGGCTTTCACTATTTCAAGGTTTTCACACGTTCACCTTAATAACTTTATACAGTTCTTGCGATTTTCACGGGCTTACCACAAAACAACCCACTGAGATTTCTGGGCTATCTTAGAAAAAACACAAATGAAATAAAAGTAAATACAGGGTACTTATCTTTAAAAGCCATTTCGAAGATATAACCGAAGCTTGATTACAGTGATCTTCTTTCTTGGAATATGATGAAGCAATATATGTTCAACCGGAAAGAATTTAGAGATCTAATGTATTTTCAATGAATAAAAGATAACCCTAATGCTGCAAATTCAATTCTCTAAATCTTAAGTAGAGTATGGATTACTCTATTAAATATGATTACAACTAACTTGAGAAAGAGAATAGAATAAGCTAAACAAAGATTAGAATTACCACGTAGATAGCTTGAAGATGGCCTGATTTTCCCTCTGACTTTGAAAAGAATTTTTTGTAATTTTCGTTGTAGAAATGAATGAGAGAAGGCCTCTATTTACAGGCAATGGATTTGGAATTTCGCTTCGGTTGGCCGGATTCCAACGATTGCGTTCCAACGGCTCTCGGATTTCGCTGGATAAAATAAATCATAAATTCGGTTGGCTTAAGCCAAAATTTGGTTGACCAAATATTTATGAATTTCGAAGAAAACCATTGCTGGAAACTTGACCGAACACAGCTTTGGGCTGGCTGAATGTTAAGTTGGGCTGGGCGAACCCAAAGTTGGGCTAGCCAAACTTGCAACAAAAATTCCAAAAGTTACCATATACTTGCCCAAATTTTATTAGGTTAGCCGAATTTGGTTAGGTTGGCCAAACTAGAAGTCGGGCTGACCGAACTTCAGAGAATTTACACTTCATATTATATTTACAGACATGATTTATAAACACCTAACCTAGGGTCATTCTAGGGTTATACTAGCTGATGGTTGATATATACAAAAGCTTTAATCTTGAACCATGTAATGTCTTTAAGGCTTGAGATGTTGAGCCAATCTTGAGTTGATCTTTATGAGTTGTCGAAGACTATTGGAGTAGGAGTGTACTTGTGTTCAATTCGGAACTTGGTCTACGAAATTTGAAAACTCTAAATGTGCTTCAAATACAAGCACTTGCAATCTCCTCCTTTGTCAATTTCATGACAAAACACATACAACCATACAAAACAACTCATCATATAAACATACATTAAAACATCTCATGGACTCGTCCATCAATATAAAGCTTTGATTCAAGAAGACATCTGTATACCACATGTAGTATACACACACACACACACACACACACACACACACACACACATCACCTTAGGCTTCCCCTGGGAACTATAGTAAATCACTTGTAGCTCCCCCTGACTTATACCAAACACATGCATAACTATATTATATATATATATATATATATATATATATATATATATATATATCCCCTTTTGTCACAAGTTGACAAAGGAAGATGCAAAAAAGATTAATAGAGCATAACACTATCAGAAATGAGGACATATATAATAATAGAGTGCCAATAAGAGTGTGAAGATAATAAAATCATCCAAAGTTATTACAGAATGTAACAGATTCCAAATCATTCAAATTCATAAGAAAACGGAGCAAGCACCTTAAGATCATTAATTTTCAAACTCTGACTAAATCGATGACATTACTTTTTAATATACTTCATATTCTATTTTTGAGTTTGAGCTAATGAATCTTGGGATATTTGTAAGGCATCTACCTTTTTCTGTAATGCAGCCAACCTATTATTAAATTGAGTGGGCTGGTTGTCAGAATCATTTGTGTCTCCAGTCTTCTCCAGATATGTAAAAATGTCATCGATATTGATATCGCCTTCCTGTGCTTCTTCCTGATCACCTCGTTGCTCAGGAAGAGGAGTTAATTGCATCATGTTCAGATTAACATTATTGAATGGTAATTTAGACTCCGATGCTTCAATCAATGGTATTTATAGGCGATATTGTAAAGCAAAGGAAGTCATAAGATATGAAAATGGAATAAAACCATGTTGAGGATGCAATCGATACTGAATTATAACAAAACAAATTAAGGAAGGAAGACAAATACGAACACCAATGGCTACAACATGATAATTCTACTCATGAAGGGAATAAGATCATTCTTATTCCCTGCCCTGGGATAAACATTTGAAGTGAAAATGTGATGAATGACGCGGTATTTGGGAAATAATTGACTAGTGGAAAGGGTATTACTGGACCGCCATTCAGCATTGAATCCACATAGCACACGGGTAATATAATCTCTTTCTGAATTGTTCATTTTGTCAGAAAGTGTGGAAATTTGGATCTTATCTTTCGCCATTTCAATATCCATCAAGGATGAGATGGTTGAAGGTGTTATTGTGATGGTTTCTTTTAAAAAATTGACTTTTAAAATATAAATCATCTAAAGAAACCTCATTGATAGATGCATATATGCCTTGAGCGATGGACTAGTAATCCGACCTTCCCCAGTTCAAAATTTTCTCCCATCCTACCTCAGAAAGGAGCTCAAGAAGACCATATTAAGCAATGTGGTCAATATCAACTGATCTCTCAATGATAATGTAACTAGATCAGAAATTCCGAACATTTTTCGGGTCATCCTCCATTGAGCGTAGGGTCTGTACAATCTGAGGGCCAGAGCGGGATGAAAAACTAGTATGAAATTTATGAATTGTTTGCTTATATCTTCGTACTATAATAGAAAACAAGCAAGGAATTACAAGAAAAAAAAAGGAGGTAGAATAGAGAAGATCAGATTTTTAGAGAAAGCCCACTAAAAATGGGTTATAAATTCAAGTAGAATAATAAAAATAAGAATAACAAGCAATTAGGAACTTAAATCTAGAAGGAAAAATGCTTGAAATCAACTTACAATAGAGTTAGATGAATGGATTGGCCAAATGAAGCACCAACAGATCACTTTTGAAGGAGATTACATAAAGGATGAGAGAGATGGCCAAAGTCCTTTATGAATTGTCTATAAAATCCGGCGTGTCCTAAGAAGGATCACACATTACGTATGAAAAGGCCGAGCTATATGTCCTTGGGGGGGGGGGGGGGGGGGAGTGAATAGGACTATGCCAAATAAAAATTAATAAGTGGAATATAAACAATAGATAGCCAAATGAAATACAAATAACCAAAGGAAATAACAACCTTAAAAATCAAGTATTGAGAGGTTGATACAAACTTGGTTCTAAGGACAACCTAACACCAAAAACTAATGGTTTATGGCAGGACAACCTTAATAGAACGTGAGTGAGTATCAAAAACTCAAACTGAAGAGGAAATGAAAGAAATAGAAACTAATCTATTACATCATTCACCACACAATGCTGAAATATAAAGATTACAACATTCACATCCACAAATACATCTCACAATCTTAAATCATAAAGATAAAGAAATAAACCGCACATCCGCTAAACACAAAGAATTATAGTGGTTTGCTTGTGTGTACACCAACTATTAAACAATAGCCACACAATTACTCCACTCCTAATATCCACTCCCTCAGGATATTAGTGTTCACTAATCAAAATAGGTTTTTCAAGGTTCACCTAAAACCTTCACAATTGTGTGTTTCAAGTGGGCTTACACAATTCAAAAACCCCACATTCTGAGTTTTCTGGATCACCTTAGATAACCAAAAATGAGATTTTCTGAAACAATCTCACAAACAAAAAAGGAATTGAATTACAGAAAAGAAAATACTTATCTGTATGACGATTCTGAAGCAGCCCAGTAGAACCAACTTGATGACGACGTAGATGTTCAACGTTCAGTCTCACAAGTGTATAAGGTTTTAAGTCTAGATGATTTTTAATTAAATCAGCAAGGGCTTTATATTGATTTTGATCTCAAGAAAGGGTAAATCGAATATCCGTTTTCAATATAAGAATGGAATAGAGATTCAAAATCAAATTACAAGAGCTACTTTAAAGAATCTTAAATATGCATAAAATAACTTAGAATGTACTCAAAATAAACTCAGAGTGATTGCTTAAGAATGATTAGAATTGAATAGAAAACTTTAAAATTCGAGCACTATTTATAGGTGAAAATGTAACGCCCCGAATTTCAAGGGTCGAGCAAAGCTCAACTCCCGAAATCGGTCGCATCACTTATGCAACATAAATAATGATGATTAATTATTGTTCATATTAGTGCATTAAACATGAATGAGATTACACTAAATCAGCATATCATACTGCAGAGACAATTAGATTACGCAAGCGGAAGACTGTGATAGATATATAAAGCATATAAGTGGTTGTAAGTCCCCAGAGTATGAACATGTCACCAGGTTAAATAATTACGTGTATAGTTCCAAAATTTACAAAATGAGACAATGTAATGACATCTAATCCATATCCTTGTAATCCCGGCGACGCAACTCCAGGTCTATATAAACCCGCCAGAGAGTTGCATGTAGGAGAACTCTTTCTCGTCGTCATAAAAATCAGGCTCCATCTCGTGAACCTCGCCATCATCTGCAGCTACAACAGAGTCTGGTTGGTAATGATAAAGTAGTACAACAATCATGTCCTAACTACTCTGGTTAATGTAAGGATGATATGTGGTAATGATGGATACCCTCGCCTGCACTCCCTCAGCGACACCATCTCACGGTCGCACATGCTACTCCCACGTGTCTTCATCGCCAAAGCACATGCAGTGCGGTGCATGCACGTGTTAGCTGAGTTCTTAATTAGGCCTATTCATACAGTAGATTTGGGAAGCTAAGGTACCTCCCTTTATATCATTTACCCAAATGATGATCCATCTAGGGTCGTCACTCCTAGTTAATCACGCAAGTTATAGGGCAACATCACCCCTGATTTGAAAAGCAGTGGATAGGCAAGTTTAGGTCACTACAGAAGGCTCGTCACCTTAGCGTAGGCCTAGTTTATACTCGAGGTCACTACGGAAAGGCTTGTCACCTTAGCGTAGGCCGACAACTCGAATACAGTGTCCCATACTACCGTATTCGGCTCACAAATTTGGGTTGCTCACTGGACACTACGGGGAGGCTCGTCACCCTAGCGTAGGCTGACAGCTCGACCACGATGTCCCATACCATCATGCCCGACTCATGAGTCTTAGCGGATCGTGGTACCAAGGTTAAACGGGCTTTTCATTAGTAAGTGGTACCTTAGATTCAAGCAGTAGCGTCCATACATGGTGAACATACATTAGACCAATTGGGTTACTTGACAAGCTCGACTGGTACGAGTGCACGTTAAATTAATCGACATGGAGCGCATACGCACTCCTCGTGGCCTAACCACTGTTGATAATCACCATACGACTCGGATTGATCGAACGTATCTATTGTGGCGAAACTAGTTCGGCCACTGATCGTAAACTGTTACCGATTGCCTGGACTACGTATTAGTCCCAATCATACTCAAATACAATAGACATTCATATGTGATAGTCAAACAACATGTGACAACCAATTCAAATATAAATCTTATTTGAGCATTTTAACAAACACAAAGTGCACATGTTATCATACATAAACATTTCATCAATAAATCACGTAGTAGCGAGATATGTTACATGAAGGAAACTGTAACTATAGATACGGTAATTGAGAATCCTATCTCAAAATACATTTCAACAAGCAACTCCTCATTCAGACATTTTATTAAACAGTTAGACTACACTTATCAACGTACATGTAATAAATTAGTTATAACATATACTATAGTAAATCCCTTCACAAAGGAGTTGTCACACATACAACAATCATGTATTCTCAATCAATGATCATGGCATGCACAAATCATAATTCCATATTTATTCAAACATTTTAACAAACACATGGAATGCATTATATTCAACATAGTTCATATATATATATATGTGTGTGTGTGTGTAATACACGGAAAACATCGCATCTAAGTATATGTGATAGCAATCAAGTCAGTCATAAATCATTAACTAACATTGAAAGCCTTGAAAACCATAACCTAAACGTATATAGTCTGCACCTTTCGTCGGTTTACTCGTTACGAACTTGGTTAATTCACAACGTCTTTGTCTACGGCACGACGGCTACCTAAACATTGAAATAGGTTAGCTTTTTCACCGATTTCTTTATTTGGATTCCTAAAACAGATTAGGGTTAGGATTTCTTGCCCAAAAATGAAGTCAGAATCGACGGTGTAGCGATACGGGAGAGATGATTCGGTACGTGTAGTGGTGGGAATAAATCCCGGCAACTAACTCCTGATCTCTCTCTTCTCCTCACTCTTTCCTCCTCTTCTCTCTCTTCTCTCTCGTAGGGTTAGGGAATTCATATAGAATGAGAGAGGGGTGGGTTTAGGGCATTATATAGGCCCGGAAGTGATGTCAATGGCCCTAGGGCTATGATATACTTAAGTTATAGCCAAAAGATGACTGTTTCGGGCCAACGGAGCTCATCTGGGGGTTCATTACCTGTATACGGTCTGGAGAAGGTTCCCTGACAATGGATCTATGTCAGGTTAATATTTTGGTCCAATAGGGTTTGTGGATCGACTATGGAGGACCAGTTTTAATTCAACGGTCATTGTCACTCGATCAGGGCCACAAGTACACTGACATGTGTAGGAAAATTTCTCTGATCCAAGGGTGTAGTTGGGACAGAATCTGACGGTCTGAAACCTTAAATTTGGCCTGCAAGTGAACGGCCCAAATCACTTAAGTTTGAGTTCATTTCTAAAGATATTCACGTTTCTCACACACTTCGCTACGGGTTAAGTTGTGCATTTCTGGATACTATTTGGACTCGATTCCCGCGATGGTTGTCAAGCCCAGTAAGGTGGTTATAACCGTATAGTTTTGCGGTTATAAGACTTTCAACGCGCGGTTCAGGTCCGATACGGAGTTTCGATGTGCTCCCGAGAGCAACTGGGTTTTGAGATTTCTCCTTGGTTTTTAGGTAATGTAGAGTTAGCGATTCTACTGGTTTTGGGTCTTGCAGTTCGTATAGAAAGCAGTTCAAGCTAATCTACTAATTAATTCAGTTTAATACTTAATTAATTTTTATCTAATTTCTACATAATTTGACCCTTAGTGATTTCTGCCTGAAGTGGTACTTGGGTCTTTATACGGATTTTTCCAAGACGTTACAGAAAAATCAGTTTGCACGACCGGCCTTATCCAAATAGATTTTCAAAAATTCTAACGTGATAAGATTTTTCAGTTGCACGACTGGCCTTGTGGGTCCCACGACTGGTCGAGTGGCCTGCTCGACTGGTCGTGGACACCACACGACTAGTCGTGTGAGTCCAGATTACACGCTGGAAAATGAGTCGAGGACTGTATGACTGGTCGAGCACTATTTACACGACTAGTCGAGCAGTTTTCAGGACTGGTTGTAGACCAACAGAAAAATTCCGACAATTCATAACAAATCCTCGATAGGTCGAGGAAATACTAGGACTGGTTGAGCCAGTGCTAGGGCTAGTCGAAAGAATAGAATTTTACACTTATAAAATGACCAAAATGACCAACCGAAAGTATGAAATGATCTAATTATGATCTAAGGTCAATCTAGGTCAATCATACCTTACTTGTGAGATAGAACATATGAACACTTAATCTACCGATCACTTCAGTAGCTTTAATTCTTGCTATCTTCAAAGTTTGAACTCGACATACCAAACATGATCTTCAACTTGGTCTTGAGTTCTTAGACTTTTCTGGTTCCAGATCTTAAACCGCAATGTTCTTGAAAACTAAGTCTTCACTCAATATATAAAAGTCTTCACTTTCTTCTAGTTTAAAGATCTCGGTAAATTTGTCGTAGATATAGGCAGGATAGATTCAGCACGAACAGAACGAACGTCGAAGATTCAATGTGAACAGATGCACAAGCTTGATACAAATCAAGATACAAACTTGAATTGGTTTGGCACACAAAAATTTGACAATACTTAGGGTTTATCAAAATAGCACTTTCAATCTTCCCCTTTGTCAAATTTGTGACAAAACCAAAATTATAATATGCAATAGATATTCAAGCAACACATTGCACAAACATATTATGACATCATGCACAATAATCAACTCTCCCCTTAATCCACTACTCTCTGCAAAAAAAAAAATAAATAAATAAAAAATAAAAAAAAATATTAGCCACATTTCATCATCATCATATCATTATCCTCATATCATTTAACAATGTTCTCCCCCCTTTTTGTCACAACATGACAAAGGAAGCGAATAATGATAAAGGAAGATAATAGGAGAGTAAGTAGAATTAATAACTACTCATCCAAATCAAATAAAACAAAGTATCTGAACTGAATAGATAAGAATTTAAACAACATTATCCAAGCAGTTATACGGAAAAGAGTGAGAATAAAGTTATTATAGATACCATTAAATCAAAACGAAACTAATCAGATCCTGAAGAGGGAACAGGAATAGATGGATCAATTTGATGTAATGTGCCTCATATATTTGCGCATATAAGCAAATTGAGAATCCTGGGTTACATGAATCTGAGCCACCTGTTCCTCAAGAGTATGCAACCTCTCATCAAAACCAGAAGGCTGATAATCAAGGTCAGCCTAAGAATCTGATTCAAGTACATCAAATAAATCATCCATATTAACATCTTCTTGAGGTAAAGCGTCAGCTTCTTCATCCCCTCCAGTATTCCCATCAACTTGACTAGTTGCCAAGTCCAAGTTCATCTTGTTGATATTAGAGTTGTTAAATGGACGAAGATTAATAGAACCTTCTCCAACAGGCATAACTATCAAAGCATGATTAGTTAAGGCAGTCATAAGATAAGCGAAAGGAATATCGCTATGACCAAGGTGGACTCGAAACTGAATAATATGATGACAGATAAGAGAAGGAAGACAAATATGGATGCCAGTTACGACAGAATGCATAATGCGGGCCATAAAAGAAGTCAACTCAGTCTTGTTACCTGAGCGAGGATAGACATTCAAAATAAAAATTCGATGTAAGACCCTGTATCTGGGCAACATATATTTGGAACTGAGCGCAGTACCGCCGTTCCATTCTGCATTTATGTTACAGAGAACTCTCGTAATCAATTGTGTCACGCCCCAAACTTGAAAACCGGGCTGACGAAATTCCCAATTGCCGATTCCGGTGCCGACAGCCTCCGTAGTACCCCATTCTCGGCTCCCAGTGTGCATACACCAGGTTCCAATCCTGGGATCCTACAAGGAGGATTTTCAACATCAATTTGTCTCATAAAAAGCATAACCACAAGTATACCTTGAAATTGCGGTAATGACTACTTTAGTTGAAGTAGGAATATGCCTATATATCCTAGAGGGGGGTGAATAGGACTTTTGAATATTTTATGATATTTTAAAATCCTATCAATCGGATCCTGAGAGAATATGCATGTATCAAGATTACTTCAAAATAACTCTAATGGCTTCCAAGCCAAGTATAGGATCCAGTCATAACACTATTTGAAAGATAAACAAGATGCAGAGCATAGTTTATGATAGACGTGACTATATGTGAGATGCGATCTCAGATAATCAAGTATAAAAGCATTTAGGGAAATCACACAAGCAATAGAAGAAAATAACAATCTCAAACACAGTTATTTTTATAGTGGTTTGACTACTTGTCTACTCCACTTCCGGCGAACGCACTCAACCCTTAAGTGTACCGGATCTCACTAAAGGAGGTTTCACAATAGGTTCACCTCAAACCAGAGGTTTTAAATCAGGTTCACCTCTAACTAGTACAACCTACACTTAGGCTGACACAACGTGTCTACACGACACAGTTTATGCTCCCATGAGCAAAGGTTAATACACAACACCCGACTTTCACACAGGCCAAGGATCCACACAAGGAACCTCACCAGTTTATGCTCCCATGAGCAAGGGTCAACACAAAGCACCCAAGTTTTAGACCACATAGGTCAAGGACCTACACAAGGACCTAAGAGTTTATACTCTCCACAGAGCAAGGGTCAACACAAAGCACCCACCATGTACACTCCCGTCGGAGGCCTCCTATGAGGACTTGAAAGGGGTGAGAAACACCTTAGACCCAATCTTACAGAAGGAGTGATCATAAGGGTCCTCTGGACTCTAATGACTTACAGATAAGTAGATGAGCCCCATTCAGCGCGTTGTCGAAGATCTCCTCCTTTGATGACGAAGAATCTTCAGCTTCCTTGAATCCCAACTCAGAAGATGTACTAATACATGGCGATGGGTTGGGTCAAGGTTATGATGGAATCCTACTCTATTAAATGTTTTCCTATAAGGGAGATAGAGCGATTCCAATCATTTATGCATTCAAGGCATCCCAGCTTAATGATTTGCCATTAAGATGGTAGTTGCAGGATCCTTGAATGCGGAAGTTCATTCTCCAATCCACTCTATTAAATGTCAATGATGAGAGTGGATTGGAGGATGAACTCCCATGAGAGAAAAGGCTTTGGGTATATGATATGGGTATAAACACTCAAAAGCACTCTCTATTTTCTCTACCAACAACCAAGGGTAAACTCTCATTAAATAGGCAAAAGGTTCCAAGGGATATAAAACGGTCACATTTATGACAGAGTTCGATATCATCAAGCAGGGTCGATATCATCGAGTGTATACTCTCGATCGCATCGACTGGCCGCTCGATGACACGAACATAACTGTCAAACGCTTTTGAAATCTTTTGCCAACTAGTCGAGGAGATCGAACGTGCGTCGATGTCATCGGATTTCAAACTCCAATTTGACACGAGGTTCGATTCCTCGACATTTGAAAATGAGAGAGCACTTGCCTTTGAAATATTTCAGGTATATGATATGATCGAGCATCACTCGATATCATCGAAATTTGAATGTTGATGATATCGATAGCAGCGTCGATTCATCGATAATTCCAAGGAGTTTTCCTGTAGGCATGCTGGACAGGTTTTGTCCAATTTCGATGACATTGACCCTGCCTCGATATGATCGACATTTGAATATTGATTTTATCGAGTAACTCTTGATCCTAGAAAAACAACTTGAAAAACTTGCTGGATAGATTTGTATCCTAACCCGATATCATCGAAGGTCTACTGATATCATCTAGATTCAAATTTCGAGGATATCGAGAAGCTCTTCGATATATCGAGAATCACTTGATTTTCCTTAGTAGCTTTTTTGGACACAACAGACCAGTTGTCGATTTTATCGAGTCGACTCGATGGACTTGAGATTCAAACTTCAATGATATCGATTAGTCCATCGATCCATCGATAATTCAGTCTAGATATCTTTGTGGTTGCTGGACATCTTGGGTCCACATTTCGATAAGATTGAGTGAGCTTCGAGGACATCGACAACAGGGTTCGATTTCATCGAACCATTTGTCGATAAATCGATAAAGGTAGAAAACTTGAGGATTTTCCTGTTCTGTTTAAAAAGTTCTCTAACAAAAAACCCTAGAGTGTTCTATTCAATTTTAAGGGTTTTAATTACCTGGTGTTTTGGGACATGGGATGAGAGGCTAAGATATACCTATGACGAGTTCGGGCACATATCTAGTTGAGGGAGATGCTTGATCAATCTTCTTATGGGGCTCCTTTGTCTAGCTAACTCAACATTCACGCTAATTGACAAACTTGGGCACTTTCATACCCAAATCACAAAGGCAACATCATCATCACATATCCACTAATATAAACATTTGAATACAATGCTGAAGGGAAATATAAGTATTGAAAATCAAAGCTCCACAAGACCGCTGCACGCTCCAAGCTCCACGCTGCTGAAACCGAACACCACCTGCACGCATCTATCGTGCATAAGCTTATAGAAAGTATAGAGGGTGGTGAAAGTGTGTGCGATCATATAAACATCAGAGTAAGTGGAAACACTGACAATCCATAAATCGTATAATATCAGAGTAATACTGAAATATATTGGCAAGTTCATAAATACTATCAGCCTTATCCAGGCTATGCGATGCAAAAACATAATAAGCCAATATCATATACCGAGGAAATAATGTAGGTTAGCTATATAATGCGGAGACATAGCAAGCTAAATATCAGATACCGAGTCCACGAATACCGTCAAACTTAATCAGGTTATACAATACAGAAGCATAGTAAACCAAATGCTATGTGCTGAGGATACAATACAATACACGATGCAAATGAAATGACCAAGTTGAAGTGTGAAGTTGGGATGATAGTACGTAGTATCACAGGCTACGGGGTCCACCACAAGGAACTTCTATCGAAACCAGTCCCATACCTAAATTTGGATAGTCAGACTCAATGTGGTAAACTCCTGATCTCAGGTTAGTTGTGCGCCCCAACTGAAATCCTGACTATTACGAAGGTACGCGTAACAAATAGTTGCGCACCACCAACCCGAGTGGATGGTGAATGAATAAATGAATGAGTATGTAACTCCTGCTCAATAAGTCCGCATATTAGTACTGTATATCTCTGGGATTATCACTGGGATCTAGTACACTCTAAGATGGCTGCCGCCCATGTCGGCCGCGCAGCCCAGCGAGTAGAAAGGACCTCACTATCCGCCTGCCAGTAGTATACCAATGCCTACCCGGCTCATCGATAGCGGACCCATTTGGGAGCTGGTCAAACTCAGCCTAGCTTACAGCCCCCTCACTCGGGCAGATAAGGCCACACCCCCTCCCAACCGACCACGATACAGTGGGAGATGCGGCCTACAGGTATCCAGCACTCGGGCACTCATGTATCCACTCGGTCTACACGTTGGAGCGTCTCTTGGCCTCGGGGTTTAGGAATTTTCACCCACGGACATCCAAAGTGCCTAGATGCTCGAACCAAACATTTTCGGTGTCTCATTTGGCCATCTACAACATGCCTGTGGAGGTCACAACCTTGAAGTCGTTAAGGTGTAAAGTAATCACAATCACACAATGCAAGATGCATCAGTCATGTAGCCCAATCATGCATCAATCCTGCACATACAGTGCGCTCATGTAGGATAACTCCACCTATCAGGGAGTCCCATAAACCATTTGTGCTATGACATATGCAATGGTTAATCACATCTCATAATAAAGATGCAAATGATGCATATGGGCATGTATTATGATGCTATGCTATCACATACTCATAATCGGTATTAATAACTGACATCGATAATCGGCCTCGACAATATAGACATTTAACTAACATTGCCCCCAAGGAATGGCCCACATAGAGCCTAACATATAGTGGACCCATAGCCTCACACAAGGGCCTAATATACAACACCATGGGCCTCACTCAAGAGCTTAATACACATCACGATGGGCCTCTCACATGGGCCTAATATACATCACAACGAGCTCCATCGCCTGGCCCTCAAATGCACCACAATGGGCCTCATAACATAGGCCTCATATACATCACATAGGGCCTTAAACACGGGCCGAATACACATCACAATGCGCCTCAAATACGGTTCGCATATACATCACATTAGGCCTCGACAATTGGCCTCAATATTCGACCTCGTCAAATGGATAGACGGTTTGGATGGAACACGTCCATCAGTGGTGGGTCCCACTGGACGTGTGTGTATGATATCCTTACATCATGGTGGGGTCCCCACAGCCTATCCAGACGAACGACTGGGAACAAAAACATTAGGGTGGACTTTCACGTGGTGTGGCCCACAATGGGCCTCAAATACGGGCCGAACCATCCCCAAATGTGACTGAACCATCAGTCATATCTTTAAGAGTGGTGAACAAACCTTTGTCACCAGTCATGTGCCTGGAACATCCACTATCTAGGTACCACTTTGAATGGCTTGAAGCTTTGAAAGCCGTGTGGGCAACCAAGCAAGTAACCTTAGGAACCCATTTCATAACTGTTTTGGGTTTAGGAGTATAGTTGGTCTTCTTATGTTTGTAGTTGTTGTAAGACTGACCCACTGAGTTAGATTTTAAGAGCTCCTTAGGTAGATCAACTATTTTCTCAGCTAAAGGGTTTCGGTTCTAATTTTTATAGTTGATATGATTACTTTTAGTTTTGAAAGATTGAAAATTTTTAGTATTTTTAGAAAACTTTTGATAAGAACTTTTCTCTCTTGAGTTTGAGGATTCTCCTTTTACAAACTTAGGAGGAGTATTCTTCTGTTTTGGAGGAATATTTTTATCGTATCCCAAACCAGATCGGTCGTCACATTTTCTTAATTCAGTTAAAAGTTTTTCTAATTTTGGATCACCTTGGGCATACTTCCATGTATCCTTTAAACTCAAAAGGGAAGAGACTTCAAGTTTAAGTTTATCATTTTCAGATTTCAGATTTTTAATAAGGGTGGTTTTGAAATCTAGATTACATTCGCATTTTTCAAAACAATCTAAAAGACAAGATTTTTCTAAAACAAAAGTTTCAAAATTATCTTTAAGCTTTGAAAACTTTTCTTTTTGAAGCTTTAATTTTACTGCAATCTTACAACTTTCCTTGTATAGGGCATTGTAAGCATCTTGAAGATCTTCTTCATTTTCATATCACTATTCAGATTTTCTTCACTAGTAGAATCATCATGATATGAAAAAGTGAACTTGGCTAGAGTCATAAGAGCTTTGACTTCATTGCTCGACTCGGTTTCAGAATCTTCTGATTCAGAAGAGGCTTCAGTGCCAGAAGATTCATCCCAAGTAGCCAATATTCCTTTCTTTTTAGGTTTGTCCCTTTTAGGACACTTGTTTGCTAAATGCCCATATTCTTGGCAGCTGTAACATTGACTATCTTTTAAAGATTTCCAAGTTTTAGATTTAGATTTAGATCTTTTCTTATCATTTGATTTTTGAAAGTCTACCTTCTTTTTACTTTTGAAAATCTTATAAAACTTTTTCGCTAAGAGAGCCATATCATCTTCAGAATTTTCAAAATCAAAATTTTCTTGAGAAATACATTTGGAAGACTTAAGGGCTATAGATTTACCTTTAGGAGCTTTAAAGTTTAACTCATAGGTTTGTAAAGACCCAACTAATTCTTCTACCCTCATATTGTTCGTATCACGAAGTTCCTGGATCGCAGTCACCTTTGAGTTGAACCGTTCAGGTAGTATCTTTGCACACACTTTACTTTTTCGGATTTTATCGCCAAGACCCCATATAGAGTTCACAATGTCATTTAGTCTTGTATAGAAGTCCATAAATATTTCATTTTCTTCCATATGAATTTCCTCAAATTTGATTGTGAGGATTTGGACTTTAGACTTTTTGACAATTGATGTACCCTTGTGCGTCATTTCTAAAATATCCCAAGCTTGCTTTGCAGTATCATAGGATATAATCCTTTTGAATTCATCTGGTGATAGTGTGCAAGTTATTGCATTTAGTGCCTTTGCATTGGCACTACTCTCACTTTTTTTAAGTGTGGTCCAAGAAAAATAAGGTGAAATTCTCATTGATTTTGATCCATTAATACCAGTCACTTCAGTAGTAGGTGGGATCCATTCGGTCACTGTGGCTTGCCACACGTTCTCATCCATGAATTTAAGGAAAATCCTCATCCTGGCTTTCCAATAGGTATAATTTGAGCCATCAAATGGTAAAGGCCTAGTGACTGAAAGGCTATTAAAATTTGACATCTTATAAATAGCTTAAATTGATTAGCTCAGGAAACTAATCCAAATAACAATAAAAATGAGCTACTAGGCTCTGATACCACTTGAAAAGGCCTAGCTATATTTCCTAGAGGAGGGGGGGGGGGGGGGGTGAATAGGATTATGCCAAATTAAAACTTTAACAACGGAATTTGAATGAATAAGATAGCCTTATAAACAAATAAATGAAAGATAGAACTTTAAACAAATCATAGTACTGAAATGTAAAGCAACCTCAATATTCTAGTATTGAGAGGCTGATACGAATGATGTTCTAAGGACAACCTTGCACCATAAAAACCAAGGGTTTATGGCAGGACAACCTTACTAGAACGATATAAGTATCAATATCTCAAACTGAAGAGGAATAAAGGAAATAGCAAGAATTGAAATTCTAAACTATTACAACATTCCCACAATGCATTAAATGTAAAAGATTACAACATTCACATCCACACATATATTCCACAGCTTTGAATGATAAAAGATAGAAATTAAATAAACATTCAAAACCACAAGACAAAGAATTATAGTGGTTCGCCTGTGTGTACACCAACTGTTAAACAACAGCCACACAGATTGCTACTCCACTCCTAATATCCTCACACAGGAGATATCAGCGTTCACTATGAAAATAAGTTTCACAGGTTCACCTAAAACCTTCATAATTGTGTCTTTCAAATGGGCTTACACAATTCCAAAAACCCCACTTCTGAGTTTTCTGGCTCTCCTCAGATAATCACTAGATTGAGATTTTTCTGGCTTAATCTCAAACAAAAACCGAAACAAGGAAATTTACAATAAATTAAAATACCTGGATTTCTTTAACGTCTCGTACAAAGACTCGAGTATCACCTCAGGCAGAAATCACTCAGGACCAAATCCTTTAGAAATTAGGCGAGGATTAGCTAGTGCTAAACTAGAGTACCTATGAAATTAGCACTAATCACTTTAAATACGATCTGCAAGACCTAAAACTTGTATAACCACTAGATTGAGATTTTTCTGGCTTAATCTCAAACAAAAACTGAAACAAGGAAATTTACAATAAATTAAAATACCTGGATTTCTGTAACATCTCGTACAAAGACTCGAGTATCACCTCAGGCAGAAATCACTCAAGACCAAATCCTTTAGAAATTAGGCGAGGATTAGCTAGTGCTAAACTAGAGTACCTATGAAATTAGCACTAATCACTTTAAATATGATCTGCAAGACCTAAAACTTGTAGAATTGCTGACGCTACATTACCTCAAAATCTAGGATCCATCTCTAAACTTGGTTGCTCTCGGGAGCACACCGAAACTCTGTATCGGACCTGGACCGCACGTCGAAAGTCCGATTACCCCGAAACTAAACCGTTATGACCGCCTTGCTGGGCTTGACAACCACCTCGGAAATCAAGTCCTAACGGTGTCCAGAAACGCACAACTTGAGCCCGGAGCAAAGTGTTTGCAAAACGTGAATATATTTTGAAATAAAATCCAAACTTAAGTAAACTGAGTCGTGTCGCTTACGGGCCAAATATAAGGATTTAGACCGTTAGAATCTAATCCAAATACACCCTCGGATTAGGAGAAATTTTCCATACATGTCAGTGCACTTGTGGCCCTGATCGAATACCGGTGACCGTTGAACTGAAACTGGTCCGCCACGGTCGATCTGTAAATCCGATCGGACTAAAAACTTAACTCAACGAAGATCCAATGTCAGGGAGCTTAAGTCCGACTGCATGTAGAAAAGGGGCCTCCAGAAGTGCTCCATTGGATCGGAACGGACGCTCTTTGGACATAACCTAAGTATACCTTGGCCTTGGGGCCATTCCCATCAGTTCTGGGCTTATTTAAGGGTCTTAAACCCTCTATCTCCATTCACATACGAATTTCTAAAACCCTAGAGAGAAAAGAGAGAGAAAAGAGGAGGAAAGAGAGAGAAAGTGTGAGAGGAAGTTGGGGTTGCTCCTGGGATTCGATCCCTGCCGCTCCACGTGCTAACCACCACGTTTGTATCGATAATCCGGCGATTCTGACTCCGTACTTAGGTAAGAAATCCTAACCCTAACCTGTTTTGGAGATTCAAATAGTAGGAATGATGAAATAGCTAACCTATTTCATTCTGAAAGTGACCGTTGTGCCGTTAACAAAGGCTAAGTGTCTAAAACGAATCTGTTACGCGTTTACCGGTGTAAGGTGCAGATTATATATGTTTAGGTTACGGTTTTCAAGGCTTGCAATGCCAGTTAATGATTTATAACTGTCGTGGGTGCCATTTCACATGCCAAATGCGATGTCTGTTTCCCTTTACATACACATATGAACTATGTTGAAAATAGTGTATTTCATGTGTTTGTTGAAATGGTTGTATGAGTATGGAATCTGGATTTATGTTTTCCATGACTAACTGTCGTAGACATATGGTTGTGGTATACATGACAACTCCTTGGTGAAAGGATTTGCCCTAATACGTGTTATCACCAACATACGTCATGTATGTTGGAATATGTAGTCTAAGTGTTTGTAGAAATGTCTGAATGAATTTAGTATGTAGTAAATTATACTTTATATGGGTGTTGAGATGAGATTCTCAACTATCTTAACGATGTGTATGATTTCCTCCATGTAACTTATATTCTTTGTCTGTTTTATTTATGGAATGTATAATTGAGAATACATGTTTATGTTGCATTTCATAAAATGATCAAATGAGTGTAGGAATTGAATTATTTGTTCATTACTACTTTGACTATCTCATATGCTTATTTGTTGAAATTAAGCGTGGTTGGGACTATGATCTAGTCCAGGCAATCGGTAACCGGTTCTGGTTTGGGGGTTGAGGTTGCTTCGCCACCCAAGACGTGTTCAATGAATCTGAGCCGTACCCTGGTTGTCGACAATGGTTAGGCCACACGGAGTGCTTACGCACTTCATATCGATCAACTCAACATGTGCTCGTGCTAGTCGAGCTCGTCAAGTAACCCGATTGACCCAATGTATGTTCACCATGTTTGGACGCTACTGCTTGAACCTAAGGTACCAAACTCACTAGTGGAAACCCCGTTAACCTTGGTACCTCGATCCGCTAAGACTCATCAGCCGGACATTGTGGTATAGGACACCGTGATCGAGCTGTCGGCCTATGCCGGGGCGACGAGCCCACCCGTAGTGACCAGTGAGCAATCAAAGCTCGTGAGCCGAATACAGTGGTATGGGACATTGTATTCGAGATGTCGGCCTACACTGATCCGGTGACGAGCCCTTTGTAGTGACCTCGAGCATACTCTGAGACTACGTTGAGGCAACGAGCCTTCTGTAGCAACTAGATTAGAAACTAGGCCTACACTGATCAGGTGACGAGCCCTTTGTAGCGACTTAGAACCGTAATATCATTTGTGATTAGCTAGGACTGACGACCATAGAATGGATCATTGTTTGGGAATTGATATAAGGGAGGTATCTTAGTTTTCCAATCCTGCTGTATGAAAAGGACTAATAAGAACTGGGTAATCATGATCATGCACCGCATTGCATGTGCCGTTTGGCGTTGGGTAGAGCACTGAGGAAGTGACTGACATGTCGCGACCGTGAGATGAAGAACGCAGAGGGAGTGCAGGCGAGGGCATGCATCATTACTTCATATCATTCTTGCATTAATTAGAGTATTTAGGGATGTTTGATTGTACTGCTTTATCATTACTGCTTGACTGAATTGATAACATGTTAACCTTTGCTGTATAGCTCCACTGAGTTGATCACTCACTCCCACGTTCTGGGATGGTGTTTTAAACACCAACCAGACTCTGTCTTAGTTGCAGATGACGATGCGACCAATGGGCGGAGCCTAACTTTTGTGACGATGAGGAGGCATTCTCTTACATGCAGTATTCAGGCGGGTTCATGTGAGCCGTGTCCTGATCGACGGGGATTTCTGAGATGCTGATTAAATGACATTATACATTTTGTATATTTTGAGATTTTACATGTAATTATTTGACCTGGTAACATGATCATACTTGAGAGACTTACGATCACTTATATACTTTATATACTTATCACAGTCTTCCGCTTGCATAATTTAACTGTCTCTGGAGTGTGATATGCTGTTTGGTATAATCCCACTCATGTTTAAATGCACGAATACAGACAACATTTAATCATTATTATCTATGTTGCATAAGTGATGCGTTGGAACTCGGGAGTTGAGTGTATGCTCGACCCTTGATTTTCAAGGCATTACAATTTCTCCTTTCGCTGTAGCCCCGAAGAACCAATTGGAGTAGAAGTTCGAATATAGAAGTTCAATGTCCAGTTACTCACTTTGATATGGTTCTAATTTCTAATTGATTTTAAATTAAACCAGTTGGGCTAACTCAATTTGATTTTGATTCCAAGAAGAAGGAATACAACAATTCCTCTTTTCAATTCAGATTGGAATGCATAAACAAAATCAAATAAATAAAGCTAACAAAAGAGAATATTAAATATGCACAGCGTAGCTTAAAAATTAACACAAACTTATCTCGGAGTGATGCCTTGATTTTTACTTGAATTCAGATTGAAAAACTCTGAAATTCGAGTTATATTTATAGATGCAGAAATTGCATCTTCGACTGGTCGTGTGGCCACCACGACTGGTCGTAAGTCGAACTTCATTTTGAAAATTTAAGTGCGATCGGATAAAACCGTTCCATGACTGGTCGTATGATGTCCACGACTGGTCGTGAGGCCTTCACGACTGGTTGTGACCATCCCACGACTGGTCGTGAGGAACTAAGAATGGTTGCTGGAGTTTGAGTCATAGCTGTAGGACTGGTCGAAAATGAGTCGGCACTGTTCCTACGATCGGTCGAGCAGACTCCAGGACTGGTCGAAGCTCAACCAAAAAATTTTAAAAATTTGTAACAACTTAGGACTGGTCTTAGAATTTCTTGGACTAGTTGAGCCAGTTCTAGGACTAGTCGAACAGAGTCCAGAACTAGTCGAAGAACAGGCCAAACACTTATAAAAATATTCGATTTGAATTATGTATACAAAATGACCTACCCTAAGGTCAAACTAAGGTCACTTATACCTTAAATTTAAGTAGGGACATTGAGTCTTCATTTCTTAAGATGATGGTTGACCTTTGAAGATTGTGCAGCTTGAGATCTCTGATGTAGCTTGAACTTGAGATCTTGTAAAGCTTGGACTTCATCTTGTACTTTTATTCTTGAGTTGTACTTGAGACTTGTTTGAGATCTCTGATGTAGCTTGAACTTGAGATCTTTTAAAGCTTGGACTTCATCTTGTTCTTTTATTCTTGAGTTGTACTGGAGACTTGTCTTCTGAAGTAGCTCTTGAAATATTCTTATCAATGAAGCTTGCAGAAGTAGACAAATAACTTGAACTTGAACTTCTTAAAGTAGATCACCATTCTTAGCTTGTAGCATTGATGCAGTGACTTGAACATACAAATCAACATGCTACACAAGACATAAATTGTGTTTTTGGCACCACAAAATTTGACAACCAAAGGGGCAAATAACTATTGCACTTACAATCTCCCCCTTTGTCAAATTTGTGACAAAACACACTTAACAAAAATATGATCAATATGAACACAAAAGAAATCATGCACTAGTTATAAAAGTAAACCAGTTGTAGACTGATTAATGAATCATGCACCAGTTGTCATTCACAAATTCTTTATTACTTACTCCCCCTGAGTAACACACATAAATCCACCATTAAAAAATGATGCTACTCTACTCCCCCACAATCCATATTTATCTCCCCCATATATCCATATTTAGCAAACTTAAATTATTCTCCCCCTTTTTGTCACAATATGGCAAAGGAAAAAAGGAATAAAATGGAAGTGGAAGACCAATAAGAGAGTAATTAAAGGAATAACTAGTTAAGATATGCTAAAAAAAAATAAGTAACTTCAAAGTTCACATATCATTAACCAGCTGAACAAAAAGTCAGTCATACAAACTGAAGTAAAATCAAAGTCCACACACCAAAAAAAATAGTATAAAAGATATTACAGACCAAAGGATAAACCAATTAATCAGATCCTGAAGAAGGAGTAGGTATGGTAGGATCAAGTTAATGAAGGCCCTTGTTAATGCGCCTAAGATACTTGCGCATATATTTAAATTGCAAATAATGGGCAACATTCATGTTCCCTACCTTTTCCTCAAGTGCACGAAGACGAGCATCAAAATCAGATGACTCATAGTCAGGATCATTTCCAAAGTCTAATTCAATTTCATCAAAAATATTATCCATATTTATATCATCAGGAGGAAGATTGCCACCTTCTTCTTCATTCCCTGCTTCAGCACCACCACCACCCACATCTCTTTGGCCAGGAGCCAATTTCAAATTCATCTTATTTATATTAGTATTTTTAAACAAAAGATGATGAATAGGTGCCTCTCCAATGGGTATAGCAACTAGCAGTGAGTAGCTAACACAGTCATAAGATATGCAAATGAAATATTAATGTGTCCTGGATGGAGTCGAAACTGAATGATGAAATGACATATCAAAGAAGACAGACAGACTTTAATACCAGTGATGATAGAATGCAAAACTTGAACCATATAGGAAGTCAGTTCTGTTTTGTTACCAGAACGTGGATACAGATTTGAAGTAAAGATTATGGGGAGAACCTTGTATTTGGGTAACAAATACTTTGCGGGGAGCACATTCCCTTTATGAGTCCATTGAACGTCCATATTACATAAATCTTTGGTTAACATACGTTTTTCTGATTCTGACGGTTTTTCCACTAGAGTCTGAATATGAATACCTTTGTCATTAACAGGTATGTCCATAAGATTCGAAATCAAATGACGGTCTACTGTAAATGGACCTTCTCTAGTATCAATATTAAAAGTTAAATTATCAGATAAAAATTCAGAGATACATGCAATCATGGCCTGTGCAATGGATTGATATGCCGGCCCACCCCAATGTAAGATGTTATCCCAACCTACAGATTGGAGAAAAGGAAGGATACCAAAAGGAGCAATGTGGTTAAGACTAATAACTTTTTCAACAATAACATTGCACATACACAAATCCCGCACATAAGCGGGATCATCTTCGGATGACCGAAGATGGAGCCTAGAGATAGGAGTTGATCTGAAGGATGATGGACCACGAGCAGTTTTCTTTTTCCCTCTAACATCCATTTTCTTGAAGAAAACCAAAGTAACAAGAAATCACAAAGGAAGTAGAGATGGGTTTTCTAAGATTAGTAAATGGAGAAGAAAAACCCCAAAATCTCAACAAAGCTTGAAATCAAGTACTCAAATGACAAAAATGAAGAGAATATAACATGAATCTACAAGATTGACCAAAAAAAAAATTGCACTAACCTTGACGAATCAAACGGTTGGGTACGACTGGTCGTGCTTATGCCCGTTGGAGAAGAAATAGGAAATGAATAAGATGAGTTTTTCTCCAAATTAAAAAGGTCCAACGTGCTACACGACTAGTCGAGGACTGTTCTTGACCGGTCGTACCACGACTGGTCGAGCACGTCCTCGACTGGTCGTGTATCAACAAAAACATGCATTTTTCATAAAAATTTAAAATTTAAATCAATAAATTATCAAATATATATACACTATGATACACACATGCATGAATAATCAATTTAAATTGCACACACCAAGATCAAATTTCAATTTATTAAACCTGCTTTTGTCGAGCGGTTTAGTGAAAATGTCAGCATGTTGAGTCTCGGTCGGAATGTAGTCTAAAGAGATTACTTTTTCTTCCACTAATTCACGATTGTAATGAGACCTAATGTCAATGTGCTTGGTACGTGAATGCTGGATTGGATTTTTTGAAATATTTATAGCACTGGAATTATCACAATATAATATCATTGATTCATGTGTAATTCCATAATCTCTTAACATACGTTTCATCCAAACATGCTGAGTACATGCATTTTCAGCTGCGATGTATTTAGCCTTAGCAGTAGAGAGTGATACAGAACTTTTTTTTTCTGCTAAACTGATCAGGGTCAAATATTGCATATCAGACCCCGATCATTACCTATTTTACGTACATGATAATGCCTAAACATCATATTTTAATTGTATTTTTGTTGCAGGATGTAATAATGAGCGTTGGACTGAAAAGGGGATTAAAAGCATGGATTTGATGATCCAAATCCACCTGAGCACGGGATGGACCCCAGAGAACCAATAATGAAGAGTTTACACGCCTGGGATCTGAGGAAAGCGAGCCGAAGGGGCCCGAAAAAGGTCCAGAATGCAAGATCACATGGTTCCTGCCATCCGATCAACTCGAAACTTCATACATGTGATGGGGGCCGCAAATTAACCACACATATTAAATTTCATCTACTGAAGATCTCGTGAAGTGGGCCAACGGACAGATCAGCCCATTAATATCTGATTCTGGGCCCACCTGATATTCAGAACTGCCTCAAACTTAAGTTTGGCGGTTGATATTATATGAAGAAAAGGATGGCCGGTGCGGATCTCGCATAAACATTACAGTGGGCCCCGCACGTGGTGCATGTACACCACGCTGCATCGCTGCCACCGTGCACGGGACCGCCGCCCGGTCAAAGTGACCGCTGACCCGCGCCCTCCGCAGCTCACGCGCCAGCGTCCGCAACGACGAACGGTCGTTGGAGTTGTGGGTCCACACCATCCATCCAAACTTCAATCTGGACCGTCCATCATGTTTGAAGGGGCCCACTCATCACTGCCTAGGTGGCAGAATTGTGAACGATCATCATGAGTGAAATCCAAGCCGTTGGAAACAAGACGGACGGTGAATCAAAAGATCAGATGGACCACACCGAAATCACTCCAAAACAGGCATTCCTGACCGGAATCTCCTCCTCTATCCAATGGACGGAGTGGATTTTCCAAGTATACATCACAGTGGGCCCCACCATCTTCGCAGCGGAAGGAAACCGCGTCCGTGCTGCGTCAGCGAGACCGGCCGCTGGCCGTTTTTGGAAGGATTGTGGGCCCCACACGTCGCCTGTTTGGACGATCCGATCCGTCCATCTTGTAGAGGGCCATGAATACTACAAAACCATGCTGATAGTTTGTTCCCATGCGTACACACGTGCGTGATACAGAGGCCACAAAAGGGCTACCCGGTGACGTTCAAAACTGATCTTTTTGTATTTTCTTCTCTGGGCCGCGTTAATGGACATTCAAAACCACCCATTCCTGACTGAAATTTCGTCCTGAATACAATGGAAGGGGTGGATTTTCCAGAAAATGCCTCTGTGGGGCCCACCGATCACGGCTGCGAAAATTTGTACTCCGAGTCCTTCTACGAATCTGCCACCGATTCCAGCCATCCAGCAGCTATAAAAGGGGAGTTTTGGACGTGGGAAAGGCATTCAGAACCAGGGAGGAGCTCCAGATCTACAGCAAGGGAGAGAAGAAAGAGAAGAGAGAGAAGAAAGAAGAGAGAGAGAAATTGGTTTGAATTTTCCTTTATGATTTTTTATCTTTATTTTTCCATTTATTTAATGGAGTTTATGGGTAACTAATCTCTCAGCTAGGGCTGAGATGAAACCCCTAATTTGAACACCCTTTGTTCCATGTTAATTTTACTTTAATTAAGATTGATTTGTTTCTTTCCTTAATGTGCTTGATTGTTTTAAATTCTATGCTTCTCCATCTATGAACTTGATCAGAGTCTATGGATGGATGTGGTTTGGATGCTTATTCTAGGTGCTTGTATCAGATCATGAACAGGTTCCTGTAGAGGAAGAAACAGGGTGCTTTACTGAACTGCATATTCCATATGCCCGATTTGGACATGGGATATGTTATTCATAGCATTGCTTGAAGGAATTAGACAATCTGTATGCCCGATTAAGGACACAGATTGTGCTTTCTCTAGATAAGTTGGATCAATCTAATTTAAGGTGAATTAACAGACAAAACAAAGGTTAGGATAATTAGGGGTGGATTCGAAAGTCCTAGTGCTCTCTCTGATTGAATTTTCTTCCTTATTCTCAATAGTTATTTTCCATAGATTTGTGTTAGCAATTTGATCCTTTATTTGTTGAATTAGTTAAGGAGAATCGTGAATTTGAATTGTCACGACCAGTTCCTGTGGATTCGACCTCGGTCTTACCGAGTTTATTACTACATCACAACCCTATACTTGGGGAGTGAACAATATTTTGGCGCCATTGCCGGGGATTGTTTCGGTCCAAATTAAATTTAGGATTCTCTCTTATCATAATTCATAGCTTAGGATTTTACTAACTTAGAGTTCTTCATTTTAGAAATTAACCTGTTTCCTGTTTTGTAGGGTCTTGAGATAAACTTCTAATTTGGTAATCCCTTTCTAATTCTTTACTTTTTCTAATTTTTATTTTTTAGGTTTTAGAAATTTTCTAAGTCTAGAATTTCTTGTGAATTTTTAAATTTTCTATTTTTAGATTTAGATTTTTTTTTTCTTCTCTTAAGTAAATTTTCTAGTTTTAGAAATTTCTTTTTCTTTTTTTTTAGAAACGTACTTAGCTTTTTTACATTTAGTAACTTTCTAATTCTAAGATTTCTGTCCTTTTTAGCTTTTTATTTTTTCTTTTTTAGAAATTAACCGTTGCTTAGGATTTTTCTGTCATTATTTTAGGAAACCTGATTTGTTTTGTTTCTATTTTCAGGAATTGAGGAAGAAAGCTACTAAGTGAGGAGAAGCTTCTTAACATCAATCATCTCCTTTTCCGGGTTCTTTCTTCCCATTCTCACTTACATAGTTTTAACTTGTTTCTAGTTCTAGTTTTCTTTCTCTTAGGTTGTTACTTAGTTTATGCTAGGACGTAGATCTCTAGATAAAGAACTAGCATCTTTTGATCCTGAAATAGAAAGAACACTCCATCGAAGATTGAAAGACATCCCAGTTGAAATGGCAGAAGAGAATGGAACTAAAACTCTTAGAGATTATTCAGCTCCTGTCTAATTCAATGCGCCTTCATGCATAGTGTTGCCTACCACCACGGCAGCACACTTTGAACTCAAGACTGGGGTCATACAGTTGTTGCCTTCCTTTTATGGGTTAGACAAGGAGGACCCATATCATCATGTGAAAGAATTCCTAGACATTTGCTCCACCTTTAAATACCAAAACTTCTCAGACGATTCGATCCGCCTACGCCTGTTTCCTTTTTCTTTGAAGGATAAGGCGAAAGCATGGTTGAATTCTCTAGAAGTTGGGTCTATCACTACCTGGGACCAATTGTCTAGGAAGTTCTTAAACAAGTTCTTCCCTGTTCACAAAACTAATGCTCTCCGTAGAGAAATCACTAATTTCACACAAAAAGAGGGAGAACACTTTCATGAATGCTGGGAAAGATGGAAGGACTTGCTTCTTAAATGTCCACACCACGGTTTTGAGAAGTGGCAACAAGTACAATACTTTTATGACGGTCTGACACCCCAGAACCGTCGCATGGTTGATGCCACCAGTGGAGGGTCCTTCATGACCAAGAGCGATACCGAAGCGTGGAAATTCTTTGAAACCTTGTGTGAAAACTCCCAGCAATGGGACTATTCAGATAGAGGTGAAAGAAATTCCCAACCACAAAAGAGAGGTGGCATATATGAGATAGGAGTCACACCAGATCTCCATGCCAAGATTGATGGCCTGACAAAAAAGGTTGATGCTCTGATGTTGCATAATGGACCCCCACAAACAACTCAAGCCGAGGCTTGTGCCATATGTTCTAGTCCTTCCCATCCTACGCAATCTTGCCCATCTGGTACAGCATTTCCAGAATTCCTCTCTGAACAAGTTCATGCTTTGAACACCTTTCAGAAACCTGGGAATGATCCTTACTCGAACACGTACAACCCAGGGTGGGCTAGGCATCCAAATTTTTCTTGGGCAAAAGGATCGCAACAAGGAGGACCATCTGGAAATCCTCCTATGCAACCTCAGCAGTTTTCGCAATATCAACAACTGCCTGCACAATCAAGGAAACCATCTCTTGAGGACACACTCCATCTTTTTATGCAGAGCTCTCTCCAATTCCAAAAAGACACCCAACAAACCTTACTAGCCAACCAGCAAAGCTTACATGCAAATGCACAATCCATTGCCAAGCTGGAAGTACAAATGGGTCAACTGGCTGCCACATTGAGTGAGAGAGAGAAGGGTAAGTTCCCTGGCCAACCTGTGGCTAATCCAAAGGGACAGTATGAGATTGGCTCTAATTCCAACCAAGGGCAATACCATGAGCAAGCCAAATCGATCATTACCCTTAGGACAGGCAAACAGGTTGACAACAAAATAGAGATACCTAGGGATGAATCAAATCAAGGTGAAGCAAAGAGACACACCAATGCATCCAAAGTCCACAAACTCTTTGACTCTCCAAGAGCCGCTGACGTGCCACCTTATGTGCCCAAAGCACCCTTTCCTCAACGTCTGGCACCAATGAAGAAAAGAAACAACTTTGATGAAATCCTGGACGTATTTCAAAAAGTGCAAGTCAACATCCCGTTACTTGACGCTATCAAGCAAGTCCCTGCTTATGCTAAGTTTCTTAAAGATTTATGCACTCAAAAACGTAAGCAGAATGTTCATAAGAAAGTCTTCCTTGCAGAGCAGCTCAGCTCCATGATTCAACATAACACCCCTCCTAAATTTAGGGATCCAGGAGCTCCCACCATCTCTTGTGGTATAGGAGATCATAAAATCGGGAAGGCATTACTTGATTTAGGGGCGAGCGTCAATTTGTTACCATATTCGGTTTATGAGCAGCTAGGACTTGGTGAGTTGAAACCGACTAAAATAACATTACAACTAGCTGATAGATCTGTCAAGGTACCCCGGGGTGTTATTGAAGACGTGCTAATCCAGGTTGACAAATTTTATTTTCCAGTGGATTTCATAGTTATCGATACTCAGCCTGTTCAGAATCCTCATAGTCAGATCCCAGTCATTTTGGGTCGTCCATTTTTGGCCACATCTAATGCTATTATAAATTGCAGGAATGGAGTTATGAAGTTGTCATTTGGTAACATGAATATTAAACTCAATGTTTTTAATGCAGGACAACAACCCGCGGATTTGGACGACATATTTGAAGTGGACATGATCGAGAGTCTAGTGCAGGACTCCTTCCGTAAATCTTTTGAAGATCCACTTGAGACCTGCTTAGCACAACATGGCACAGATTTTGACAGAGATAGTCCCATCCATGAAGTCAATGCACTGCTCGACTCTACTCCGATATTGGAGACTGAAAAATGGAGAGCGAAAGTGGAACCTCTTCATCCCTCTGAGACTCTTCCTAACAGCACAGCTTCTAACTCTGAGAAGGCAAAAGAGAATAGGTTGCTTAATGTTCTTCGAACATATAAGGCAGCAATTGAACGGAAGATAGCAGAAATGCAAGGAGTGTGTCCCACTGTATGTAAGGATCATGCTGTGGAAATGTCACGTAAAATACAAAGGAAGCATGATCCTAACATAGAAGAAATTGTTCGAGCAGAAGTCCTTAAATTATTTGACGACAATGTCAATTACCTCATTTCAGATAGCACAGTTTATGGGAACTCGCATCACTTGTCTGGGATTGGTTAACCACAGTATTGAGGTAAGTTCTTTGGCGGACCCTGGTCTTAAAGATTAATAAATTCATGGTCCATTTTTGTCTGGCTGAAGACGTTAAACTTAGCGCTCCTGGGAGGCAACCCAGCATTTCATTTTATTTCGTTTTTGTTAGTTAGTTCAATGTTTGTGGGTAACATTACTGCAAACCCTCACGAGACTACAACTCGTCCACTAGGGGTAACCTAGGGGTTTAAAGGCTTGTTGCATACGCTAAATGCAATCGAGGGCACCTGCGAAAGTGGTATAGGTAGGATCTTTTATTTTACTGATTTCTCTCTTATGCTGACTTACTTTTACGTTGATATTCTTGGGAAAGCCTCTTGATTCTTCATCCAGGTACTATCTTTCCATCACTCCTCTTCTATTTTCGTTGTCTCATCTACATCGCATGCTTACTTCTTTTACATTGAGGACAATGTAGATTTTAGGTTGGGGGTGGGAGATTAGGTTACCTAATCAGTATTTTCTTGGTCTTGAGCAAAAATTGTGAAAATTTTTAAAATTTTTCTGGAATTTCTATTGAATTCAAAGTGATTTTGAGGGAGAGTTGGGATTTTGAAATTATAAGATTCAGAATGTGAGAAATTTATGACTCTTGGATTCGGTTGTCTGGCAGATTTCACACTTAAGTTTGAATTGTTAATCCACGATTAGAAGTTGTAAACATTGATTGAGCCATGATTTCACATATCAGATCTCGTTTACACATTAAGTTTTCAGTTCGATATTAATTGATAACATGGTAATCACTAAGCATGAAAGGAACCAGCCTGAAAAAACAATTTTTTTTTTTTTTTTGCATCAGTCTATAAAGAAGAATTGAAAGAATAAGTCGCATAATCGTCATCATAGGTTTGCTCCCTATAGATGACGATTCGATTCCTCATAATTGACAAAAGAAAAGATTTAGGCGACAAATTTTCACCATAGGTTTGCTCCCTATAGGTGCAGATTTGATTCTCCTCCTTGGCGTACTATTCATAAAGAAAATCAAAAAAATGGTAGAATGAAAGGCTAATCTGTAAGGCAAGTGTTGGTTTCAGGTTTAGTCGTCATGCACTCCGTGGTTAATTACGAATGATATCATGAAATTAACAATTGGATCTCTTAATGATCGTAAGCCGAGATTACACTATACACTAATGGAACTCAATGTTTAGGATGTTCTAATTAATGGATTAATATTTTGAACTTGATTATGAAGTTTACTGTAAGCTTGATTTCAGGAGAAAAATCTTCTCACCATTCACGAATTTTAGAATTTTCACATCTCAACTATCTGTTCACAAGTCACTTGAGTTTACAAGAATTGTCTTTTATTTCTGAAAGTATTTTTTCGCATGTTTTGCTCGGGACTAGCAAAATGCTGGTTTGGGGTTGTGATCAGGGTCAAATATTGCATATCAGACCCTGATCATTACCTATTTTACGTACATGATAATGCCTAAACATCATATTTTAATTGTATTTTTGTTGCAGGATGTAATAATGAGCGTTGGACTGAAAAGGGGATTAAAAGCATGGATTTGATGATCCAAATCCACCTGAGCACGGGATGGACCCCAGAGAACCAATAATGAAGAGTTTACACGCCTGGGATCTGAGGAAAGCGAGCCGAAGGGGCCCGAAAAAGGTCCAGAATGCAAGATCACATGGTTCCTGCCATCCGATCAACTCGAAACTTCATACATGTGATGGGGGCCGCAAATTAACCGTACATATTAAATTTCATCTACTGAAGATCTCAGGAAGTGGGCCAACGGACAGATCAGCCCATTAATCTCTGATTCTGGGCCCACCTGATATTCAGAACTGCCTCAAACTTAAGTTTGGCGGTTGATATTATATGAAGAAAAGGATGGCCGGTGCGGATCTCGCATAAACATTATAGTGGGCCCCGCACGTGGTGCATGTACACCACGCTGCATCGCTGCCGCCGTGCACGGGACCGCCGCCCGGTCAAAGTGACCGCTGACCCGCGCCCTCCGCAGCTCACGCGCCAGCGTCCGCAACGACGAACGGTCGTTGGAGTTGTGGGTCCACATAGTCCATCCAAACTTCAATCTGGACCGTCCATCATGTTTGAAGGGGCCCACTCATCACTGCCTAGGTGGCAGAATTGTGAACGATCATCATGAGTGAAATCCAAGCCGTTGGAAACAAGACGGACGGTGAATCAAAAGATCAGATGGACCACACCGAAATCACTCCAAAACAGGCATTCCTGACCGGAATCTCCTCCTCTATCCAATGGACGGAGTGGATTTTCCAAGTATACATCACAGTGGGCCCCACCATCTTCGCAGCGGAAGGAAACCGCGTCCGTGCTGCGTCAGCGAGACCGGCCGCTGGCCGTTTTTGCGAAGGATTGTGGGCCCCACACGTCGCCTGTTTGGACGATCCGATCCGTCCATCTTGTAGAGGGCCATGAATACTACAAAACCATGCTGATAGTTTGCTCCCATGCGTACACACGTGCGTGATACAGAGGCCACAAAAGGGCTACCCGGTGACGTTCAAAACTGAGCTTTTTGTATTTTCTTCTCTGGGCCGCGTTAATGGACATTCAAAACCACCCATTCCTGACTGAAATTTCGTCCTGAATACAATGGAAGGGGTGGATTTTCCAGAAAATGCCTCTGTGGGGCCCACCGATCACGGCTGCGAAAATTTGTACTCCGAGTCCTTCTACGACTCTGCCACCGATTCCAGCCATCCAGCAGCTATAAAAGGGGAGTTTTGGACGTGGGAAAGGCATTCAGAACCAGGGAGGAGCTCCAGATCTACAGCAAGGGAGAGAAGAAAGAGAAGAGAGAGAAGAAAGAAGAGAGAGAGAAATTGGTTTGAATTTTCCTTTATGATTTTTTATCTTTATTTTTCCATTTATTTAATGGAGTTTATGGGTAACTAATCTCTCAGCTAGGGCTGAGATGAAACCCCTAATTTGAACACCCTTTGTTCCATGTTAATTTTACTTTAATTAAGATTGATTTGTTTCTTTCCTTAGTGTGCTTGATTCTTTTAAATTCTATGCTTCTCCATCTATGAACTTGATCAGAGTCTATGGATGGATGTGGTTTGGATGCTTATTCTAGGTGCTTGTATCAGATCATGAACAGGTTCCTGTAGAGGAAGAAACAGGGTGCTTTACTGAACTGCATATTCCATATGCCCGATTTGGACATGGGATATGTTATTCATAGCATTGCTTGAAGGAATTAGACAATTGTATGCCCGATTAAGGACACAGATTGTGCTTTCTCTAGATAAGTTGGATCAATCTAATTTAAGGTGAATTAACAGACAAAACAAAGGTTAGGATAATTAGGGGTGGATTCGAAAGTCCTAGTGCTCTCTCTGATTGAATTTTCTTCCTTATTCTCAATAGTTATTTTCCATAGATTTGTGTTAGCAATTTGATCCTTTATTTGTTGAATTAGTTAAGGAGAATCGTGAATTTGAATTGTCAAGACCAGTTCCTGTGGATTCGACCTCGGTCTTACCGAGTTTATTACTACATCACAACCCTATACTTGGGGAGTGAACATAAACCAAGAAACTAAACAATTTTCGATATAGAAACAATCGCCACTGGTTGATTTTCTATCATCGATATTACCAGCCCAATCAGCATCTGAATACCCGGCCAACTGAACAATAGTATCATATGGATACCAGAGACCCAAATTAGCAGAGCTTGCGACATATCGCATAATCCGCTTAACAACAGTTAGATGAGATTCTTTAGGGTTAGACTGATATCTAGCACAAATACTAACACTTAAAGCAATATCAGGTCTACTTGCAGTTAAATAAAGTAAACTGCCAATCATGTTATGATATAGTTTAGGATCTACATTTTTACCTGTAGAGTCTTTTGAGAGTCTTAAGGTTGTACTCATAAGAGTATCAAAATTTTTACCATTCTCAAATCTGAACTTTTTAATCAAGTTCAAAGCATATTTGGTTTGAGAAATAAAAATAACATCAAGTTGTTGTTTTACTTGCAACCCTAGGAAATAATTCAATTCCCCAACCATGCTCATTTCGAACTTAGATTTCATTAAATCTGCAAACTCAACAGTCATGTTAGTACAGGTAGATCCATAAATAATATCATCAACATAGATTTGTACCATTAAGATATGATCGTTATGTTTCTTAACAAACAGAGTTTTATCAACACTTCCCATTAGAAAATTACGACTTAGTAAAAACTTAGTCAATTTTTCATACCATGCCCTAGGAGCTTGTTTCAAACCATAGAGAGCCTTTTTAAGGCGATAGACATGATCAGTGTTCTTAGGGTCTTCAAAACCCATTGGTTATTCAACATACACTTTTTCATGTAGATCACCATTTAAGAAGGCATTCTTTACGTCCATTTGATAAATTTTGAATTTTCTAAAGTAAGCAATGGATATAAATAGTTTGATTAATTCATGATGAGCTACTGGGGCAAATGTTTCATCATAGTTGATGCCTTCAATTTGAGTGTACCCTTGTACAACTAGCCTAGCCTTGTTTCGAATTATATTACCAAGTTTATCAGACTTATTTTTGAAAATCCACTTAGTTCCTATAATATGTTTATCTTTAGGTCTAGGAACAAGATACCAAACATTATTTCTCACAAATTGGTTAAGCTCTTCTTGTATCGAAACTATCCAGTTTTCATCAGTAAGAGCTTCTCTCACGTTAGCCGGTTCTATCTGAGATGTAAAGTAGACGTAATTATATATGTCTTCTAGTTGACTACGAGTGCGCACACCAGTGAAATGGTTTGTAAGAATTTGAGTGGTTGGATGATCTTTAACAGTCCTCAGTTCAGAATTAGTTTGATTCGATGAAGTATCTGGTTTGTTAATTAAAAGAACTGCATCATTATCTGAACTTGGGGCAGGTGTATTCAAGTGATCGTCAATGACCACATTGATGGACTCTTGAATAACACCGGTCCTTTTGTTCAACACTCGATATGCACGACTGTTTAAAGAATACCATAAAAAGATACCTTCATCACTTTTAGTGTCAAACTTCTCTAGATTTTCACGGTCATGTAAAATATAGCACTTGTTGCCAAAAACTCAAAAGTTTTTGACAGTAGGCTTCTTATCGAACCATAATTCATAAGCAGTTTTATTATTTGACTTACTTGTATAAACCCGGTTAATTGTATAGCAGGCAGTATTTACAGCTTCAGCCCAAAGATTTTTAGAGGGCTTCATACTATTTAACATTATATTAGCCATTTCTTGAAGCACTGTATTTTTTCTTTTAACAATTCCATTTTATTGTGGTGTTTTGGGTGCAGAGAATTCATGAGATATTCCCTGATTGCAACAGAATTTCTCAAAACTACTATTTTTGAATTCTGATCCATGTTCACTACGGATCTTACTAACTTGAGAACCTTTTTCAATTTGGATCTGTTTGAGAATCTTTTTTACTTCATCATGGGTTTCTGATTTATCTCTTAAGAAGGTTACCCAAGTGAATCTGGTATAATCATCCACGATCACCAATATGTATTTTTTGCCACCTTGACTCTCCGTCCTGGTTGGTCCTGCAAGATCCATGTGGAGAAGTTCGAGCGGTTTTGATGCGGCATTGGAGTTCACCTTTTTGTGAGAACTCCTAGTTTGTTTGCCAATCTTGCATTCGCCACATATTTTGTTTACTTTTTGAAGTTTAGGTAGACCTCTTATTAGTTCTCTTTTGCTCAATCTATAAAGATTGCGATAGTGTACATGTCCAAGGCGTTTATGCCGGTCTCATCAGTATGGACCATGTAACACAGTTGATTAGATGAGCTAGAATCACTCACGATGTAGCAGTTTTCAGAAGTTCTACAACCAGTTAATATTACAAAACCATTTTTGTTTAATATTCACACCCTAGGTTAGAAAATTTAATACTATGATTTTTATCGCAAATTTGAGAAATGCTTAACAAGTTATGTTTTAAACCTTCAACATACAGAACATTCTCAAATAAGGGGAGTTTAGAAAGTTGAACTGTACCTTGGCCAATAATCTTATAGTTGCTACCATCACCAAATGTGACTGAACCATCAGTCATGTCTTTAAAAGTGGTGAACAAACCTTTGTCACCAGTCATGTGCCTAGAACATCCACTGTCTAGGTATCACTTTGAATGGCTTGAAGCTTTGAAAGCCGTGTGGGCAACCAAGTAAGTAACCTTAGGAACCCATTTCATAACTGTTTTGGGTTTAGGAGTATAGTTGGTCTTCTTATGTTTGTAGTTGTTGTAAGACTGACCCACTGAGTTAGATTTTATGAGCTCCTTAAGTAGATCAACCGTTTTCTCAGCTAAAGGGTTTCGGTTCTATTTTTTATAGTTGATATGATTACTTTTAGTTTTGAAAGATTGAAAAGTTTTAGCATTTTTAGAAAACTTTTGATTAGAACTTTTCTCTCTTGATTTTGAGGATTCTCCTTTTACAAACTTAGGAGGAGTATTCTTTTGTTTTGGAGGAATATTTTTATCGTATTCCAAACTAGATCGGTCGCCACATTTTCTTGATCCAGTTAAAAGTTTTTCTAAATTTGGATCACCTTGGGCATACCTCCATGTATCCTTTAAACTAAAAAGGGAAGAAACTTCAAGTTTAAGTTTATCATTTTCGGATTTCAGATTTTCAATAAGGGTGGTTTTGAAATTTAGATCACATTTGCATTTTTCAAAACAATCTGAAAGATGAGATTTTTCTAAAACAATAGTTTCAAAATTATCTTTAAGTTTTGAAAACTTTTCTTTTTGAAGCCTTAATTTTACTGCAATCTTACAACTTTCCTTATATAAGGCATTGTAAGCATCTTGAAGATCTTCTTCATTTTCATGATCACTATTTAGATTTTCTTCACTAGTAGAATCATCATGATTTGAAAAAGTGAACTTAGCTAGAGTCATAAGAGCTTTGACTTCATTGCTCGACTCGGTTTTAGAATCTTCTGATTCAAAAGAGGCTTCAATGCCAGAAGATTCATCCCAAGTAGCCGACATTCCTTTCCTTTTAGGTTTGTCCCTTTTAGGACACTTGTTTGCTAAATGCCCATATTCTTGGCAGTTGTAACATTGACTATCTTGTAAAGATTTCCAAGTTTTAGATTTAGATTTAGATCTTTTCTTATCATTTGATTTTTGAAAGTCTACTTTCTTTTTACTTTTGAAAATCTTATAAATCTTTTTCGCTAAGAGAGCCATATTATCTTCAGAATTTTCAAAATCAGAATTTTCTTGAGAAATACATTTGGAAGACTTAAGGGCTATAGATTTACCTTTAAGAGCTTTAAAGTTTAACTCATAGGTTTGTAAAGACCCAACTAATTCTTCTACCCTCATATTGTTCGTATCACGAAGTTCCTGGATCGCAGTCACCTTTGAGTTGAACCGTTCAAGTAGTGAGCATAGTATCTTTGTACACACTTTACTTTCTGGGATTTTATCGCCAAGACCCACATAGAGTTCACAATGTCATTTAGTCTTATATAGAAGTCCATAAACATTTCATTTTCTTCCATATGAATTTCCTCAAATTTGGTTGTGAGGATTTGGACTTTAGACTTTTTGACAATTGATGTACCCTCGTGTGTCATTTCTAAAATATCCCAAGCTTGCTTTGCAGTTTCACATGATATAATCCTTTTGAATTCATCCAGTGATAGTATGCAAGTTATTGCATTTAGTGCCTTTGCATTGGCACAACTCTCACTTTTCTGAAGAGTGGTCCAAGAAAAATAAGGTGAAATTCTCATTGATTTTGATCCATCGATACCAGTCACTTCAGTGGTAAGAGGGATCCATTCGGTCACCGTGGCTTGCCACACGCTCTCATCTATGGATTTAAGGAAAATCCTCATCCTGGCTTTCCAATAGGCATAATTTGAAACATAAAATGTGGAGGCTTAGTGACTGAAAGGTTATCAAAATTCGACATCTTATAAATAGCTTAAATCGATTTGCTTAGGAAATTAATCCAAATAACAATAAAAACGAGCTATTAGGCTCTGATACCACTTGAAAAGGCCTAGCTATATGTCCTGAAGGGGGGGGGGGGGGGGGGGGGGGGGGGGGGTGTGAATAGGACTATGCCAAATTAAAACTTTAATAGAGGAATTTAAATGAATAAGATAGCCTTATAAACAAATAAATGAAAGATAGAACTTTAAACAAATCACAGTACTAAAATGTAAAGCAACCTTAATATTCCAGTATTGAGAGGCTGATACGAATGATGTTCTAAGGACAACCTTGCACCATAAAAACCAAGGGTTTATGGCAGGACAACCTTACTAGAACGGTATAAGTATCAATATCTCAAACTGAAGAGGAATAAAGAAAATAACAAGAATTGAAATTCTAAACTATTACAACATTCCCACAATGCTTGAAATGTAAAAGATTACAACATTCACATCCACACATACATTCCACAGCTTTGAATGATAAAAGATCGAAATTAAATAAACATTCAAAACCACAAGACAGAATTATAATGGTTCACCTGTGTGTACATCAACTGTTAAACAACAGCCACACAGATTGCTACTCTACTCCTAATATCCTCACACAGGGGATATCAGCGTTCACTGTGAAAATAGGTTTCACAGGTTCACCTAAAACCTTCATAATTGTGTCTTTTAAATGGGCTTACACAATTCCAAAAACCCCACTTCTGAGTTTTCTGGCTCTCCTCATATAACCACTAGATTGAGATTTTTATGGCTTAATCTCAAACAAAAACCAAAACAAGGAAATTTACATTAAAGTAAAATACCTGGATTTCTCCTTTCGTTGTAGCCCGGAAGAACCAATTGGAGTAGAAGTTCGAATATAGAATTTCAATGTCCAATTACTCACTTTGATATGGTTCTAATTTCTAATTGATTTTAAATTAAACCAGTTGGGCTAGCTCAATTTGATTTTGATTCCAAGAAGAAGGAATACAACAATTCCTCTTTTCAATTCAGATTGGAATGCATAAACAAAATCAAATAAATAAAGCTAACAAAAGAGAATATTAAATATGCACAACGTAGCTAAAAAATTAACACAAACTTATCTCAGAGTGATGCCTTGATTTTTACTTGAATTCAGATTGAAAAACTCTGAAATTCATGTTCTATTTATAGATGCAGAAATCGCATTTTCGACAAGTCGTGTGGCCACCACGACTGGTCGTAAGTCGAACTGCATTTTGAAAATTTAAGCGCGATCGGATAAAACCGTTCCACGACTAGTCGTATGATGTTCACGACTGGTCGCGAGGCCTTCACGACTGGTCGATCCCACGACTGGTTGTGAGGAACCAAGAATGGTTGCTGGAGTTTGAGTCATAGCTGCAGGACCGGTCGAAAATGAGTCGGCACTGTTCCTACGACCGGTCGAACAGACTCCAGGACTGGTCGAAGCTCAACCAAAATTTTTAAAAAATTTACAACAACTTAGGACTGGTCTTAGAATTTCTTGGACTGGTCGAGCCAGCTCTAGGACTAGTCGAACAGAGTCCAGGACTAGTCGAAGAATAGACCAAACACTTATAAAAATATTCGATTTGAATTATGTATTCAAAATGACCTACCCTAAGGTCAAACTAAGGTCACTTATACCTTAAATGTGAAGTAGGGACATTGAGTCTTCATTTCTTAAGATGATGGTTGACCTTTGAAGATTGTGAAGCTTGAGATCTCTGATGTAGCTTGAACTTAAGATCTTGTAAAGCTTGGACTTCATCTTGTACTTTTATTCTTGAGTTGTACTTGAGACTTGTTTGAGATCTCTGATGTAGCTTGAACTTGAAATCTTTTAAAGCTTGGACTTCATCTTGTACTTTTATTCTTGAGTTGTACTTGAGACTTGTCTTCTAAAGTAGCTCTTGAAATATTCTGATCATTGAAACTTGCAGAAGTAGACAAATAACTTGAACTTGAACTTCTTGAAGTTGATCACCGTTCTTAGCTTGTAGCATTGATGCAGTGACTTGAACATACAAATCAACATGCTACACAAGACATAGATTGTGGTTTTGGCATCACAAAATTTGACAACCAAAGGGGCAAATAACTATTGCACTTACAGACTCGTCGATAGCGGACCCATTCCTCGAGCTGGTCAAACTCAGCCTAACCTTGGCCCCTCCTCACGGGTGGGTAAGGCCGCACCCCCTTCCAACTGACCATGACACAGTGGAAAGCCCGACCTTTTAGTAATTGGCACTCGGCGCTCATGCACCCACTTGGTCTAGAGGTTGGAGCAACCTCCTGGTTCTATAACGGTTTAGGGACTTTCACCCAGGGATATCTATAGCACCCTATGTATAACAAGATTTTCGGTATCCAATCCTGCCAACCACGATATGCTTGTAGAAGTTATGGCCCTGATGTTGCTAGGGCGTACTGTATACATGTCACACAATGCGAGATGCATGAGTCACGCAATCTAGTCATATAGCAATCATGCGCGTACCGCGCACTCATTTGGGCATCTTCCCCTTACCAGAGAGTCCCATAACAATCTGCCCAATGGCATGTGCTATGATCAATCACTCATCTCATCACAAGCATGCAGATAATGCGCATGGGCATGTATCATGATGGTATGTTGTCACATACTCATAATCGGTATCGATAACTGACACCGATAATCGGCACATATAATCGGCATTGCCCTCGATAATCGACACCAATGATCAACATCATCAATCGATATCAACAATCAGCATCGATAATTGGCACCGACAATCAACACATAAACAAGGTGGGGTCTATAGATGATCAGCAGATCAACTATAGTATAAAGATCGGCACTCGGCCGTGGTTATATCAAATCCGATAACACGGAGTCATCCGTCTACGGCGAATGGGGCCCACTTATTTGGGTTAACCCACTAAGAGAATGATGAGAATGGACCTAACAAGGCCTAAGGCACTACGCCAAAACAGCGAAAAAAGGACGGTCCAAAACCGTCTCAAATGACCAAAAAGGACGGTCATGGACCGTCACATAGGCCGTCAAATTTTGACGTGTCTTATTTTTTAAAGGACGGTTGAAAACCGTCATTCTTATTGACGAAAAAAAGACGGTCATCGACCGTCCTAAAAAAGGACGGTCATGGACTGTCCTTAAAATGGACTGTCATAGACCGTCTCATATGATCCTAAAAAGGACGGCCATAGACCGTCCTTTAAAAGGACTGTTATGGACCGTCCTTAAAAAGGACTGTCATGGACCGTCTCTTATGAGCCTTCAAAGGACGGCTATGGACCGTCCTTTAAACGGACGGTCATAGACCGTCCTTAAAAAGGACTCATGGACGGTCTCTTATGAGCCTTCAAAGGACGGTTATGGACCGTCCTTTAGAAGGACGGTCATGGACTGTCCTTTAAATGGACTGTTATGGGCCGTCTCTTATGACCCTTAAAAGGACATTTTCAAATTTGACCTGTTACAGTATTCTTCCTGATATACACCTGTTATACAAACTACTTAAATTCAAACTGTTTCATCACATTCACATTCACCTGTTTCATCCAAACAGGACTGATATACACCTATTTCATTCACATTCACCTGTTTCATCCAAGCAGGACTGATATACACCTGTTTCATTCACATACGTAAATCCAAACTGTTTCATCACATTCACATTCACCTGTTTCATCCAAACAGGACTGATATAAACCTGTTTCATTCACATTCACATGTTTCATCCAAACAGGACTGATATACACCTGTTTCATTCACATACACCTGTTTCATCCAAACAGGACTGATATACACCTGTTTCATCCAAACAGGACTGACATACACCTGATATACACATGTTTCATCCAAACGGGACTGATATACACCTGTTTCATTCACATTCACCAGTTTCATCCAAACAGGACTGATATACACCTGTTTCATCACATTCACATTCACCTGTTTCATCCAAACAGGAATGATATACACCTGTTTCATTCACATTCACCTGTTTCATCCAAACAGGATTGATATACACCTGTTTCATTCACATACACCTGTTTCATCCAAACAGGATTGACATACACCTGTTTCATCCAAACAGGACTAACATACACCTGTTTCATCCAAACAGGACTGACATACACCTGTTTCATTCACATTCACCTGTTTCATCCAAACAGGACTGATATACACCTGTTTCATTCAAACAGGACTGACATACACCTGTTTCATCCAAACAGGACTAATATACACTTGTTTCATCCAAACAGGACTGACATACACCTGTTTCATTCACATTCACCTGTTTCATCCAAACAGGACTGATATACACCTGTTTCATTCACATACGTAAATCCAAACTGTTTCATCACATTCACATTCACCTGTTTCATCCAAACAGGAATGATATACACCTGTTTCATTCACATTCACCTGTTTCATCCAAACAGGACTGATATACACATGTTTCATTCACATACACCTGTTTCATCCAAATAGGATTGACATACACCTGTTTCATCCAAACAGGACTAATATACACCTGTTTCATCCAAACAGGACTGACATACACCTGTTTCATTCACATTCACCTGTTTCATCCAAACAGGACTGATATACACCTGTTTCATTCACATTCACCTGTTTCATCCAAACAGGACTGATATACACCTGTTTCATCACATTCACATTCACATTCACATCCATCTAAACCCAAACTACGTAAATCCATCTAAACCCAAACTACGTAAATCCAAACACAAACAATCTTATCCACAATACATTATTCATCCACGCAGGATTAGGTGTAGGTTTAGGTTTAGAGATTTGAGAATACATTTAGGTTTTAGGTCAAAAGTTTTGGTTTAGGTTTAGGTTTAGGTTAAGGTTATAAGCTATAGGTTTAGGGAATTAAGAATAGGTTAAGGTTTAGGTTTAGGAAATCGGGTTCGGGTTCGGTTTCGAGATCGGGTTTAGGTTTAGGTTAGGGAGTTGAGATTAGGATTACGTGTAGATTTAAGTTTAGGGATTTGAGAATACATTTAGGTTTTAGGTTTATTTTTAGGTTTTAGGTATTGGTTAAGGTTTAGGTTTTAGGTTTAGGTTAAGGTTAGGTTATAGGTTATAAGTTTAGGTTTTAGGACATAGGTTTTGGTTTTAAGGTTATAGGTTTAGGTTAAGATTAAGGTTTTAAGGTCTTATAAGCTATAGGTTTAGGGAATTGAGAATATGTTAAGGTTTAGGTTTAGGAAATCGGGTTCGGGTTCGGGTTTAGGTTTGGGTTTTCAAGTTTAGGTTCAAGTTTACGTTAGGGAGTCGAGATTAGGATTAGGTGTAGGTTTAGGTTTAGGGATTTAAAAATAGGTTAAGGTTTAGGTTTAGGAATTCGGGTTCGGGTTCGGGATTGGGTTTAGGTTTGGGTTTTCAAGTTTAGGTTTAGGTTTAGGTTAGGGAGTTTAGATTAGGATTAGGTGTAGGTTTAAGTTTAGGGATTTGAGAATAGATTAAGGTTTAGGTTTAGGAAATCGGGTTCGGGTTCGGGATCGGGTTTTAGGTTTGGGTTTTCAAATTTAGGTTTAGGTTTAGGTTAGGGAGTTGAGATTAGGATTAGGTGTAGGTTTAGGTTTAGAGATTTGAAAATACATTTGGGTTTTAGGTCATAAGTTTTGGTTTAGGTTAAGGTTATAGGTTTAGGTTAAGGTTTAGGTTTAGGTTTAGGTTTAGGTTTAGGTTATAAGCTATAGGTTTAGGAAATCGGGTTCGGGTTCGGGATCGGGTTTAAGTTTAGGTTAGGGAGTTGAGATTAGGATTAGGTGTAGGTTTAGGCTTAGGGATTTGAGAATACATTTAGGTTTTAGGTTTATTTTTAGGTTTTAGGTATTGGTTAAGGTTTAGGTTTTAAGTTTAGGTTAAGGTTAGGTTATAGGTTATAAGTTTAGGTTTTAGGACATAGGTTTTGGTTTTAAGGTTATAGGTTTAGGTTGAGGTTAAGGTTTTAAGGTCTTATAAGCTATAGGTTTAGGGAAATGAAAATATGTTAAGGTTTAGGCTAAGGAAATCGGGTTCGGGATCAGGTTTAGGTTTGGGTTTTCAAGTTTAGGTTCAGGTTTAGGTTAGGGAGTCGAGATTAGGATTAGGTGTAGGTTTAGGTTTAGGGATTTGAAAATAGGTTAAGGTTTAGGTTTAGGAATTCGGGTTCGGGATTGGGTTTAGGTTTGGGTTTTCAAGTTTAGGTTTAGGTTTAGGTTAGGGAGCTTAGATTATGATTAGGTGTAGGTTTAAGTTTAGGGATTTGAGAATAGGTTAAGGTTTAGGTTTAGGAAATCGGGTTCGGGTTCGGGATCGGGTTTTAGGCTTGGGTTTTCAAGTTTAGGTTTAGGTTTAGGTTAGGGAGTTGAGATTAGGATTAGGTGTAGGTTTAGGTTTAGAGATTTGAGAACACATTTAGGGTTTAGGTCATAAGATTTGGTTTAGGTTAAGGTTATAGGTTTAGGTTAAGGTTTAGGTTTAGGTTGAGGTTAACGTTTAGGTTTAGGTTACAAGCTATAGGTTTAGGGAATTGAGAATAGGTTAAGGTTTACGTTTAAGAAATCGGGTTCAGGTTCGGGTTCGGGATCGGGTTTAGGTTTGGGTTTTCAAGTTTAAGTTTAGGTTTAGGTTAGGGAGTTGAGATTAGGATTAGGTGTAGGTTTAGGTTTAGGGATTTGAGAATACATTTAGGTTTTAAGTTATTGGTTAAGGTTTAGGATAAGGTTAGGTTATAGGTTATAAGTTTAGGTTATAGGTTATATAGGTTAAGGTTTTTGGTCATAGGTTTTGGTTTTAAGGTTGTAGGTTTAGGTTAAGGTTAAGGTTTTAGGACTTATAAGCTATAAGTTTAAGGAATTGAGAATATGTTAAGGTTTAGGTTTAGGAAATCGGGTTCGGGTTTAGGTTTGGGTTTTCAAGTTTAAGTTTAGGTTTAGGTTAGGGAGTCGAGATTAGGATTAGGTGTAGGTTTAGGTTTAGGGATTTGAAAATAGGTTTAGGTTTAGGAATTCAGGTTTGGGTTCAGGATTGGGTTTAGGTTTGGGTTTTCAAGTTTAGGTTTAGGTTTAGGTTAGGGAGTTTAGATTAGGATTAGGTGTAGGTTTAAGTTTAGGGATTTGAGAATAGGTTAAGGTTTAGGTTTAAGAAATCGGGTTCGGGTTCAGGATCGGTTTTAGGTTTGGGTTTTCAAGTTTAGGTTTAGGTTTACGTTAGGGAGTTGAGATTAGGATTAGGTGTAGGTTTAGGTTTAGAGATTTGAGAATACATTTAGGTTTTAGGTCATAGGTTTTGGTTTAGGTTAAGGTTTAGGTTTAGGTTATAAGCTATAGGTTTAGGGAATTGAGAATAGGTTAAGGTTTAGGTTTAGGGAATCGGGTTTGGGTTCGGGATCATGTTTAGGTTTGTGTTTTCAAGTTTAGGTTTAGGTTTAGGTTAGGGAGTTAAGATTAGGATTAGGTGTAGGTTTAAGTTTAGGGATTTGAGAATACATTTAGGTTTTAGGTTTAGGTTTAGGTTGTAGGTTATTGGTTAAGGTTTACGTTTTAGGTTTAGGTTAAGGTTAGGTTATAGGTTATAGGTTATAGGTTATAGGTTACGGTCATAGATTTTGGTTTTAAGGTTATAGGTTTAGGTTAATGTTAAGGTTTTAGGTCTTATAAGCTATAGGTTTAGGGAATTGAGAACATGTTAAGGTTTAGGTTTAGGAAATCGGGTTCGGGTTCGGGATTGGGTTTAGGTTTGGGTTTTCAAGTTTAGGTTTAGGTTTAAGTTAGGGAGTTGAGATCAGGATTAGGTGTAGGTTTAGGTTTAGAGATTTGAGAATACATTTAGGTTTTAGATCATAGGTTTTGGTTTAGGTTAAGGTTAAGGTTATAGGTTTAGGTTAAGGTTTAAGTTTAGGTTAAGGTTTAGGTTATAAGCTATTGGTTTAGGGAATTGAGAATAGGTTAAGGTTTAGGTTTAGGGAATCGGGTTCAGGTTTGGGATCGGGTTTAGGTTTGGGTTTTCTAGTTTAGGTTTAGGTTTAGGTTAAGGAGTTGAGATTAGGATTAGGTGTAGGTTTAAGTTTAGGGATTTGAGAATACATTTAGGTTTTAGGTTTAGGTTTAGGCTGTAGGTTATTGGTTAAGGTTTAGGTTTTAGGTTTAGGTTAAGATTAGGTTATATGTTATAAGTTATAGGTTAAGGTTTTAGGTCATAGGTTTTGGTTTTAAGGTCATAGGTTTAGGTTAAGGTTAAGGTTTTAGGTCTTATAAGCTATAGGTTTAGGGAATTGAGAATATGTTAAGGTTTAGGTTTAGGAAATCGGGTTCGGGATCGGGATCGGGTTTAGGTTTGGGTTTTCAAGTTTAGGTTTAGGTTTAGGTTAGGGAGTTGAGATTAGGATTAGGTGTAGGTTTAGGTTTAGGGATTTGAAAATAGGTTAAGGTTTAGGTTTAGGAATACGGGTTCGGGTTCGGGATTGGGTTTAGGTTTGGGTTTTCAAGTTTAGGTTTAGGTTTAGGTTAGGGAGTTTAGATTATGAATAGGTGTAGGTTTAAGTTTAGGGATTTGAGAATAGGTTAAGGTTTAGGTTTAGGGAATCGGGTTTGGGTTCGGGATCGGGTTTAGGTTTGTGTTTTCAAGTTTAGGTTTAGGTTTAGGTTAGGGAGTTAAGATTAGGATTAGGTGTAGGTTTAAGTTTAGGGATTTGAGAATACATTTAGGTCATACGTTTAGGTTTAGGCTGTAGGTTATTGGTTAAGGTTTAGGTTTTAGGTTTAGGTTAAGGTTAGGTTATATGCTATACGTTATAGGTTAAGGTTTTAGGTCATAGGTTTTGATTTTAAGGTTATAAGTTTAGGTTAAGGTTAAGGTTTTAGGTCTTATAAGCTATAGGTTTAGGGAATTGAGAATATGTTAAGGTTTAGGTTTAGGAAATCGGGTTCAGGATCAGGATCGGGTTTAGGTTTGGGTTTTCAAGTTTAGGTTTAGGTTTAGGTTAGGGAGTTGAGATTAGGATTAGGTGTAGGTTTAGGTTTAGGGATTTGAAAATAGGTTAAGGTTTAGGTTTAGGAATACGGGTTCGGGTTCGGGATTGGGTTTAGGTTTGGGTTTTCAAGTTTAGGTTTAGGTTTAGGTTAGGGAGTTTAGATTATGAATAGGTGTAGGTTTAAGTTTAGGGATTTGAGAATAGGTTAAGGTTTAGGTTTAGGAAATCGGGTTAGGGTTCGGGATCGGGTTTTAGGTTTGGGTTTTCAAGTTTAGGTTTAGGTTTAGGTTAGGGAGTTTAGATTAGGATTAGGTGTAGGTTTAAGTTTAGGGATTTGAGAATAGGTTAAGGTTTAGGTTTAAGAAATCGGGTTCGGGTTCGGGATCGGGTTTTAGGTTTGGGTTTTCAAGTTTAGGTTTAGGTTTAGGTTAGGGAGTTGAGATTAGGATTAGGTGTAGGTTTAGGTTTAGGGATTTGAAAATAGGTTAAGGTTTAGGTATAGGAAATCAGGTTCGGGTTCAAGATCGGGTTTACGTTTGGCTTTTAGGTTTAGGTTTAGGTTTAGGTTATAAGTTATAAGTGTAGGTTTAGGTTTAGGTTTTAGGTTTAGGTATAGGTTTAGGTTTAGGTTATAGGTTAGGGAGTTGAGATTAGGATTAGGTGTAGGTTTAGGTTTAGGGATTTGAGAATACATTTAGGTTTTAGGTTTTAGGCTTAGGTTTTAGGCTTAGGTTATAAGTGTAGGTTATAGGTTAGGTTATAGGTTTAGGTTTGGGTTTTCAAGTTTAGGTTTAGGTTTAGGTTAGGGAGTTGAGATTAGGATTAGGTGTAGGTTTAGGGTTATAGGTTATAAGTTTAAGTTTAGGTTGTAGGTTTAGGTTAAGGTTTAGGGATTTGAGTTTAGGTTTAAGTTATAGGTTTAGCTTTAGGTTTAGGTTTTAGGTTTAGTATAGGCTTAGGTTATAGGTTATAGGTTATATGTTTAGGTTAAGGTTTAGGAATTCGGGTTCGGGTTTGGATTCGGGTTTAGGTTATAGGTTTTGAGATTTGAGAATAGTTTTATGTTATAAGTATAGGTTTAGGTTTGGATTTGGGTTAAGGAGTAGATTAGGATTAGGTGTAAGTTTAGGTTTAGGGATTTTCTAGTATTATCTACTATTGAACCTAATATTATCTACTACATACTAGTAACATACAACCAATATGGGGCACCATACCATAAGCTACAAGAATTTCATGTCCCCCTAAACAAGGTATCCTCCATTGATAACATATATATATATATATAGTATAAGTTTTTTATTTTCATTTACATTCCCAAATGCATTCATCATCCATCCAAGAAAATTGAAACAAGTACTATCAATCTATGACTAACAATTGAAAAGGAAAATCATGCATCTTATCTTACCGACCGACTTATGTTTCTTTTCACCTTTGTAACTCTCATATTTGTTGCAACTGCTAGTTCACCATCATTAGTCTCCCTAACCAAATCTTTGTGCAATCCCTCCATTTGAAGCAGTGGCTGAAGTTACAAGTAGGACTGATTAGTCTTTCCGTGTTTTGAAAAAAATTAAATTCTTTATTTTTTGTTGCAAGTCTACTTATAATTATCATTGGCTCTTAATCTATTTATAATGAAAATCTTAAATATCACCTGATAGTGCTCCTTTGATAAATGTCCTGTTTGGAACAAATAATTTGTTTTATCATAAATGTCCTGTTTGGAACAAATAATTTGTTTTATACATACATGTGTTTTATCATAAAACCATGCATGATGCATCCATACAAAAAAAAATCAAATGGAAATTTTTTTTATATAAACAAATTTTTTGGTGGCACATATTAGAAAACAATGTTACTGTCAGTAATGTAACAAATATCATTCAGATTTTGAAATATTGAAAGAAATACATTTGTGGGCTGAATTTATTTGCGGGCTTGGGAGTTGGATTAGAGTGAATATACCTTTCAAAAAGAGGATCCAAAGGTTTATGCTGACTCAAATTGATGTTGGCCATGAGATGGTTGAGGAATTAGTTACTTGCATATTGCCAAGGAGAATTGAAAATAAAACCAAGCCATGAATTAGTTGTATTATTTTACTAAAAGCATTAAAAGATTAACTAATTTTGATTGAAAATAGAAAAATGTAATAAATCATTGAAAACATTTATTGATTTTAATGTAGTGAAAAATAATTTGTAAGACTGAATATAAGAAAAAAAAATGAAAATTACTTTAGTAATTTTTTTCTTCTAAAATCTCAATTTTGACTTTCAAGACAAATGTTTCTCATAAAACATACGTCTGCGACCTACTTACTCCATAAGCATCGTTACATAAATATTGATAGGTCATGCGTTTCATGGCGGTGTCCGAATAAAAAATTACGGGTATGTTGACACTTTAAATGATAGTTTCTCCATATCTATAATAAATCTCTTTGAATTAGATACGCCTAAGTCCCAATTACATCATGTTGTACGTAGGATTTAGGTCCAGTTTCAACAAACTACTTTCACTCAAATTTAAAATTCTTTTGGCCTGTCCATGTTAAGAATACATCTGTGGCACATCTTACATCACCATCAAATAAAAAGTTGTGTGACCCACCATAATGACTGCTAGACATTTGCTCCTCACATTTGTTTTGCTGTTCATGTTGCTAATTCCAAAGGTTTAAAGTAGGCCACAATACAAGAAAGAATAAGGCTGGAATACCAACCATTGAATGGTTTTGAGCCCAGTTCTCCTGGCCGTAGCTACTCCCACAAAAAACACTTTCAAACTTTGCCAAAGTTTGAAGGATGATCATATACAATTGCTTAGAAATTATATTCTTAACACAAAAGTAATTCCAATAAGGCTATTCAAATTGTGATCCTAATTTAGATGCATTGGGATGTTTCATGAACTAAAATTTATGCTTATTATCTAAATATTAAATTGGTGGACTTTATTAGACATCTAAAAATGAAAGATGTCCAGTGGTCCAATCTCACCAAACAAGTATATGTGAATTAGAGGTGGAGATTGTTCATGAACAGTGACTTATTGAACAAACAAGTATATATGAATCAAAGATTGAGATTGTTCATGAACAGTGACTTATTGAACAGTGGATTAAACAATTTAGAAGATTTAATTTGAGCTACATGTATAACTTTTAAGTGCCTGCATATCATGCATCCTATGCTGCCAGAGCATCAAATAACTCCCATTCAAGGACAACAAAGTTTCTGTACATGGCCAAAAAGAAAGGAAGAAATGAAAAACTGTTTCACATTTTCCTAATGGGTAGGTGAAATTACTTTTCTAACAAGCAATATTGACTGTCCACCCCAAGTTAAAGTCCCATTAAGCTCATCCGACCATACAAGTGGAGTTTGACTTTTTGTTTTTAGCCCTACTCATGACAACTGGTCCACGTTGCTGACATAATATTCGAGCTGTCGATCACGTGGCCCACTGTGTCAATCACTTGATCAGAAAATCAGGGCCATTGGATCATGAAGTGGGGCACGCGTGAAATGTGGACCATCAGCAACTTTTTCTAGGATGCTCATTCTCTACAAACATGGCCCACCTGATGAGTTGTGACCCGGGCCAATTCATCTACATGGTGAGGCCCTCCTGATGGATGTGTTGGATGTGCTCCCAATAGTCTTCAAAGTGTAGATTTGTGCATGCATGGGCTTAGAAAACCTGTATCAGGCATGTCGTAAGATCTGACACGTGGCATGATTTAAATGGTCTGATTGGAGAATTGGGACCTTTTAAGTAAAACCCAAATAAGATTACAGTGGGAAAATTGCATTAAAGTCTAGTGGGTCATGCTTGTCGAACTAATGTAGAAAACATGATGTTAGTAGGTTTGATCTTCCCAATAGGAAAGAGAGGAAGAGATCCCTACCTAATCTTACCTCATTTTTTGATACTCGAAGTTTCATATGTCATGGCATATGCATATCAATCAGTAGATAATGTACCAACGATGCTCAAACACAAAGCCATGTGTTTTGATCTCCGGTTTGTACAAGCGGGGCCCATTTTTCACTGATCCAAACTGCTGATCTGATCTTTTCATCATGGATGGCCCATGCATTAAAAAAAAATTCCCAAAATTTAAGATCTCAGCCGTAGAATATATATCCTTATTGTTGGAAAATGTGGACCGTGCTGTATTTTCCATCTTGGCCGTGTCTTTATTGGGCATCTATTGAAGTGTTGGACTTTTTTTATTTTTGAGATTTCTTCTGGATGAGCCATCAGCAGTGGGTCCCATGATACAAAACGTCTGGATTATTGAACCATGGGTCCCACTTGTAGAAACCAAAGTATCAAAGGGTGATGTACAGACCTCCGGTCCATGCATTGCATGGGGATGGTATGGTGGATCGGGTAACAATCACATGATCTTGAATATATATGTAGTTGGTGGCAACGGTATGGTGGATCGGGTAACAATCTCCTCATCTAGTCTATTAACTACAGGTTGAGTAAACTCAGTAGGGCCCACCTTAAACCCTAAATCCCTAAATCCCCAAATCCCTAAATCCCTAAATCCCCAAATCCCCAAATCCTTAAATCCCTAAATCCCCAAATCCCCAAATCCCCAAATCCTTAAATCCCTAAATCCCCAAATCGTTTCAATCGGTTTTGAGATTGAGAGAGATTGAGAGA
>JAJHSJ010000011.1:34458761-34527932 GCA_021015155.1 Magnolia officinalis
TTGAGGCATAAAATAAGCAAAGAACTTAAGTAAGGAAAGATCAAGAAAATCAGTTTGAAGATCAAAGAAATCAGTTTGAAGATGACTTTGCGCGGGTTCGCGCAAAGTGAATAGATTGTGCTGGACCGCACAAAGTAAATGGGTTGCGCGGGTTGATCAGTGAAGACATGTTGCGCGGGAATGATAGATTGCGCGAGACCGCGCAAAGCATGTCGTTTGCGCGAGTCCGCGCAAAGTGTTTTACGGAGGTATAAAAATGGTTGGATGTTATTTTGTCCCACATTGACCAAAACAGAGATTTACACCAGTAAAAATGTCTATAATTACCCCGTTCTTTCTCTCAAAAAGAGTTAGAAGATTTCAGAGTGGAAGAAAGACGAAGAAGAAGACAGAAGGTGCAAAAGAGCATTGGGCTCATATAGTTTGTGCAGAGCATTGGGCTCCTGTAGTTTGCACGGACCCGCGCAAAGGAGCATTGGGCTCCTGTAGTTTGCGCGGACCGACTGCTGGACAGTCTATAACAGCAATGGGCTAATATGCTGCTGGAATGGCTAGAGTCTTTAAATCTTCAAGTTTTTCTTGTTCAGGAGGAAGGGAAGAATCATCGACGAAAAGGCGTATTCCTCCTAAGTTTCAGGAGATGACCGGAAGAGCACTGAAGTGCTGCCGAAATCTCTATTCTCTTGAAGATTAATTAGTCGACTTGTCTATTCCTCCTAAGTCATAGGAGATGATTAAAATCAGCGCTGTTATGCTGTCGAAATTTATATTTAACCGTTATAATTGTAACTTGCAATGAATTCTTTGTAAACTATTTTAGAATCAAGGGATACCTGAGGATGTAAATAAATTCAGAATCAATAAAGTGTGATGATTGTTTCTGTAACTATTTCATTATTATGTTTGAATAAGATAATTCCCAAATCAAATACTTTTGTTTTCTTGTCGAAACAAAATGGCGACTCCACTGGGGACATTATATCTTATTTAACACTAACATTGGGAAAGTTGCAAGACTCTCATTACTGTTTTTGGCGTCTAGTAGACGCCAAAATGGCGACTCTCAGTGGGAACATCCTCCCCTTCATCTCTAAAATAGTTTACTTAATCTTTCGCATACTAATTTCATAAATGTTTCGTTATTGAAGGTACCCAAATTCAATCACATAACATTGCTAATGGCTAACGTTGTGAGAAAAGTGAACTTCCGATTCACCGCTACTGGATTTGTAATTGAATATGCGCCAAGCCAAACTCCTGAGCATACGAAAGCAAGCACTACAAGCAGGCGCAAAGTGACTCAAGTAACAGCGGGAGTCATTTCCGTCTCACCCCAACCACAAGAAAGTGATGAGAACTGGACTTTGGTCTTGTCCAAAAGACAAAAGCAAAGACCTTAAAGAACCGCAGGGCGAAATTGCTTGTACCAAGAGCTGAGGGACCAATCACGCGTAGTATAGCAAGAAGAAAACCCGAGCTCGCTCCTCCGGCGATTTATCCTGAACAAGCTACTTCGCAGTTCTCGTTGCACGATTTTCCAGCTTTGGTCGCTCCAAAGACCAAATGGACAGAATCGCAGAAAGGCAAAGCACTGATGATAGGATCACCGATGCCCGTGTCACCTCAAACAAGCTCGCCCATAACTGTATCACCTCGATCGGTTAAAAGCACGGAAGTACACAAGAGTCAAACGAGACTCCAATGTCTCCCCTCTTTATAAGTCCTGTTACGTCAACATATTCTCGTTTTACTCAAAAAACTTCGACAAACAGTCAAGAGGCCGCAGTATATATGGCAGAGACGGGTCAAGGAAATAGACCAACTACTGAAGAACGTGTTGATCAAATGGCAGAGGCACAAAGAGTGCTAATGGATGAATGCCGGAACCTCAGAGAAGCTCTGGCAACTCTGGCACATAATGTAGCCCAGATAGTGGCTCCACCCATGATGGGAGCAACAAATGGACAAGAGAACCAACCTGAAGGCTCCCGTCCGCAGGAGATAGGATCGCGAGGATCAGTTCCAGTGACAAGAGCTATAACACAGGATGATGTAAGACAAGTCGTCGAAGAAGCAGTCAGAATAGAAAGGGAGCGCGCGAATACCGGTCGTTTCAGATACCGAACACCCTACCCGAGAGAGGTAGAGGATGTTCCGTTTCCAGCCAATTTTAAGCATCCAGATTTTCAGAAATTTAATGGGGAAGGATCACCAGAAGAACACCTGATGCATTTCATCACCAGCATGGGGAATTTCTCCACGATACCTCAATACTGTTTACGCTTATTTGGATCATCGTTGACAAGTAAAGCTTTCAGGTGGTATTCAAATTTAGCACCAGGATCTATACGCACATGGGAAGAAATGCAAGATGCTTTCATGTCAAACTTCTTCTCGTCAGAGCGCGATGTTAGCATCACAGAATTAGCTTCAGTACGACAGCGAGAAGGAGAACCAGTTGAAAAATTCATAGACAGATGGAAGACACTGGGGGCATCGTGTAGGCAGTTGCCGGAAGAAAAGGAACAAGTCAAAATGTGTCTGAACTCTATGGAGACAGGAATTGCGTTCGGACTCACCAGCGCTGATATCGGAACCTTTCGCGATTTGGCTACCAAAGCCCATGCATTGGAATTAATGACTCGTAAGATGCCAGCATTTCATCATGAAACTGTCAGAAGAATACCTGGCAGGACAACCGTCAACACCATCGATCGGGATAAGAAAAATCAAGAGGCGAAGGGCTCAAGAGACAAAAGGCCGGAAGGAAGAGAAAACTGGAATCAATCAAGGGACAGATACGGTGGAAAAAAGCTTAGAATGCTCGATTCTCATGAAGGATTTGAGTTTGATAAAGAGGACGTGGTGCCTATGATGCAACAATTGTTAAAAGCAGGTACCCTGGAATTACCGGAACCGAAACGCCCTGAAGATGTGACGAGGACTCGAGAAAGAAACTTTTGCCGTTATCATCGCTTAGTGGGACATCCGACGGAAAATTGTTACACGTTAAAGTGCATCATACAGCGAATGATAAATAGAGGTGATATAATAACCAGCGAAAGCAAAGGAAAGAATACAAGGGCGACAGTAAATGTATTGTCAATTCAAGAAAAGACTCGGGGAATAAAAGAGAAGGGAGACCGAAGGCCGATAAGAAATGCGACAATGATTACGTTGCGATCGGGAAGCAGATAACAAGTCCGGTAAAGCAAAAAGCAGGAATTATAAGGAAAGAAGTGACTGAAAGACAGAACATCGAGGATAGAAGTAGAAATGGAGACACAGCGACAAAAGTGGCTTACGATGTAGTTAGTCACTTGAAAGGTATATCTGCACGTTTAAGTATTTATGATGCGCTCAAGTTATCAGAAGAGTTTCGACAAAGTTTGATTCAAGCACTGTCTGATCACGACGTGAGAGAAACTTTACTGACAGAAATGAAGAATGAAAGAAGCAAGGAAAAGGTGGATTGTCTACCAGTAATATCTTTCTCTGATGATGACTTAATTGGTGAAACAGAACATAACAGGCCATTGATGATAGAAGGGTACATTTGCGAAAAGAAGATAAAACGGATCATGATAGACAATGGGTCAGCAGTGAATCTTTTGCCACTCTCCATGATTACTAAATTGGGTTATCGCCGTTCAGATTTGCACCCCAGCGGAATGATGATACAGGGGTTTAATCAAGATGGACAACGCGCACTCGGTAAAATTACAGTAATATTGGAAGTGGGAGAACTAATTACTACTGTTGTATGTCATGTTATAAATGCTGTGACAACATATAACCTTCTCTTAGGCAGGCCATGGATACATCAGTACAATATTGTACCTTCTACTCTACACCAATGTTTCAAATACTATAAGGACGGAATGCAGTGTAAAGTAATGGCTGATGCGAAACCCTATACAGAAGCTGAGTCTTTCTTTGCGGATGCTAGCTATTATAAATGTTTCTCCAAAGAAGCGGGAAATGATGATGGAAAGAGAGTCTTAAAAGATGTCCAAATAAATAAAGTTAGAGAAGAAAGGGCGGAATCTCCTGGGACTACAGAAGCAAGAAAAAAGTTCTATTTTGTACCAAAGCGCCTGAGACAACCGGGACAACCGCCGTTGACATTGTTGTCGACAGAACAGCTGAAAGTCTTACAGTCCAATTACACGATGCCCTTACCCAATATCGAAAGATGTAAGCCATTTGCAGCCGCCCCAGGAACATTTCAAGTCAGAGCCAGTGCTAAATATCCTGAAGCAATAAAGTTTCACGCTGCAGCAGAGGTGAAGAATGAAAACACAAGCAATATATATCATGGAGAGTTAGCACCGCAGAATTTGAGAAAATACAGTGCAGTAAGCAAGAAAATCATGAGAAATATGGGTTTTGATTGTGACAAGCCCACTGGACTGAATCATGGGAAAGGAATTCAAATCCCTCTCGGAGTTAATCAGGAAAAACGGAGAAAATTCCAAGGATTAGGAGCAGAATCATCAGTAAATATGGTATCAGTAAATATGACTCCAGCCGAACAAATGTCAGAACAAGATGCTAAGGTAGTCGAGTATCCTGAAACCGCTCCAAGACAAATAGAAGACGGGGGGCAGCCGACGATAGATGGCTTGCGAGAAATAAATTTGGGAACAGCAGAAGAGCCAAGGAACACATTCATCAGCGTCAGTCTTTCAGATCAGGAATTTGAGAAATATGGCCAACTTCTCAGAGAAAATAAAGACGTCTTCGCTTGGACATATGAAGAAATGCCGGGATTGGAACCCTCTGTAGCAATGCATCGATTAAATATTTCCAAAGAAAAGAAACCAGTAAAGCAAGCACAAAGGCGATTCCACCCAGACCTGATTCCATTAATCGAAAAAGAAGTAAATAAACTAATAAAGGTTGGGTTCGTCAGAGAAGTTAAATATCCCAAATGGATATCAAACATTGTTCCGGTGAAAAAGAAGAATGGGCAGATTAGAGTATGCATCGACTTCAGAGATCTGAATGAAGCATGTCCAAAGGATGACTTCCCTCTCCCGATAACAGAATTATTAATTGATAGCACTACTCAGTATGCTATTATGTCCTTTATGGACGGATACGCGGGTTATAATCAAATCAGGATGGCACCCGAAGATGAAGAGGCAACGGCTTTCAGAACGCCGCTTGGAATTTATTGTTATAAAGTTATGCCTTTCGGTCTCAAAAATGCTGGGGCAACATATCAAAGGGCGATGAAAAATATTTTTCAAGATATGATGCATAAACATGTTGAATGCTATGTTGATGACTTGGTGGTCAGGTCGGGAGATCATCAAGAACACCGCGAACATTTAGCATCAGTCTTCCGTCGTCTCAGAAAGAAGCAACTAAAGATGAACCCTGCTAAGTGTGCATTTGGAGTATCTTCTGGCAAATTCCTCGGCTTTGTTGTACGACACAGAGGGATCGAGATTGATCCAGAAAAAATTAAGGCTATTCAAAATATGCCGCCACCAACGACGTTGAAGGAATTAAAAAGCTTACAAGGAAAATTGGCATACATTCGCCGTTTCATTTCAAACCTCGCAGGAAGGTGTCAGCCATTTTCTCGGTTAATGAAGAAAGATACAGAATTTGTATGGGATCACGCCTGTCAAAATGCATTTGACTCAATCAAGGAATTATTGAAACAGCCGCCGGTGTTAACAGCTCCAGTGAAAGGTAAGCCACTTATCTTATATACATCTGCAGCTACAAATTCTTTGGGTGCTTTGTTAGCACAGGTAAACGAAGCCGGAAAAGAGACTGCTCTTTATTATCTAAGCCGAACATTGATGGGGGCAGAATGCAATTATTCCTCGATCGAAAAAGAGTGTTTGGCGCTGATATTCGCTGTACAAAAGTTGAGGCATTATTGTCTCTCCCATGATATAACTCTGATCTCAAGAGCAGATCCGATAAAATTTTTGATGACCAGGCCAATGTTGTCGGGAAGACTAGCCAAGTGGATGTTATTGCTATCAGAATATACTATTTCGTATAAACCGGCGAAAGCAGTAAAAGGACAAGCTATGGCAGACTTCCTCGCAGCACATCCTATAGCAGAAAGTGAGGAAATCAATGACGAATTTCCAGATGAACAGGTTATGTTGGCTGAATCTCAGAATCTTTGGCAAATGTATTTTGATGGTGCTGCTCGAATATCGGGAGCGGGGGCAGGAGTAATATTCATTACACCTCAAGGCGATTTATTGCCATACTCCTTCACATTGGGCACCGCATGCACAAACAATGAAGCTGAATACAGAGCTCTTATCATCGGAATGGAAATAGCCCAGCAAATGGAAATAAAATTATTGCATATCTTCGGAGATTCTAAATTGATTGTAAATCAGTTGACAACAGAATTCGAAGTAAGGAAAGAAGAACTTCTGCCCTATTATCGGAAGGCACAAAAGTTGCTTGAACAGTTTTGTCATGTGGAAATTAAACACATACCACGCTCTGAGAATGCAAAAGCGGACGCTTTAGCCGGTCTGGCAGCAGCTCTGTCCTGCACAAATCGAAGTCCTCTTCAGGTAACTATAGAAGAAAGAAGATTCCTGCCATCTGCAGAGGTTATCGAAGAAACCGTTGAAATGTTTCCTATATCTTGTCTAGAAGTAATGATAGATGATTGGCGTCAGCCTTTCGTTGATTATCTCAAGTATAATATCTTGCCAGAAGATAATGCACAAAGACAGCAGATTAAGCAGCGATCGGGCAAATTTGTCATATGCAGCGAAGTATTGTATAGAAAATCTTACAATGGAATGCTGTTGAGATGCTTAGACAAGCAAGAAGCAAACCAAATGCTGCGGGAGGCACATTCAGGTGAATGTGGAGCACATCAAGCCGGCCGAAATTTATGCCATAGAGTGCATCGAATGGGTTATTATTGGCCTACTATGTTCAAAGATGCGATAGAATATGCAAAGCGGTGTCATGAATGTCAAATACACGGAGATGTAATACATGTTCCCCCAGAAGACTTACATCAGTCTGTTACTTCCTGGCCTTTCTCAGCTTGGGGACTCGATGTGATTGGTCCTATAAATCCCCCTTCATCTAAAGGAAAACAGTATATTCTGGCAGCAACAGACTATTTCTCCAAATGGACCGAAGCAATTGCCTTGCGTAGTGTTAAAGAGACAGACGTGGTCAATTTCATCCGACATGCTATAATATACCGTCATGGTATTCCGAAAAAGATCGTCACTGATAATGGCACCCCTTTTAAAAATAGAGGCATGGAAAAGTTGTGTCAGAAGTTCGGCATCCAGCATTCGTTTTCAACACCTTACTATCCTCCGGCCAATGGATTAGCAGAGGCGTTTAACAAAACGATTATCAAAATAATCAAAAAAACGGTGACAGGCAACAAGCGTGATTGGGATGAAAAGTTATAAGAAGCATTGTGGGCCGACAGAACTACCCATCGTACAGCAATAGGGGCGACACCGTATTCATTAATCTATGGTATAGAGGCAGTTATCCCAATTGAGATGCAGGTGGCATCACTCAGGATAGCAGTACATCAGTCTATAACAGATGATGAAAATGTAAAAATAAGGCTGAAAGAATTAGATTTGCTCGATGAGAAACGTCTTGAAGCTCAGCAGCGGTTGCAGTCATATCAGGCCAGGATATCGGCTGCATTTGATAAACAGGTTAAATACCGCTCTTTCAAAAAAGGGGATATGGTGTTAATGCTGAAAAGACCTATAGTGATTACTAGCCGAACAGGGGGCAAGTTCGAGCCTAAATGGGACGGTCCATATGTGGTAAAAGAAGTATACTCCAATGGGGCATATAGAATCACAAATCAAGAGGGACAGAGTATCAGCATACTTATCAACGCCCGTTTCATCAAAAGATACTATCCCTAAAGATAGACATGTGGATTTTGATTCAGAATATTATCGGCATAATGAATCTGTATCAAAAGGGGGCAAGGATGAATAAGATCATGTTCATATGTCAACAAAAGAAGCTGTGAAGAAAAATTCACAAGCGTGTCAATTATCAAGCATCAAATCCAAAAATATATATATGATCATCATCTATGATCATCATCATCACCAAACAAGTTTGACAAAATCAATATCATCTTGAAGATTCTCTTGAAGATATTGACAAAATTGATATATTGCTTTACAAGACATGGATCTTCTTGAAGATATTATCTCAGGTGGAAATATCTACTACTACTATATTGGCAATGATGATGATCATAGATATTATTGCCTTACAAGGATACACCAATCTCAGTTAAAGGGGCAGTATAGCCAAGCCAAATCCTAAAAGAGCCAAATTGAGCTAAATCAAAAGATCAAGCTCTGTAAAAAAAAAAAAAAAAAAAAATGCTCTCAAAGGATCAAGCTCTAAAAGAGCCGGCCAACTATACATAAGACCTATGAAGATCGCCATTCGGGCAGCGGCGAGGAGTCAGTGGCCCTAAAAAGCCCGCGAAGACCATCGTGCGCACCCATGCGGGCAGCTGACGAAGTCAAGGATTCAAAGCCTAAAAGGCCATAAATCCGCGAAGACTAGTCACCGTAACTCCCATGCCGTCTGTATAGCTTCCGGCAGTGCCACGGGGAACGGATGAAAATGCCCTCCTGTGAATGGGCTCGACCTTGCAGACGAAGAAAACAGGGCCGCAGTGCGAGCTTTATGCCAACCGTGCGTAAGACCCTCCAGATCTAGGGTTTGATTTCAGTAGTAACTCGTGAGGAAGGGCTTAAACCTACTCATTGATGGACTGGCGACCCTAGATTTGGTGCCCAAAGGTAGCCTTGCGAGCCCTGCGAACTCTAGAGAGTTACCGTGGCCAACCCTGTGCGTAAAACCAACAGTTCACCGCCCGGTAGCGTCAATGGGCCCCTCTGATGGACCTTGGCCGTGAGCTCAAGGCAGTGAAAAGCCCAAAAGCGAACTCTAGAGAGTTACAGTGGCCATCACATAAGACCCATAAATGCTCCACTACTCATGAGCTTAAACTGTGTGTGTGCGCACGCTCCACTACTCATGAGCTTAAACTGTGTGTGGCTAATTAAATTGAAACTTAGTACCGCTAATTTAAATACTCACATAGAGAATCCCGCACTAACAAAGCATAAAAGGTTTAGAAATTGTAAAGGATGTAATGAAATTATTATATAAAGTATGAATATAATTTGATAATGTTAGTATAAATGTCATCAACATGCAATGAGAAAATGCAATTATAAACATCTCAAAATGCTTTCATACAAACATATGTGAAGCCAAATAAATTATGTCCAAGAAACATGAAAGTAAAAATCACATGTTCAAAATTACATGTTTAAAGATCTTCTGTAATCCCCACTGCTTCTGAGTATCTGCGCAAATCTTCTTTCAATTGTGCCTGAGCTACATCATGTTTAGATTTTTCTTCAAGAATAAGTTTCGCCTGATCAGGAACGCCAGCGAGTTTATTCTCCAGAGAAGCAATCATTTCTTTACTTTGAAGTTGCGCGGATTTTTCAATATTAATGGATTGAACATTCGCCTGTATCCTCTCTTCAACATCTTGAATAATTAAGGCTTTTTCATGATTCCTTCTCTCCAGTTGAGAGATTTCTTCCTTCAGGACTGCAATACGATCTTGGATAGTCTTATTTTCATCAATATGAATCTTTAATTGATCTTGAAGAATCATATGCTCTTGTTCAAGTTTAGAAATTGATGAAGCTGTCAGAGAGGCTTGTTCTTGAGATGCAGCCAGCTGCTTCTTGTACTCTAAAATCTCAGGGGCAATTGTAACATTCTCTACCGACGCCAAAGAAATTACTGAATCACGAAACTTGAGGAGTGAATCACGCAAAGGAGATATGTTGATTCTAGCCATCTTGGCAGAGCTCTCCAAAATCTCTATAGCAACATCCAAATCCAACCATTGATCAGGATTTCTGAAGATATGGATTATTGCTAACAAGGAATGTTTCACCATAAGCATTTTATGAACAGGGATTTTTGCAAAGGACGACAATTCAGAAGTAGTGGCCACAGAATCAGAACTGGCCGCACCACTGCAAGGATGAGTTCCTATAGCAAAAGAAGAAAGATATTCAAAATATTATTATGAAATATGTAGTCATGAATAAAGATAATCAGTGCATATATATGTACCTGTCACCGGAATATGACTAACAGAGGCAGAAGCTCTCTGAGTCATGGAAAGACCAAGTTCCACCATATCAGCAAAAGATGGTGCTCTAGCTTCTGTGCTTGAATCTCTGGTAGCCGGAGTTGGCAAGTCTGTAGTTTCTGTTGGAAATATGATTTCACGAGCCACTACTCTCTGTACTACCAATGGAACTACAGGTGCTCTTGGTGAAGTTACCACAAGAGGGCTCGCTGAAGAGACAGCACCTATTTCTGCAACTTGAGCACCTAAAAAAGGAGACACAATGAAAGGGAGACATAATAATAAAATAATAGTTGTTAAAATATAGATCGATATATGCATGTGGAAATTAAATCTCCTTTACCTGGTGAATACCCATATTCGCCATAATCTAAAAGTTCCTCTTCATTTTCCTCAGCTGCAGGAGATTTAGCAGGAACATTTACACCGGGAAGAGTCTTAACGGTTGCAGGGGAAGATTCCATCTCGACTTCTTTCGCAGCTGTTTCCTCATCTCCGTCAATGTCAACTTCGCCTTCTTTAAAGTCATCATCTTTATCTTCACAACTGTCGCTATCCTCGCTGTCTTCATATTGTGAAGATTCAGTAGTATCTGACGATGAAGCTAAACTCTCATCTTCTAAAATTTCTTCATCAGCTTCTTCAATGACAACTTGCTTCCCTTTGTAAGAAACGGGTTGGCTGCTCTCCGGTACAGGCTCTTGGATTGTAGGGGAAGTGGATGCTTGGCGGGTCCTTTTTGAAAGAATAGGGGATGATGTTTGCAAACGCGTTTTTGATCTAGTCATTGGGGAAGATGGACTAGGACCAAGGGGTTGTGGAGGAGATATGGAAGTACCAATAGCTGGTCTTTCTTGAACCGCTGCAGTCTCTACAGGAATTGGAGAAGATGTACCTTCAGCATCGTTTGCGGCTTGATTTGAGAAGTTCCGACAAGTTTTCTCGAATTCTCTCAGAATTCCGTGAGCAAACCAGCCATCCAAAGTGTTGATAGGCTTGATTTCACGGTTAGGGTCTTCCAATGATATCTTCCTATAAATTTTTCCAGGATGAGACGCATGGCTCTTTTCTGGAACATAGCCGATTCCGCTCTCTAAATTTCTGTCCTTCAGCCTGGGCGGATGAAGAAAGATAGAAGAATCCACTGGCAAGCATTTAGTCACCAAGTATGATTGGTGATCCCACCATTGCATCCAGCTATATGATGTACGGACTATGCAATTACAGCCTAGAATTATGAAAAGAGATCCGACGCAGCCATTCAGCAGTTGTTTCCATATCATGGCCCGGTTAAGAGGACCAGTTCCATAACAGCGCATTTTTCTAGTAACCAACCCGCAGTCTTGAGACACGATTTGATCATAACCAAATTGACGAGTAAAGCGACTGGGGTAGTAAGGTTCTCTCCAAAATTCTGTTCCTTCCCGAAGAGGTAAACTGCATGAGCGAATAGAAAAGAAGAAAGCTCTCTCTGCTGCAGTAAGCATTTCTTGGTCCACCATATCTGTATCTTCAGTGTAGCGATAAAGCGGAACTAAAAGAAGTTTATCTGATCGTCATCTCGAATTTTATTGGCAACCCACTCATATGCTCTTTTTGTCACTGCTCTTTGCTGAAAGAACCAGAGTGGAAGGTGAGAAGGATGAGCATATGCTTGCTCCGGAGCTTCAAAAGTCCAAGGAAAATAAACTCCAAGCCACCCCGTAATATAATGCCAAGAAGTATGTGCAGACGAAGCTCCAAGAGTAGGGTCTTTTACGTGGGTAGCTACTTCTCCAAGAGCCCTGTAAATAGAACATAATACTGGAGGAGCAAGAGAGTATTTATGGCCTTCCGCTAAAGCACCAGCTACAACAAAGACGCTTGGACGAATAGCATCTGCCCACTTGGAGCTGGCAATACGACCAAACTTAGCCAGTAAGCCAAGAACGCTGCAAGTTCTCCAAAAGAGCTATATTCTGGCCTTCCCCTCATTGCATCTCGAAGCTTCATTAGTTCCTTAGAGTGACAATCGCGAAATCTTCAAAGAAAGAATAAAGATGAGGAGGTTAATATGCAGGAATAGCTAAATAAGCAAGAATATAAAGAGGAAGTCGATTATCAGATTGATAAATACCTGAGGCCTTTGGAAAAATGTGTCAGCCACTGCAAAGGGGGGATCTTGTGGAAACTGGGAAATTTACTCATCTCCTTGAACAGTTCGATAGTGGTTTCAGAGATTGAAGGTTTGCGATCAGGAGAGGATACAAAGGCCAATTCCCTATTGGTTGGAATAAATTCATCGTAGAATTTACCTGTTATTGGGAGACCGGCTATGCGGTGAAGATCCCAAAGTGTTATGCTCATTTCACCATAGGGCAAGTGGAAAGAGTTGGTTGTGGGCGACCAGTATTCAAGGAAACCTTTCAGTACAGTAGGTTCGCTACAGAAGTATTTAGAAGTCACTTCTATAGCATCATAAAGACCGACTTTTGCAAGTGTGCTCGTATGCTTCAGTAAAATGGCTTCTGCCCAATCAGAGTAATAGCGTCGAGCAGTTAACAGACCTCTGATGCGAAATTCTGCTTGTCCCCAGAGTGGTTCCCGATCTCGGAAACGTTGTCAGACTGTCTCATAAAAATGTGAAGGAAAGAGGTCATGAGGGCTATGGAAAGGAGCTAAGAAGATCATGGGATGAATTTCTCCTATCCTTTGTCGCGGCTTCTACGTTTGAATGACTCCTTCAAGGATCCTGGGTTCTCTAATGGCCCATGATTCAGTATACATCAACCTTTCGCCATGAACGCAATCCTTGGGTTCACAGTCAAGTATGGACTGATGGCGATAAACATTGATGGGAATTATTGTCATGCCTTCTGCATGAGGGTTGTCAAACTTCATGACGCCTTCAACAACCCGTATCGAATCCCATGAATTTTGAAGTCTCTTCTTTTTATGTTCCTTGATCTTCTCTGCAAATTCTTTCGCCTTATTGCAGCGAGTTTTCTTCGGACGAGAGGCAGGGGGAGTGTCTTCACGAAGGGGTGGTCTTTCACTATCAGTACGAATGTGAGCTGTAGTCTTTAACCATTCGTCCCAATCGTATTCCCTGCCGTGCTTCGGGGGACATTTGATATCTCCCAAAGATATAGATCTATGGATGGGGGATGGCAAAGATCTGATGCGATCAGAAAAGTCAAAAGTTGGAAGAACAGGCTCTTTAAAATAAGGAGTCCTGGAGGTAGTCTTTGTTCGCTTGGCAAGTGGTTGATCAGAAGAAGGAGTCACAGGACGGGCTGTTTGTTTTATACGGGCCATAATGACGAGTGAAGAAAAAAGAAGAATAGAAGAAGAATGAAAAATGGCTAAGTATTGGAAGGAACAAAAGAGAGAGAAAGTCGACTAACTGCAGGACACTTTGCGTAGGTCCGCGCAAAGTGTATGGGCTGCGCGAAATGTGCTAGACTTTGAAGAAATTCGTGCAAAGCTGTAAGGTTTGCGCGGGTTCGCGCAAAGTGAATGGTTTGCGCGGAAGAGAATCGCAGGAGCAAAGTTTCGCCAGAGCAGAAAGGGTTCATACAAAAGACTAAGTTGTTGGACTATTTATAGGATTCGTGGTCGAGCACGGTACTCGACCGAGCTTTGTGTGAGGTTGCGCAAACCCTAGAAAATGAATTCTTTGATCCTTTTCTTTGATTTCTGAAAAAACAAAGAACGGATCAAGGGGGCATCTGTTGAGGCATAAAATAAGCAAAGAACTGAAGAAAGGAAAGATCAAGAAAATCAGTTTGAAGATCAAAGAAATCAGTTTGAAGATGACTTTGCTCGGGTTCACGCAAAGTAAATAGATTGCGCTGGACCGCCCAAAGTAAATGGATTGCGCGGGTTGATCAGTGAAGACAGGTTGCACGCCGCACAAAGCATGTCGTTTGCACGAGTCCGCGCAAAGTGTTTTGCGGAGGTATAAAAATGGTTGAATGTTATTTTGTCCCATATCGACCAAAACAGAGATTTACACCAGTAAAAATGTCTATAAATACCCCGTTCTTTCTCTCAAAAAGGGTTAGAAGATTTCAGAGTGAAAGAAAGACGAAGAAGAAGACAGAAGGTGCAAAAGAGCATTGGGCTCATATAATTTGCGCGGAGCATTGGGCTCTTGTAGTTTGCGCGGACCCGCGCAAAGGAGCATTGGGCTCCTGTAGTTTGCGTGGACCCGCGCAAAGCATGTAGTTTGCGCGGACCCGCGCAAACCGACTGCTCGACAGTCTATAACAGCAATGGGCTGATATGCTGCTGGAATGGCTAGAGTCTTCAAATCTTCAAGTTTTTCTTGTTCAGGAGGAAGGGAAGAATCATCGACGAAAAGGCATATTCCTCCTAAGTTTCAGGAGATGACCGGAATAGCACTGAAGTGCTGCCGAAATCTCTATTCTCTTGAAGATTAATTAGTCGACTTGTCTATTCCTCCTAAGTCATAGGAGATGATTAAATCAGCGCTGTTATGCTGTCGAAATTTGTATTTAACCGTTATAATTGTAACTTGCAATGAATTCTTTGTAAACTATTTTAGAATCAAGGGATACCTGAGGATGTAAATAAATTCAGAATCAATAAAGTGTGATGATTGTTTCTGTAACTATTTCATTGTTATGTTTGAATAAGATAATTCCCAAATCAAATACTTTTGTTTTCTTGTCGAAACAGGAGCAATCTAAGGTGGGTGTACTCCTAGGACTTAGGATTTCTATTTTCATGTTCTTAGATGTCTTTTTTTTTGTGGGAAGTGTAGGACCCACCAATCCATGGTGGAGATCCTACATCATCCCTTAGTTGTAGCCAAATGGCCTATTTGATGCATGCATGTCCATGCATGGGGTTTTCCCTCTATAGGCCCCCATGATGGAGGATTACTTAGATTCCGTAGCATGATAGGTCATCTAGACCCTAGAATCATGGTTGGGATGGCATCCCAACCATTTATCTTGAATCTAGAACATGCATGTGTTGGATCTTTGTTGTAACATATGAATAGAAGAAATGTATGGTGTGATTGATGAAGGGGAGGGCCTCAATGTGGCGGAGCCCCTCCTCTTGTGGCCGATTCTTTCTTTTTTTTCTTTATGATAGAATTCTGATCTTGCATATGTGGCCCACCTTGTAGGCCAACAAAAATCCAGACCAACCATGGAGCTTAGACGCCCATAGCGGTCAATCCTTAGACATGTGGCCCCAAAATCTACCTAAATGGGACACATACAAGGGATATTTGATGATGGGGAAGGTCTGGACATTTGTGGGGCCCACTGGGGTGATCCACCACACAAATTTATGAGGTTAAATCCCATGAAAAACCATGTTTATATTTTAATCATTTCTATTACATGTTGTTGTCCAAATCTGTCTGGACAAATTTTTGGGCCACCTTGGGGCCTGATTTATGGGTCTTTGGTGGGAATACTGAAATATAATAATATATGATTCTTATAGCCTTATGACCCACCTACAACCATACCAAATTTCAGCCCCATCTGACCTTCATTGGGGTCCCAAAGGTGTGGTCCAAGTGAGGTGGACAGTCTGGATTTTCTGCACTGTTCCAGCAACATTCCACCCTGGACAGGTTGGAATTTCAAAATTTATTAAAATACTTTTGGGTGTCTAAAAATTATAAAAATTTACAGGAAAGTGATCTACTCATGGTATGACCCACCTACAAAATTTTGGGGCAAATGGACACCTGTACACACCATGGTGGTGGCTGGACCGGCCCATTACAATATGGTGTCCAGATCAGTCCGATTTTCAGGATAGATTGATTGCTTTAAATAAATTAAAATATTCTTAGATGTCCAAAAATTCTAAAATTTTGTAACGTTGTGGTACACCCATGGTGGGACCTACACACAAAATTTTAGGTCCAATGGACCCCTGTGCACACCGTGGCGAGGGCCGGACTGACCCACCATGTTGGGACGTCCAGGTCTGTCCGATTTTTTGGACAGACTATTTTGTTTAAATTAATTAAAATACTTAGAAATATCTAAAAATTTTGAAATTTTGTGTGGGTGTGTCCCACCTATGGAAGTTTTACTCTGTAAAAGTTCATACCTAACTGACCCCATTTGGGCATCCAAAAGAATGGGCCAAGATGGTTGGACTGTCAGATTTTTCTGCTGTGCAGTCCAGCAATATGCCTTGCTAAAAACTATAATTCAAAAATGTTTCCACTGATGGTGGGCCACCTTTTTGGGTTTTCTCTTATTGTATGCATGATGAGGGACCTTGGCCCTCAATTCCCAGAGTTTTAGAGGCCCTGGGCCCACTCCAATGGAGTGCCCAAATTTAGGACAGCAACATGTTATAATTATGCTTGGCCTTTGGGCTGAGATTTTGAGGAGTGGGGCCCACCATATTGTGAAGAATCTTAGAGGTAATAATATATACCTTTAGTTCCTTAAATGTTGGGCTTAATGAATACACTTTTGAGGCCCACAACAGTTGATTTTAATTGGGTCCATGAATGTGGCTAGTTGTTGAACTCTTTAGGCCCAATTGGGCTAGAACTTTCCAGATAGGCCCATTGAACTCTTGGGCCATTTTTACCATACTATTGTGTTGGATTAGTGGGCCGGATTACACAAGTATATGGGCCCTTGGTTGCCACCAAATCAACTTTATACTTGGGCCGAGTTATTGGCCCAACTTACTTGACCAAGAGCATGACATTTGCCCATGTGATTTGAGCAATGGGCTGCCCACTAGGCCACCACAATATATGGGATTAGTGGCCTTTATGTTGGGCCCTAATATTTCCCCTATGGGCCCATAGTAGTATATATGGGTTGGGCTATGTGTGTTCCCCTTGGACCCATGTTTTGGATAGGCCCTGGGCCACCTTTCTGAAGCCTAACATGAATGTATGTGGTATGTAATGGCTGCCCATTTCTTATTTCTAATGTTGTGTGGGCCTTGATCCGTAATCAATTAGAGATGGGCTACCTTTTGGGGACCAATTGTGGTTGGATGTCCACATTGGTGGCCCTAAGGTAGGCCCATGGGCTTCTATGGGTGGTTAAAGGCCTACCATAGATACTTATTAGGCTCGTTTCATCTATTTAGGCCCATATCATTGTTCTCCTTAGTCTCATGGGCTAACCCAGGTATACGGGCCCCCACTAGAGGTTGTATTCCTTATGAGGAATTGGTTAAGTACTTAGACCCTTTATGGTTAGGTAGAGAGTTCATCTTCACTTCGTTGACACCCCTATTCATCTTCATGGCCCACTCTCATATGCATCATATGCATGCTTTATTGAGGTATGATTGGCCATGGTTGTGTCATTGTGTAGGACATGTTGGTATCTCCCCGAGAGATGGATGTTTGGGATTGATGCATGGGTAATTGTGTGATTCATGTATCTGGCATTGCATAGCTTATGGATATCCGCCCTTACTTCATCAGGGCCTTACCTCCACAGGGGTATTCGTGGATGGCCGTATGTGTGGATACCGAAAATATTAGTTGAGCATACTGGGTGCATAGGATGCCCATGGTTAAAATTCTCAAAACTCCCATGGTACCAAGGATCTGCTCCAACGCCGTGACCGGGTGAAATATATGAGTGCACGAGGGTCTTATACCATTAGGCCGCGACTCCCATTGTCGTGTAGTCGGTTGGATAGGGGTGTGGCCTTACCTGCCTGATGTGAGGAGGCATTGCTAGGCTGAGTCTGACTAGCTCGTAAATGGGTCCGCTACCTTCAAACCTTATTGGTGATTGGTTGTCCACGGGCTGGTAGTGAGGTCTCTTACGCTCGTTTGACTGTGCGGGGTCTATAGAGCGGCAGTCATTCAACAGTTTAATGGACCCCGGTGATTTCCTTATGATCGGAAATGTACATGACTTGTGGTTTGGATATGAGCACTGACATTACTTGCATTGCATTAGCATTGGTTGTACAAGCCCCTTCATGCATTGCCTTGGTATAGTACCCATTACTCATTGCATCTTATTCATGATAAGCCTGGGTAAGGCTAGTGATATCCTCATTGATCATGCTTCTCTCCTTCTATCTCCTACTACCCTTCTGTGCACCATTATCACACACCTACACCACCCTCTAAGCTTCTATAAGCTTATGCACGATTGATGCGTGCAGGATACTCTAGGCAGGCGACATAGCAGTAGAGCATGGAGTAGAGCTGAGCATTTGAGGACTCCAGTGTTGCTGACCTTTCTCTCTTTTCCTTTTATCTCATGTATGTCCTTTTGGACCTTATGGATGATTGTAAAAGTTCAAATTTATAGTGGATTTTACAATGTGTGCCTTTGTTATTCTCAGATGATCTTGCTGTGATCTTGGGTATGTTCGTTTTGGAAATGATTATATTGTTAAAAAAAAAATCCTCCTTGTAGGATCCCAGGATCAGAACCTGCCTCAGAAGCCGAGAATGGGGTACTATGGAGGCTGTTACGGCCAGAACCGGTCATCGGGTTCCTTATGATTCTGGTTACCGAGTCTGGGGCGTGACAATTACCCGGCTGCTCTCGGGAGCATCTCGAAACTCCGTATCAGATCTGGACCACACGTCGGATGTCCGATTAACATGAAGTTAAGGAATTAGGACTGTCTTGCTGGGCTTGACAGCCATCTCGGAAATTAAATCCAGATAGTGTCCCAGTGCAATTCGCTTGAGCCCGGAGCGAGGAGTGTGAGAACACTTGGTTTTCTTTATAAATTCAAATCTCAAATAGTAATCTGGCACATGTCGCTTGTGGATCAGTTATAAGCAATCTGATCGTCAGAATCTGGCCAAATTGCACCCTCGGATTAGGGATATTTCCCCAAACGTATCCATGTACTTGAAATCCCCGATCAAGATTCGCTAACCGTTGAACTGAAACTAGTCCGCCACGTGTGATCTGAGAACCCTACTGGAACGAAAACTTAATAGTACCTAGATCTAGTGTTAGTGAGCTTAAGTCTGACCTTTGGCTCAAGGGAGCCCGCCAGAAGTCCTCCGTTGAGCTGAAACTGACTCACTTTGCTTATAACCTAAGTATACCTTGACCTTAAGTCCATTTTGGTGACTTTTTAGGCTATATAAGGACCTTAAAACCCTCTATCATTCAGCTATACGAATTTGAATAGAAAAGTGAGAGAAAGTTAGAGAGTTGTGGGAGCATCTCCCTGCCACCTGATCCTGCCGCTCTGCAAGCTTAACCACTCCATTCTAATCGCTTTCCCGGCGATTCCGGCGTCATTTCTAGGTAAGAAAACCTAACCCTAACCTGTTTTAGAGTTCTATGTAGTGTGTCTTGTGGAATAGCTAACATATTCCCTGTTGTAAGTTGCCAAATCTCCAAAGACAAAGGCGTTGGGTTCAAACTGGTTTCGGTTCAAGATTACCGACAAAAGGTGCAGACTTTAGATGTATAGGCTATGGTTTTCAACGCTTTCAATGTCAGATAATGGTAGATTCATGATCTGCATGTAATTGCACATGTACAAAGTGCTATCTGTTTTCCATTTTGGTTAAAGACGAAGAATATGGAATTTTGTGTATTCTAGGTATTTGTAGAAAGTACCGTATACGTATAAATTTTGGAAATGTGTTTGCCATGATTATTTGTTGTATGAACATATTATATATGTGTATAACACTTACTTGGCGAGAGGGTTCGCCCTAATACATGTTTTTGCTAATATACACTATGTATGTTAAAATGGTGTATTCTAAGTGTTTGTGAAAATGCTTATAAGAGTAAGTGCTTAGATAATCATGCTTCAGGTAGGTGTTGAGATGGGATTCTCAACTACCTTAGAAACGTATATGATTTCCTTCATGATGGTTGTTCAATTTAATCGCTTACTATGAAATATATGTGTTTATATTTCTTGTTTACATTGTGCTTTGTAACATGCTTTATGACATGTTTGTTAACATGCTTGAATTACTTTGTTTATTATGCTTTACTCCACATGCTCTGAATAAGGATTGATTGCGTTTGGGACTATAATTATAGTTCGGACAATCGGTACCAGACTTGAGTTCGTGGTTGAGATTCATTTCGCCACGTAGGATGTGTTTGACGAACCCGAGTCCTACTTCCGTTGGCGACAGTGGTTAGGCCACGCGAAGTGCTTATGCACTTCATGTCGTTCAGTTGATTGTGCGCTCGAGCTAGTCATGCTCGTCAAGTAACCCGATATGTCTAATGTATGTTCACCATGTTTGGACGCTACTGCTTGAACCTAGGGTACCAAACTTACCAGTGAAATCCCGTTAACCATGGTACCTCGATCCACTAAGACTTATGAGCCGGGCATGGTGGTATGGGACACCGTGGTCGAGCTGTCGGCCTACGCTGGGGCCATGTGCCTCCCCGTAGTGTCCATTGAGCAACCAGACTCGTGAGCCGAATACGGTGGTATGGGACACTGTATTCGAGCTGTCGGCCTACACTGATTGGTGACGAGCCCTTTTGTAGTGACCTCAAGCATACTCTGAATTTGCAGTGAGACGACGAGTTTTGCCGCAGTGCATAGAGTATGAACTAGGCCTGTATCAATTTAGTGATGAACCGTTAAAAAGGTGATGGGGGAGTGGTGTAACGATTGCGTGTAACAGTCCTGGCAGCCTTTGCAGCGCCCTAGAACCACACTATCGTATGAGATTATTTAGGTTTGACGACCCTAGAATAGATCATGTTTGGGAATGATACAAGGGAGGTACCTTAGTTTCTCAATCCTGCTGTTTGAAATGGACTAATAATAACTCGGTAATTATGCTCATCATCGCACTGCATGTGCCTGGAAGATGTGGAGCACTGAGGAATGTAAGCATGCCACGAACGTAAGATGGTGTCGCATGAGGGAGTATGTCGGTGAGGACATGCATCATACTTGCATTAATAAGAGTAGTTAGGAGTGTTTGATTGTACTGCTTTATCATTACTGCTTGACTGAATTGATAACATGCTAACCTATGCTTTATTGTTCCACTGAGTTGATCACTCACTCCCACATTACGGGACGGTGCTTGCAACACCAACCAGACTGTCTTAGCTGCAGGTGATGGCGATGCTTGTGAGGCGGAGCCGGACCTTTGTATTGACTATGATGCTTGTTCGTATATGTTGTATGCTGACGGTTTCAAGTGAGCCGTGTCTTGATCGATGGGATTATAGGGATGTTGACTAGATAACACTACACCTTTGGTATAATTTGAAATTGTACTTGAAATTCATTAATCTGGTAACCTTATCACACTCTGGAGACTTACCACAGTTTATATATTTTATATATCTATCATAGTCTTCCGCTTGCAAATTTAACTGTCTCTGGAGTATGATATGTTGTTTTGGTATAATCTCATTCACGTTTCAATGCTCTCATCATAATCATCATTATCTGTGTTGCATAAGTGATGCGTTGGAACTCGGGAGAGCTTTGCTCGACCCCCGATTTTCAGGGCGTTACAAGATATCACATCAAAATTAAGCCTGAGTCCCAAAAATGAAGTCCATATATGATTCATGTGAGCCACACCGATGAAAATAGTTTAGAGGGTGAACCTTTCGATATACACTATTTCTAATCATGTGATTCACCTAAACTAAGGATGGGAATGAAATTTGAGACCTTGATCCAACATGGGGTGACATACCTAATGGACGGGGTTGATTTTACATTAACGCAATGATGGGCCCACTCAAGCTGTGGGCCCTTTTCCATGACAAAATGTAATTAGTCTACTATGGAAGCATTTACTTACATTAATTACGAAAGTTTTTTTTTTTCATTAAATGTAGAATGGACTACACACTTATTATAAATTTGGACCATCCAACTAAAAATCAGATCTGTATATTAGATAAATTACATTATCATCTTATGATTAAACATGTCAAATACTTATGAAAATAATGGGTTGTTAATAAAATAGTCCAATGATCTAGATTTAACATGCACACTTGTACTTTTCTTAAAAGTGTAGTTTCTTAGTTTTTAGCATATAAGTTCTCCTTAGTGGATCCTAACTGATGAATGGCTTAGATCTTAACACATATGTTACTTTATACGACTATGACATGGATTCTAAAATTCCTCAATACAGGTGCATTGTGTAAAAGGGAGAATTTTTTCATTAAATGCCCAGCTAGTTGGACCAAAACTCACTGTCCAACTAATTGTGTGTGAGCATCTCTCTCTATATATATATATAGTCTGGTTCAGAACCAAATTGATTTTTCTGGTTCAGGTCAGATTTAGTTTTAGGGTGCAAATGGTCCAGTTCTGGTTCAATTTTTGTGGAACCATTAGAAATGGTTCGGTTCCTATTTCGCCCCCGGTCCGAACGGAACCATGTGCACTCCTAGGTAACAATGCGTGATATTGCTCCCACTTTAAAAGAGCCGCGTGAGCCTACACAACCCTGTGTACCTCCATCATGGAGGGAAAAGACGTTGGTTGAACTGTCATAAGATCTACTCCGGTCATCAGGTTTGATTCCTCGTGTCCACCTGGAAACCAAAACAAAAGTAAGCCACTCCGTGGGGAAAAAAAAAAAAAAAAAAAGAAGCTAGAAAGGACGCCCACCACTAGTTTATTATTTTTCAGGGATCACCGTGACGTCGATATGCCATGAAATAATTACCCAAACATGTATTTCAAAACTCAGTGGGCTAAACCGCTTGAATTTAAAGGTCTTCAAATATAATTTTGTGAGGTGGTCCATCAAAGTGTTGAACCAAACTGATTTTTTGGATCAACACCCAGAAAGGATAATGTACCTGATGAACGGAGTGGGTTTCATGCACTTTAAGTAGGCTTTCCGCTCCCACTTTAGAGAAAGTGAACCCACTACCGAAGTGTTCGAGGCAAGTAAGTTTTTTCTATTTTAAAATGGTAGCCAATTACCATCATCAGGAACAGTCGTAAGGAAATTTAGATCCTCGAAATTGCTAATACTGCGGATGGAGATGCGGATTCTGTGCTACTCGGCTTTGGTAGTGACACCTCCGCTACCCAGCTCGGTAGTGGTCCGTGCTGGAAAAAAAAAAAAAAAAAAACCTCTGCCAGCTCCACCATGACGTATGTTTCTTATTCAAATACGTCCATCCATTCCGCCAGCTCATTTTAGAGCATCGCCCAAATATAAAATAGATCCAAATTTCATGTAGATCACACCATATAAAGCAATGCCCACCATTAAAATTTTCATAGGGCTTACTATAATGTTCATTTGCAATCCAACCTATTAATTAGGTTACACAGAACTGGATGAAGGAAAACGCTGGTATAAGCTTGATCCAAAACTTTTGTGCCCTCGTGAAGTTTTTAACAACGAGTGTTTAATTATCGGTATTTCATGTGGTGTGGTCGGCCATAGATTTGTATCTTCCTTATTTTTGAGCTCATACTAGGGGTCACCACCGACTCCATTCTGCAGGGCAGTGGAATCACGAATTCGGTGAGACCATGACCGTGGGACTCACTTTATGTACGAGTTGTATATTCATGCCAAGGATCTGTTTCTCCAGCTTATTCTATTGTGTGAGTTTTAAAAAGAAGCAAATCTAAAATTGAGATCGACCACACCATAGGAAGCGTGCTGATGAATGTTCACCTAAAAAAACTTCTTATCAGTACTTTTGGATGAAGCTGATATTTGTGTTTTCCCTCGTTCGTATCCACGTGACCTTATCATGATTCAATGGCCGAGCCTTGGACGTTGTTTTTTTTAAAGGATGGGTGTTCAATCGCCACTATTCCTATGGTGTGGTTCACCTGAGATTTTGATCTGCTTAATTTTTTCTCAGCGCATGCATTAAAATGAGTTGTGAAATTGGATGGACAGTGTGGGTATGTATATATACAACACTTATATCAAGGTGGGCCAAAGGTCACAGCCTAAGCGAATATGGGAACATATGTAACAAAATTTTATTATTTAAAATAATAATAATAATAATAATAATAATAATAATAAATTGCAGATGATAATGACCATCTGATCTTCCAAGTTGCCATCAGACCACTCACTAATTTTAATCTTAACCAATGGCCACCAAGTACATGGTATATATTGCTGGCTGAATGTCGTATTTGAGCCATTCAAGGCGCCTGTCAAGTTGAATGGTCTGGATAACCGTAGCGTGCGACGCCGGTTAGGAGACGATGATTGCGAAATGGTGGTGAATTATTACTCACTGATAAACAATGTAAGAAAGGAAAAGCTTAGACACGTGGGCAGCCTAAAAAAAAAACCAAAGACATGAGGAATTAATTAATACTCGTGCTAGTCTTTAATGTTAATACGAAGTCACTTAATAGTAGAATACATTAATTATCTTAAATCAATCTACACCGTTTAAATTGCCTAATCTACTATGGATAGGTGATTATACAAAGTTGAGATCCATTAAATAATCCTAACTGTTGATTGGAGGGAACTTGTTTGTTGATTTTGGACCATTGAAGTTATCCATTTGGACCGTTCATCAAATTTCCAAAGATCCGTTTGGTATTGAACTAAAATAGTGGAATTTTTACTCTACCAGCCACCTATGCTGCTGTCCACAATTTTTACTGTTTAATTCAGTAAACTGTACATCACGTGTGTAATTTCTTGGCAATGCGTATCGACCAAGTGAAGCTGCCAGAGCATTAAAGAATTCCAGAAAAGAGAAAAAAGAAGGTCGAGAAGGAAAGAGCACCACACGTGAAAGGTAATGGTAAGGTGACGCACAGGTAATGTCATAAGGAAAACAACCATAATCTGGGAAGACTTCAGTAGGTTATGCACAGACAACTAGCTTCTGCCCACATGACATAATAAAACCTCAATCCAGACCGTTCAAACTTTGTTATCACTTGTAAATAATAAACAAACAAAAACACTTACTGAACGAATGGACTCTTATTATGACCGATCGATATGTACGAAATGGACGGTTATAATGGATTTAACAGATGAAAAAAAAAAAAGCAAAAAGACATTTGCACTGGTCAGACGTTAGAATAAACATGTCCCATCTAAAATGCAGATGATAAAAGACGGTTAAGATTGAAGTAGAAGTATGGCCATATGAATGAACTTTGGATGGTCGCGTAATTCATTCAGTTGGCGAATGTAAAGTATGCTGATATTTTGAAAATATCGCGATATTATGTAAGAAAATTTTTATAATATTGCGAGATTTTAAAAATGCCGTTGTTTTTTATTTGTCACAAAATTAACGCACTTTTTATCAAATAAATATATAAATGCCACGATAAGTTTATTTTTACACAAGTTTTATAATTTCAAATTATTTACTAATTTATAATTAAAGAAATTTTACCACAGAATCTTACCAAATACTGCCTCTGATTGATTGACCCAATGTTTGATTCCATTCATGTCATTGCCGTGGTGCAGTACATACGTTGGGTATTATACGTATATTACGTGAGCGCGTACGTCTTGTTTTGCAAGAAAAAATTTAAATAAAAACATTCTTATAATTTCGTTCATCGGAACAGCACCTCTCTAGCGGTAAACATTCTTATAATAAATATATTTTAATATTTTACTTTTGGCTTAGATTTTTTAATAGGTAATTGCCTGTACTAACCTCAAGGTATGAGCAAATTACCAAAAAAGCTATGACATTCCATATATCCTAAAAGTGCCTTCTGACAAGTTTTGGATATGTTTTTGGACGAAAATGCCCGTCTTTGATTCAGAAGTCATACGGTACTAGAGGGAATAAGAAGTTACCTTCTTTTATAAAACCTGAGAAAGTGACGGATTGGCTAATCCCCCTACCACCAGCCAATAGCTGGTGCACGGTGGTCCGTGGGCCTCACCACCATGTATGTGTTGCATCCATGCCGTCCATATATTTTTGCAGATCATTTTATGGTATGAGTCCAAAATTTAGTATATATTAATCTCAAGTCGACCGCATTACAGGAAACAATGTTGAATGAGCGTCGTAGACCATTAAAAACTTTTTGGGGGCCATAAAAGTTCTGGATTAAGCTAATCTTTGTTTCTTCCCTTCATCTGTGTGTCTGTACGACCTAATCAACAGATTGGATGTCAAATAAACAGTACCGTGGGCCTTAGAAGGATTTTAATGGTGGATATTTGTGTGTATATTCAATTAGCCTCCCTCTGTAGCATTGATGTATTTGATTGTTCTAACGTCCAAATGGCACGTATATCATAGTACTGTTTATATGAGATCCATTCCATGTATCCTAAATTTTATTTAAATATAATAGTCATTTGTATCACATCATAGGGAAAAGTGTGAAATCACTTATAAGGGTCGTGGTTGTCGTGATATATGGGTCGTGGTTATCATGTTACATGGGTCGTCGTTGTCTTCATTTTATAGGCCTTGGCCCTAAAATGAGAACCACAACCCATATAACATGAAAACCACAACCCATTTAACATGATAACCACAACCCATATATAATCACAACCACGGCCCATATAACATGACAACCACGACCTATATAACATAACAACCATGACCCATGAAAACTACGACCCATTACAACCACGACCCATATCGCATGATAACCACGACCCATATCATATGAGAACTACGATCCATGACACCATGACCCATATAACATAACAATTACGACCTATATAACATGACAACCACGACCCATATCACATGAGAACTACGATCCATGACACCATGACCCATATAACATGACAACTGTAAGACCTGTACCGTTCCGTAGACTTCCGCGGTCCTCTCGGTCGAATTCCAGCGACCCGCGATCTGTTATCGGCAGTTGCGCGCAACCTTGAGTCATGTCCCGTATTCCAGAGTCGGCTCAACCCGAGACTTGTACCTTAACGACCGCGCTGTCGCCGCGGTTCCGATGCCACGTCTCACGCACCAAGGCGATACCCAGGTCAGAAGATGTGGGCCCACGTTCAATTCGAGAAAAACTCCGTGATTTGCAAGCCCAAGACAACCTTTCAAATCAATCACATCACATCCTATCAATCAAGTACCACATCACCTCACATGTCAAGTACATGCCCCATCCCCAAGCAACCCCAAAGTCTAACTCTTTCTCTCTCCACCCATCACTCCCCATCACTCACCCATCTCTCTCTCTCTTACAACCCTCTCTCTCTCTCATCTCTCTCCCTCATTCTCCAAGCAACACACGTCCACCATTTCCATGGGAGAGAGGAGAAGCTAGTGTGGCCCACCTCCCTACCACTCAATCCTACCATCCAAAGATCATCTCCACCATTGAAATGCATCCCTCGGAGCTCTAGGATGCGTTGATGGAAGAAGAAGTCCAAGAAGATCAAAGGTGGGTGATCTACCATTGATTTTCAATTTGATGCCCCACTTGCGATGGGACCAAATTTGATGTATGTGTTGTAATCTTATGAGAGGCCCATAGTGGCGGGGTCCCTCCATCACACCCTCTCTCTCTCTCTCTCTCTCTCTCTCTCTCTCTCTCTCTCTCTATATATATATATATATATATATATATATATATATATATATATATATATATATATATATATATATCTCTTTCATTGTTGATGGCTCACCCAATGGTTTGCATATTTTATCCATGTTGTCCATTTAGTGGACCACACCACAGTCCACTTGTGGGGCCCACCCTGCTTCCTGTCCATATGGACAGGCCTTGATGAAGGAAAATACCAAATATCAACTTTATTTCAAAGCTATGGTGGGCCACACGTGTGGACCCACCTTGATGAATGGGTCTCATCCTCACCATCCAGCTGTTGGACGGTGGGACTCCACCATGCTGCAAGTGTTGCATTCATACCGCCTATCCTTTTTTAAGGATTTGGGACCCACCCCACTACAATGTACAGGTTTTATCAATACTGTCCATGTGGGACCCACCTAAGATGAACGTGTTTGCTGTCCTGGACGGGGACGTGGGTCCCACATGCCATGAGTTTTATCCGTACTGTCCCACCATGGGACCCACGTGATGTATATACTTCACATCCTCACCGTCCAGTTATTTGAACGGTAGAAACACACCGAGATGTAGGTGTTTTAACCAGGCCGTCCGGTCCAACAGCATGGGGCTGCTGTATCTAACGTCAGCAAGTTCTGACGGTCTGGTCTGACCAGGAGGTAGTGTTATATCCTTACCATCCATATGTTTTGGGTGTGGGCCCACCCCACACATGTGGCACATGTGGGGGTGGACCCACCTTGATGTATTTATTTTATATCCACACCATCCACTGCTTGGACGGTGGTATATGTGTTATATACATGTCGTCTGCCCATTTTCTGGGTGTGAGACCCACCTCACACGTGCTACACATGTGAGGGTGGGGCCCACCTTGAGATATGTATTATGTATCCAGCCATCCATGTGGCAGTGGGTCCCAGCAGCATGTGGCCGCTGGATGGACATCAACAAGTTCTGTGGGTACCCACCATGATGTATCTGTTCCATCCAGCTGTCCATATGGACGTTTTGCTGGGTGGGGCCCTCCTGAGATGTATGTGTTGTACATACATGTTGTCCAGCGTGTGGAGCCCACGTGTGATGTACCTGTTTTGTCTCAGCCATCCATCATTTAGACGGTGGGACACCACCGTGAGGTATCTGTTTAATTCTCACTGTCCAGAATGTTTGGACGGTGCTGGACGTGATTGGATAGTGCTGACTTATATGGACAATGTTTGGACAGTGTTGATTTACATGGACTATGTTTGGACAATGCTGACTTATATGGACAATGTTTGGACAGTGTTGATCATCATTAGTGGGCCATGCGCCCCATGGAATGATGTGTACCGTGATACACATGTTACGCTTGTAACTATTGAAATGATTTTAGATGTAATCCAAACTCCCACTTGAGGCCCACTTTAATATACTTGTAACCCACCTCTGAGGCCCACCTTGATATATATTGTAGCCCATCTATGAGGCCCATTAGTGCTTCCCATTGGTGCAGCCCATTGATGCAGCTCACTTGACCGTATATGAGGCCCATTGGTGCGGTCTGTTGATGCGGCCCACTTGATGTATGTATTGTATATCTATGTTGTCCATTTGTGCGGTCCGCAGTGATGTATTTGCGGCCCATATGATGGGGCCCAATGTGGTATATTTATGACCCAATGAGGAGGCCCAAAGTGATGTATTTATGGCCTATGTGATGAAGCCCAATGTGACATTTATACGGCCATGTGTGAGGCCTAATGTGTTGTATATGAGGCTCATATGATGACGCCCATTGTGATGTATTTTTGGTCATTGTGTATGGCCATGGGCCCACGCTATGTTTGGCTTTATGTGGGTCACTCTTGGGAGTAATGTTGGTTAAATGTCCACATTGATGGGCAATGATGGTTGAATGTCCACATTGTGACCTTCCCTTAGGCCCTTTGTTAGGCCGATTCCGATTATCGAGGTCGATTCTGATTGTCGAGGCCAATTCTGATGTCGAGGCCGATTCTGACTGTCGATCTCGGTTCCCATTGTCGAGGCCGATTCTGATTATTAAGACTGATTGTAGAGGTCGATTCCGATTATTGAGGGCGATTTCGATTGTCGAGGCCGATTCCGATTGCTGAGGCCGATTGTTGAGGCCGATCCTGATTATCGAGGCCGATTCCGATTGCCGAGGCTGATTCCGATTGCTGAGGCCGATCTTGATTATCGAGGTCGATTTCGATTATCGAGGTCAATTTCAATTGTCGAGGTCGATTCCGATTGCCGAGGCTAATTCCGATTGCTGAGGCTGATTGTTGAGGCCAATCCTAATTATCGAGGTCGATTTCGATTATCGAGGTCAATTCCGATTATCGAGGCCAATTCCGATTGCCAAAGTCGATTCCGATTGTTGAAACCGATCCTGATTATCGAAGTCGATTCTGATTATCGAGGCCGATTCCAATTGTCGAGGCCGATTCCGATTGTTGAGGCCGATCCTGATTATCGAGGTCGATTTCGATTGTCGAGGCTGATTGTTCAGGCCGATCCTAATTGTCGAGGCTGATTTTGATTGTTGAGGCCAAATATCGAGGCCTAATGTGATGTATATGTGGTCCGTATTTGAGGCCCATTGTGATGTGTATTCAGCCCGTGTTTAAGGCCCAATGTGATGTATATGAGGCCTATGTGATGAGGCCCATTGTGGTGCATTTGAGGGTCAGGCGATGGAGCCCATTATGATGTATATTAGGCCTATGTGAGAGGCCCATCGTGATGTGTATTAAGCTCTTGAGTAAGGCCCATGGTGTTGTATATTAGGCTCTTGTGTGAGGCCATGGGTCCACTATATGTTAGGCTCTATGTGGGTCATTCCTTAGGAGCAATGTTGGTTAAATGTCCACATTGTCGAGGCCGATTGTTGATGCCAGTTATTGATACCGATTATGAGTATGTGACAATATAGCATCATGATACATGTTCATTCACATCATCTACATGTTTATTGTGAGATGCGATTGGCCATTGCATATGCCATAGTACAGATGGTTTATGGCACTCCCTGATAGGTGAAGTTATCCCACATGGGCGCACGGTATGCGCAGGATTAATGCATGATTGGACTACATGACTCATGCATCTTGCATTGTATGATTGTGATTACTATACGCCCTAGCGACATCAGGGTTGTGACCTCCACAGGCATGTCTTGGATGACTAGATGGGACACCGAAAATGTTTGGTTCGAGCATCTGGGCACTTTAAATGTCCGTGGGTGAAAGTCCTTAAACCTCCATAGCCAGGAGACGCCCCAACGTGTAGACCGAGTGGATATATGAGCACCCGAGTGCCGAATACCAATAGGCTACGTCTCTCACTGTGTTGTGGTCGGTTGGAAGGGGGTGTGATCTTATCCGCCCGAGTGAGGGGGCTGTAAGCTAGGCTGAGTTTGACCAGCTCCCAAATAGCTCCATTATCGACTAGCTGGGTAGGCATTGGTATACTACTAGCAGACGGGTAGTGAGGTCTTTTCCACTTGCTGGGCTAAAAGCTGGCTGAGGCGGTAGCCAGCTTAGAGTGTACTAGACCCCGGTGATGATCTCAGAGATGTACGGTGCTGATATGTGGACTTATTGAGCAGAAGTTGCATACTCATTCATTCATTCACTATTCACTCGGGCTGGTGGTGTACAACTATTTGTTACATGTACCTTCGCAATGACTAGAATTTCGGTTAGGGCGCGCGACTAACCTGAGATCAGGAGTTTACCACATTGAGTCTGGCTATCCAAATTTAGGTATGGGACTAGTTTAGATAGAAGTCCCTTGTGATGGACTCCATAGCCTGCGAAACTACATACTATCATCCCAAATTCACCTCAGTTTGTTCATTTCATTCGCACCGCATATTGTATTGCATCCACAGCATTTAGTATTTTGGGTTGCCATGTTTCTGCATTGATATGGTCGTTAACATTCATGTCTTGCATCACATATCATTGGTACGACTGATAGCACTCATGGACTTATCAGTATATTTCTGTTTACTCTGATATCGTATGATTCATGATCTTATTAGTATATTTCCGCTTACTCTGATATCATATGATTCATGATCTTATCGGTATTTTCGCCTATTTCGATATTGTATGATTTATGGCATTGTATTGCATACTTGGCACTTATCTTGCGCACACACTTTCACCACTCACTAAGCTTTCTATAAGCTTATGCACGATAGATGCGTGCAGGTGGCGTTCGGTTGTAGTAACATTGAGCTTGGAGCATGCAGCAGACCTCTGGAGCTTTGATTTTCGATATATGTATTTTCCTTTCAGCATTGTATTCAAATGATTATATTAGTAGATATATAATGATGATGTTGCATTTGTGATTTGGGTAAACTTGTGGTTATGCTTCTTACGAGATAAATGTACATTGGAAAATTTTCCTTATAGGATCCCAGGATCGGAATCTGGTGTATGGGCGCTGAGAGCCGAGAATGGGGTACTACGGAGGTTGTCGGCACCGGATTCGACGATCGGGATTCCTGTGAGTTCGATCTCCGAGTTTGGGGCATGACAACAACCACGACCCGCATAACATGACAACTATGACCCACCACAACCCATATAACATAACAACTACGACCCATATAACATTACAACCACGACCCATATCACATGAGAACTACGATCAATGACACCACGACCCATATAACATAAAAATTACGACCCATATAACATGACAACCACGACTCATGGATTATGCCGTCCATAATTCATGCCGCCCATCCTTTTTGTCGTCCATAATTCATGCCACCCATCCATTCCGTCCATAATCACAACCACGACCCATATCACATGATAACCACGACCCATATCACATGAGAACTATGATCCATGACACCACGACCCATATAACATAACAACTATGACCCATATAACATGACAACCACGACTCATATCACATGAGAACTACGATCCATAACACTACGACGCATATAATATAACAACTACGACCCATATAATATGACAACTATGACCCGTGGATTACGCCGTCCATAATTCATGTCGCCCACCTTTTTGCCGTCCATAATTCATGCCACCCATCCATGTCGTCCATATAACATGACAACTCATATTCGAAAAACGTCAGGCTAGCTTTGGTACCGAAGGGCACGTTACTTATTTAACTTTGATGGACGGTAAGGATTTTATGTGCATGTATGGGTCGTGGTTGTCATGCAATCTGGGGAGCAGGAAATGAGAACCACGACCCATATAACATGACAACCACGAGGGTTGTGGTTGTAATGTGATATGGATCGTGGTTTTCATGTTACACGGGTCGTGGTTGCCATCCCGTTTTTCCCCGATCCACGATCCAACGTTGGATGACAACCACGATCTAACGTGGATAAAAACCACAATCCAATGTGTATGTTAACCACGACCTATTGTTCGTCATATCCACGACCCTTCCCTTCGGAATCAGCGCAACCCTTTGGAATCAGCGCCACACTCTTTTTCAGAAAATCGCGTTAATGTCGTTACTTCCCCGTAATCCCTTTGTAATCAACGCGACCCTTTGGAATGTTTAACTAGCCTATAAAAGTGGTACTTGGGTTTCAAATTACTTTCACAAGTCAATTGAGTCCTTCTCGCGTTCTTCCTTTATGGGTGATCCCTTCCTTTTCCTCAGTGATGTTGACGATCTTCCTGAAGATCAATGGCCTCCATAGAAAATTCTGAAGACACCTTCCCAACAGAGTTTTTCAGCTCGCTGGGTGCCTGTTGAAGAGAACTGTTCTTCATATTGTTTGTAATTATGGTCTTGTTTGTCAGCAGCTTTAGCTTCTCTTTTGGCAGTGATAGAAGTGAGAGTGCAGCTTTAGCTTCTCTTCTGGCAGTGACAGAAGTGAGATTGCAGCTTTAGTTTCTCTTCTGAAAGTGACTGTGTTATATGGGTCGTAGTTGTCATTTATATGGGTCGTGGTTGTTATGTTATATGGGTTGTGGTTGTTATGATATATGAGTTGTGGTTGTCGTGGGTCGTGGTTGTCATGTTATATCGATCGCGGTTGTTGCATGTTCACCATGACCCATATAACATGATAACTACGACCCATGACAACCACAACCCATATAACGTAACAACCACAACGCATATAACATGACAACCACAACCATAATTACAATACAATATGAATAACAGTTATCTTCAATGGGCACCCAACAAGCTGAAAAACTCTGTTGAGAATGTCTTGTTTAAGTTTGACCTTCTCAACAGAGTTTTTGGTCAGGCTAAAACAAAACATTCTCAACAGAGTTTTTCAACAAGTTGGGTGCCTATTGAAGAGAACTGTTATTCATATTATATTGTAATTATGGTCGTGGAGGACAACTCTGTAGGTCAATGACAGAAATGGTACACCCCTGGTCATCAATGGGAAATCTCATGGGTCATGGTTGTCATGGATCGTAGTTGTCATGTAATTTGGGGTCGTGGTTCTCATGTTATATGGGTCGTGATTGTAATGGGTCGTGGTTGTCATGTTAAATGGGTCATGGTTCTCATGTTAAATGAGTCGTGGATATGACATTTTTCCCTATGATGTGATACAAATAACTATTATATTTAAATAAAATTTATGATACATGATGAAAATATGATTTCTTGTTAGATAGATGAAATGGATCTCATATAAACATGTTCTCACTGTACTATTTATTTGACATCCCAACTGTGCTCGATGGCCCACAGACCACTGAGCACCAGCTACACGAGCTTTGGATCGGGCTAATATTTGGGCCCTAAAATGACACGACAAAAAAGGATGGGGGGGCGTGGGCTCAAAAAGTCCTGGCCTAGAAAGTTTCAACAGTGGGTTCCATTGTCACGATTTTTTTCTATTATGTGACCCACACGAGCTCTGGATCAGGCTGATATTTGGGCCCTAGTCTTAAAATGACACGGCAAAAAGGATGGGCGGCATGGATTATACACATACATCAATCTGGGCCCCACGAGTTTGGTATTTGCCCACAAAAAAAAAAAAAAAAAAAAAAAAGAGTTCCGTACACATCACTTTTTTGCATTAAATACCATCGTAACTTCTTATTCCTTGAAAAACTGTACAACTACTGAAACATGGACAAAGGCATTTTAGTCCAAGTAATTTTCAGAAGCATGTTAGAAGGCCACTCTTAGGATATATAGAATGTCGTAGCTCTCTCAGTAATTTGCTCATACTTTGAGGTCAGTAGTGTCAATTTCCCTTTTTAATATCATTGCAAGCCAAGCATCCAAATCTGAAAATCTCCCCAGAATCTCCACTTCCGAGAAATTATTATGAGAAGGAGAAAGTAAAGAAAGGGGGCAGGTGGGACACACCAGCTTATCCTTGCAACTACACCCACAGGCGATTAAAGAAAGGACGGGAAGTCGAGACAACCAAATCCATGCCAAAAGGAGAAGCGAATATGCGGAGCGGACGGTGGAGGAGCAGTCTTTCCCTCCACCATTCCTTTTTATTTATTTATTTATTATTTTTCGCTACCCTCGTCGCATATACTTTCTATTTATACGGAGACACTCACCACCAATAATGTCTCTATCTCTCTATTAAACAACCCAAAATATCCCCAAATAAAAATAGAAAGGAAATAATCTCTCTGGATCGAGAGCCGCAGCCCATTCCTATCTCTGCCAAACACATCTCTTCAATCCCACTTTCTAATCCTTTTTCTCTCTCTCATATGAGAAAAAGGGTAGAGCAGGTCATTGTTTCTTGAGACAGGAGATGTCGACTCGAAGCTGCTCGCAGTGCGGAAACAATGGCCACAACTCTCGCACATGCGGCGAGAGCGCTGGTGGTGGTGGGATTATGCTCTTTGGGGTTAGGGTCACTGAGGGCTCGATCCGTAAGAGCGTTAGCATGAACAATCTGTCTCAGTACGAACAGCCAGCCCACGAGACCCATTCTGATGTGGCAGCAGGATATGCGTCTGATGATATGGTCCATGCCTCTGCCGGTAACCGTGAGCGCAAGAGAGGTACGTGGGTTTCCCTCCGATTCACACTTCTCTTCTTTTCCTGTGTTTCCACTTTCCAAAGGGCCTTTTTGCTGCCCCGCCGGAGCACGTGAAATTGTAGTCCTCGGGTCCAACCACTGCACATGGTGCTTATTTTGGTGATCGGAACCGTCCATCGAGCGAGTTCGTTGATGCCTCACTTGGAAAATGTTTCGTGGAATGGATTATCGATTTAAGTATTTTTAACATGTCGAAAGATGTACGGCTATAACATCTGTTTGGAAGTTACATTTAGAACTTGTCAATCAGATCCATTGTTATGAACGCTTCTGGGACTGTGCCATGGCGGAAGGCCAGTGTAACCGATTGATCTTAACCGTCCATTAACTTCAGAACAAGTTTCTTGGGCTACCATGCAAAAATCAGACTCAATGGATGATCCAATCCATCCTTAATTTGGCCTTAGTTTCTGTTGCCATCTCTTTTCAAAGCCATAGATGGGCAGGTTGATTCTTTAGATTTATAAGCAGTCTATGATGGTCCCTGAAAAATAGATTGATCAAATTGTTGATTGGACCTATTTTTGTATAAATAATATCAACTGCTCATTTTTAAGGCCATTGATCAAACGGTTAATATTTGTCAAATGAATGAAATTTTTTCATGGTAGCGCATGAAATTCGTGTTAGACCTAATGAACGTATAGATCAATGGATTGGGATGTTTGATTGTCCCAATTCAACTAGGAACGAGCGCCTAACTCTGAGAGCATTGGAGAATTTCTCTATTATTGGTGTTGCTGTTGTTCTTGTTAATTTTATGGGTTTGGGTGATATTGCAGGGGTTCCCTGGACCGAGGAAGAACACCGACTATTTTTGGTGGGACTGCAGAAAGTGGGAAAAGGAGATTGGAGGGGAATATCTAGAAACTTTGTAAAGACACGCACGCCTACACAAGTGGCCAGCCATGCTCAGAAATACTTCCTCAGGCGCAGTAATCTCAACAGAAGGCGTCGCAGATCTAGCCTCTTTGATATCACCCCTGATTCGGTAAAACAAAACGAAAAAAAAAAAAAATCTTTTTATTTTTCAAGTAGACCAAGCATACTGACTTCAATACAGGACATCCAATTTTCTCGGGCCCCTATGAAAAAAGTTCACTTTTTCATGTGATCAAGGATGTGCAGAAAACAGATAGTTTGAACCATAGATGGTCCAATAATCTTTTTGAACAGTTCCATATCTCAAGGGAGCCATGACCATGACAATCCTATCCATGGTTGTAAAAATGCTGGCGAAAGTTTGGAAGGTTGGCATCCTCCTATTAGTGACTTTCTCCTTCTTGCCACCATGTGTCTCCCCTCATGTTCATCTTATGGCTATAAAAAGGAAAAGCCCAATTCAAAACTCAAGTGGGCCACACCAAGGAGATCAATTGAAATCACACATAAAACCTCTAACTGAATTCATACAGTGTGGACTATCTGAGTTTTGGATATGGTTGATTTTTGGAGTGTCCATCCTAGTGAGGCACACTTGATCAATGGGTTAGATGGCATATACACTATATAGTGGACCCCACAAGACGACTTGAAGCTTCCATGGTATGCATTCCCATCCCCATCATCCCCTGTGCTGTGACCTACCTGAGTTGTGGATCAGGCTGATTTTTGGCCCGAGCGCCTGGACAGTGCGGATGGTCACACGCAACACAATGGGCCCCACAAATCTCTGTTGTTGTAGTCACATGCTACAAACACTCCGATAATCAACATGTGTATTTTGAATGTAGATTGTTGGTCATTTTTTATTTTTTATTTACTGTCCATTTCTTCCATACTTGAATGCCCCAACTATCAGCAGACATGATCTGATCATGCCTCAAATGAGTTACTATTGGGACTAGCTTGCTTGGCAGCTTAAGTGTGATGCCTTGGCATTCAGTGTTTCTTGGAAGATTGAGGGCCTGTTTGGTAGACACCTATAAATGAGTTCATCTTATTTTAGTTGATCAAAATTATGTGTTAGAGATCGTGATTGTTGGTTATCATAATTATTTTTAATCCTTACCAAAAGAAATATGATCTCTAAGATGTAATTATGATTGAGAAATGCTCTAGTGGGTTAAGTGTATGGAGACCTTTCCATGCACCTAGTTGGGTTTGGATTGCCATCCACATCATCTATCTGACCGTCCATTAGGTCCAGTCCATACTTCTTCCACAACGTTGGAAATATCATACTGATTGGATGATCAGAACCCTTCAATTATTGGCATGCAGAAATGGAGGGACATGATTGTTTATACAAGATAGGTACGGTCACAAATGTTTAGGACCATATGATTGCTTTGAGATTTTCACAGTAGTGGAAGAAAAATGCACTGGACCTTATGGATGGTCCAGATAGATGCTGTAGAATCCAGCAAGTCCAAGTGCAACTATTTACATTGAATGGTTTCCATACCCTTAGGCCATTAGATCATTTCTCATTATGATTATCTACAATGAAATGAACTCATTTAGCAGCATCTACCAAACAGGACCCAAGCTGCCAGTATCATCCACCATTTCTTATAGCAGCATCCCAGTTGCCACTACACTAATGTAGCATGTATGCACATAAATCCAGACCATCCAAAATCATAGGTCTGTCATTTATAGTGTGGCCTGAAAATCACATTTGAGTGGACCAAGCAAAGCATCTAATTGCCATCTATGAAATAGGTGGTCACCAGTAAGATGTTCAGCAATATAAACAAAACGAAGGGAACTCGGATGGTTAAAAATTGTTTGATACCAGCCGATGATCCATACACAAATGGGTCTTCAATCTCCACAGTCCATATTTGCCAAGCATATGGGATTGTGGGGTCGGGGATGAGACATTACAATTTAAAAACGTCTGTGAACAATCAGCATAGATATCTTTCTTCATATTGCAATATGATATGTTGGATGTTATCCATTGGAATTTGGCTCTTCTTAATGACCCAAACCGTACATGTCATAGGGCCCCCTTGGATGGAAGATGCCTAAAACATTTATTAGGTTGAATATTTCAACTCTTTGATTTCATAGGTTATGATGGTCTCCCATTTTCAAAGCAAAAGAACCAAATCTCAAATGATTAAAATAATCCAATTTAAGAACTTTTATTTGTTGTCTATCCACTATAACAGTTGGAACTAAATCACATCAACAGTTTGGATCATTGGAAGACGATCCAGATTCAAAGGCTGAAATCCCTACGTATCACATTGCAATACATTGGGATGTATTGGATCAAAAGTCTTTTTTTTTTTTTTTGTATGTTTTATGTGAATTGGAGTATTTTGAAGTGTAAATGATGAATGTAATTTTGCAGTTTCTGGATTTGCCTATGGAAGAGGAGGTCCTTGGGGATAAGTCATGTCAGCCTAACATGGGATTCACAACAACACCGTTCCATTCGATGCAGGGAGATGTGCCGCCGAAGGTTTTAAGGCCCACGCCAGTGTTCCCAACCCTTCCTCCACCACCTCCTCCAATGAGGATGAGGGATCTCAACTTAAATGAGGAATCACCCGAGACGGAGCTGCGATCATTGCCGTCCCTCGATCTCCCAGCGTCGTCATCGTTGCCGTCTTCCTCCTGCCAGCAGCTGCCACCTTCCAGACACCCATCTGCCTTTCAGGCCGTATCCAACTTCAGTAGCAGCAGCAGTGGCGATCTTGATTCTAAGGGAGGGAGCATAATCACTGTCGCTTGAATGTGAAAAAGCAATCAGTAGGAAAACCAAATACATGACTTTAGATAGAGATAGCGAGAGAGTGGATTATTGGGTTGCAATGTTCGTACTCTTAGCAGCAATTGATGGTTGGTAAGGTGGTTACTAGTTTGTACAGACAGAGAGAGTGATGTGTTAGGGGATTCTTATTTAATTTTCTTATCTCCGTTGCATTGGTCCTGTTTGAATGATTAATTGAAATAGATAGCTAGTTAGGTTTGGTTGCATTTCAAATATATCATGGAAATCTGAATAGTGGTATGGTCATATACCTAGATTAGCATCTTTTCTGGTGGATCATACCTAAGATTAACATCTTTTCGCCTCTTGGCTCGAAAAGCCAAAGGTATCTTTTCTTGTTGAGATATTTGATTCGTTGAGGAATTTTTATTGAAGATGAGATGTGATTATGTAATAATCAATCCAATGGCCTGTTTGGATTATGGGAAAAGAAAAGAAAAGGGTTTTCCATTGTTTGGACTTTTTGTTTTCTTTAGATAGTACAGAAAATAGTGAAAGAAATAATAATCATTAGCCTTTTTCACAGTCAAATTCTCAAGTACAAGATACAAGGTGAAAATCGTGAATGGAATATGAGATTTCCATGATTCCCATGTTTCAATATTGCTCAAAGAACCCATGAAAATCCACCAGTGGATATCAGTACACTTTTCTTTTCTCTCTCTCTCTTTTTTTTTTTTTTCTTAATTCTATCTTTTCTTTTTTCTTTTTTTAATCTTTACAACAATCCAAACAAGCCCTAAAGTTTCACTGATTATTTGATATTTCAGGAAAAGACATTGGAATTTTTTTTAAATGATTTTAACAACAAAAGAAAAGGATGCAAGTCAATGGTGAGACTGATTCGAAGAGGCAAATTGGGGCCTTAAAAACAGACCGATTTCCTGTGAGTTACATCTGTTAAGAAAATGAAGCGATTTCCTGTGACTTAGGTCTGTCAAGTAAACTTAGGTCTTTTAAGAAAATGAAGCGATTTCCTGTGAGTTGGATCTATTTAGTAAACTTAGGTCTGTTAAGAAAATGAAGCTATTTCTTGTGACTTAGGTCTGCTAAATAAACTTAGGGTCTTTTAAGAAAATGAAGTGATTTCCTGTGAGTTGGATCTGTTTAGTAAACTTAGGTCTGTTAAGAACATGAAGCGATTTCCTGTGACTTAGGTCTGTTAATTAAGGGGGGCATTTGAATCTTAAATTGCTTAAGATAAGCTACTTATTCCACAAGTAGCTTATCTTAGTTTCTACTAATTAAGAAGTTAAGTAAGTTTGGCAAACAACGTACTATCAGCTTCTACTCTCTTCCATCTTCTTCTTCTTCTTCTTTTCTTCTTCTTCTTTTTAATTCAGCTTCTACTCTCTTCCATCTTCATAATGCTTCTCTTCAGCAACTTATGAAAAGTAGAAAAGCTAAACAAATTAACTGAAGTGATTAAGTACTTTTAAGTAAAAAAGTTACTTATAACTAATTATAAACCAAACTTCCTTATCTGAATTAAATCACTTATCTAAATGAACTAACCAAACCAACACCTTATAAACTCATTTGTGTTTTGCATTCACCTGCACACGCGTTAGATCAGCCAATTTGTGATAACTTGGGTCAGTCCGGTAAAGTTGTCTTCTTTGACAAAAATACAAGATAGGGTTGGAACTCTGACCTGTTTGGCTGTTGTCTTTGACAAAAATACCAGATGGGAATTGAAACTCCGACCAGTCACTCACAACCGTTGCTTACCGTTAAAGCATGCTGCATGCATCAGTCGTGTACGCAGGTTGCCTCATGGGAAATGTTCATGTGGGCTAAGGCAAAATGACACGACAGATGGGTAGTCTCATATTCAATCTGGACCATCCATTAGGTTCCTCTGACTTTTCATGAGCCAAATTGCACAACTCATATTGATAAAGAGGATGTTAATCTTGCAAACATTGCTCTTTAATGTAATGATCTGATCAAAACTTTCTTTTAAGGGGACTAATCATAATGATCATTCAACCTTCTCTAATGGGAGTACATTTTCATCGTGGTCCACAAAAAAGTGGGTGAAACCTAATCATCCATGCACCTAAAGACACCTAGTGACCATTATGATATGCTATGGTCTAAAAATTGGAAATGATCCATCTCAATCATCACATCATTGATTTTAATGTGTCCAATCATGAATAGAAAAGGTCACAAAATTCTCTTAGGTTGGAATAACATAACCACAAAATAAATGACCATGGAAAAAATATCACAATGACCTAAAAATGGCTAAGAATGAACAGTATTGCCTTGAATGCATCACCATGATCCTCTTCTTTGCCTGATGACAAAGTAAAACCCACTATTTTTTATTTTTATTTGTTAGCTTGTTAGTACACCCAGTCAGTTCACACTTCACTGTTAGCCACCCCCACTAGGGAATCGATACCAAGACCTCAATATTGAAATGAGGTACCTTTCACTCTGTCTACCACTTGAGCTATGGATCAAGGTGTAAGTAAAACTCACTATTAAGTACTAATTCTCAACCATAAATGGGAAGAGATTACTATTTACTCTAGAGGACATGGATCCTAGGAAAGGAGAGAGTTTATCTTATTCGGTAGAAACAAAGAAAGCACAAAAAAAAAAAAAAAAAAAAAAAAAAAAAAAAAAAAAAAAAAGTGTAATGATTATTCAATGATAAATTTCCAAGAATTCACCATTGAAACATAGGTTCCATTTTTAAATTCTTGTTTACATGGCAAGGGAAAATCTCATTTTTATAAACAATTATTACCTTATATCTTGTACTGGGAAAATCGACTATTGAAAAGTATTCCTCTCTCTCTCTCTCTCTCTCTCTCTCATTGAAGTTTCTTCCCCGATGAGAAGCTCTTTCATCCCTATTGGCACTAGTTTTTAGGTGCTCATTTTCCGCGATTCTCCCACTACAGTGACGACACTCTCCCTTTCCTCTCCCGGTTGCTGAATGGGTAAGCAGTAACAAAACCAAGATGGTCAAGTTCGTTGGAAATGGAGAAGAAATGGAGGAGAGAGAGGGATAGCGCGGCCAACCCCTAGAGGAGCCCACCTCTTGGCACGACGCCATGTGTGGGGCCTATGTAACCTCTCCTACCCTCTCATTACTCACTATCTTCCTCACATTCTCTCACCCTTCCATATTTTACATGGAAAGCCGCACTTCCCTATTTTGTGGAAAGGTTGTACTTCTTTGTTTTGTGGAAAAGCTACACTTTCCTGTTTTGTAAAAAGGTCATACTTCCCTCTTTTGTGGAAAAACCACACTTTCTTATATGCGTGGCCACATTATTATATTGCCTAACCACACTAGCATCTGATGTGAGGAAACAAGGAAATGAGGGAAGACATGGATGTTACTGTGAGGCCCATCCACTCGCAAGTTGAACTGGACCGTGTCATTGGCATACCAAGTCCATTGTCAAATTGGGGATGTTAATTGGCTTATCTTCCCACATGTAGTTGATCATTTGAGCGGGCCATCGGGTATTGTGTTTCGGATCCTTGAATCGGTCGCATAATCATATTGCTCGGTCCATATCAATAAAAAATTAATAATAAGTGCCACGCTATCCACTTGTGCGCCCAATAGTGATATCAGAGCAACTTTGATACGGTTCTGACCAGAAGAAGATGAAGTGGCTTGCTGACGCATCTTTTTTATTGTTTACATTGTGGTACATGCAGTAGTTTTGTTAGTGTGTCATACGAGTGTTGATTATAACACATGCGCATAGTGGCATCGCGTGCAGTGGCATTAAGCATAGTGTATGAAATTTGTGCATTACAAAATAGTTTAAATTTTATATGTACATAGAGGCATTACTTGCGTGTAGGCTATTTATATTTGATGTGTGTGGCATATTTATTATGGGTGAAACCTGACCATTGCCATGGAGAGATTCCTTTATTGTCCTTTTGGCTTTGATTGTTTCAGCTATGCCCAATTGGGTAAGTAGAACTTTTGGGTCAGACTAACAATGACCATACTACCCATGTGTCAATTGGTTTATGTGATACCAGCTTGGTCCTTTTAAACCACTACTGATGATTATACATGGATATTTTATTTGTATCTCATATGTTTTTTCTGATTAACTTACATATAGCCCTCTTTTACCTGATATAGTAACTAGAAATGACGCCCAAAACCGTTGTGGTCCATCTTTTGAGATGAGAAAAATTTGACAGGGATAATTTTGACGACTAGCACAAATCCATCAAAAAATTGTTAGATGAAAAAAAAATGTATTGTACACGTTAAAAACTGTCGAAAAATCGAGAGATAAAGGATGGAGATGTTTCCATAGACAATGTAAAACTTGCTTAATAGAAATACAAAAAGTGAAAGAATAATAATACAACGGTCATAAACATCTTACTTAGTTCTATGCACAAGCATTTGATTCCCACATACGAAGTCCATAAGACCGCCAAGTAAATGTGGGATGCCTTACTTAAATCATATAACAAAATATCATACACCAATATTAGCATAATGCAAATAAAAGTTGATGCGTATAAGATGCCGATTGGATTCACCATTAGGGATCACATCATAAAATAGAACAAATGATTATTGAATTGTACAATGTGAGTTGCACTCTGACTGTAAATCAAAAAATTATTGCAATATTTCAATCTCTCTCAGATTCATGGTCCTACATTAAGGATATTTTGAATCACAATGAGGCTATCAAAACTTTCAGAGATTTATCCTATCATCTAGAACATGAGGTTGAGTCCAAGGTTGTCCAATCTAGTAATTGTGCAGTTTATGCCACTGGGAGTGGTAAGAAAGTTAATTGGTTAAAGAGAAGAGTTAGGAATTCAAACAAATAAAAATGACAAAAAAACTCCAACCAATTAACCCAATCTACCATATCAACCACCCACTACTCATTTTCATCCACATTCACTCCATTACTAACATTAACTGACCCAATATTATCCATACCCACCTAGGCATCATCATCCAATGAAACCTTCGCAACAATCTTGAACCCGTGATGTATATAACCCTTACAACCAAGGAGAGATAATAAGAAAACACCCAGAGGGCAAGGTGACGGTTCATGTTTTGTAAGTGAAAAATAAGGCCATTAGGTCAGGACTTACTTTGAACGTAAAGCAGTAACCTTTTCTCCACTTATTAATAGTATTTGCACAGAAGTATTAATAGCTGACTTGAACTTTAGTGAATGGATTGTGCATTCATAAGCCACGACGTATGTGACAAAGCATAGAGAAGTTTTGTGAATTTTGGACCATCCCATTTGAAAGTTACAAGTTGTACATGGAAAATAATGCATCGAAGGATGTCATTGGGTTTGGTACCTATTGCTTGGAGTCAAAGATAGAACATCCTCTACTTCTTAAAGACACTCATTTTGCCCCTAGGATAAGAAGGAATCTGATATTTGTCACATGTTTAGTGAAAGAGAATTTTGATGTAAGATTTTGTAAAGATAGGATCTCACTGAGAAAAAACAATACAATACTTGCCTGTGGAGAATTATCAGGAAATCTATTTATGTTAAAAGTTGTAAATATTTTTTATTAATGTCAAGCAACTCACCTTTTATAAGTGTATCTACTACTAGTATTATATATGAATTCACTAAGTGGCATAACAGATTGAGTCATATAGGAAAGAATCGAATGACAAAGTTAGTGTGAGATATATTATTTGGAATATTGACTAGAATAGAATTATCTTTTTTCTGAATATTGCGTGTTAGGAAAAGCGACTAGGAAGCTATTCTCTAAGGCGACTAAATCTATAGAATTTTTTGTAGATTATACATAGTAGTATATGTGGACTTCTAAATGTACAAGCTCGAAATAGTTGCCAATATTTTATAACATTTATTGATGATTACTCACAGTATAGTACACTGTATTTGATTTCTCAAAAGTTGAATGTCCTGACTCTTTCCAAAGATATAGATTACAAGTTCAAACAGAGTTGGATAAAATAATTAAAGCGTTGAGACAAACAGGGGTGGAGAATACACATTAGACATATTTAAATTATATTGTTAAAATGTTGGTAGCTCAACAGTACACTATGTCGTACTCACCTCAGTAAAATGGAGTAGTTGGAAGAAGAAATAAGACATTATTGGATATGGTCATATCTATGATGGATTACGCAAATCTATTAATCACCTTTTGGATAGTGATTTGGTAGTTAAGAATTGGGATACTATCAGTTAGCAAATCAATGTGACTTGTGAGATACAACAATTATTAGGAAACAAACGAGTTAACGTATAATAGTTGTCTGTGTTGAATATGGTTCCTTCCAAATTCATTTTCAAAACATCTTTTGAATTATAGATGTAAAAAAATTTTCATTGAGTGACTTGCGTTGATGACGTTCAATAGGTTATCTTAATTTTTGCTCTGAATAGAAGCAAATTGGATAAAATAATATTTTTATCAAGCATCTTGTCCATTTGAAAGGATACGTATTATTGTATGAATAATATAGAAGATGGATTGAAGTCGAATCTCGAGATGTAAATTTGTACAAGATAAGTATCCTAGCAGAAAGTAACCCATAAGAGAAGTAGAGCTCTTTAAGATGTTGGATGTAATGCAAGGAAGTAGGAGGGGGCATATTAGTTATGATGATTAAGGTATTTGTATGGTTCGTGATGATAGTGAAAGCGAGTCATCTAGTATACCCAAGTTGCCTCGTAGTTTATGAGCAAAATCCCTAAAAACAATTCAGATAGAGTGTGAGTCATACTCTTGCATTGTAATTGATGAAGATGTACCTAATTTGTATTAAGATGTGTTGGTGTCCTCTAATTCTGATGATTAAACTCTTCCGATGAATGAAGAAATTGATTCTGTGAAGAAAAATCATATTTTGGAGTTAGTTGATATTCCCCTAATTGTTAAACAATTGTGAACAAATGGGTATTCACATACCTAATATTGGGCCTACCTCTATTGGCCCAATTTTACCATATTTGGGGCATGGTGTCTCCAATAATGCTTCTCACACCACCAAAGTCTTCTAGTGATGGGGTGTGGGAGTTGTTTACCGTTAGGTCAGGCCCTTCCCCTATTGTAGGTTCTGATACTTGGACTAATCTTTTCAAGTTCAAGACTGACATCTCTCTTACTCCAGATTACATTAAGCTCGATCCTAAATGATCCATTCACTATTCCCTATAGCAATGAAGAAATGGTCAATGTGGAAAACGAGTGGGGCAACTCTTTGGTAAGGTATTTTGTTGGTATTATGATTTTACCACGATTATTTAAACACGTGATTCAATGGTCAATTGCGAATGAATTAGGAGATAGGTATTATAATTCATAATTATTACAATTTTACATTACATTGTATAAAAATCTTCTATCAAAACATGCACATTATTGTATCTTTCTCTATGATTTGACATTAGAGTAATATAAAAGTGTCATCATTGCGATTTTATCATGATAAACCAAATATAGAAATTACGAAATGCTAAGAGCAAAAGGAAAATCCCACACCACGGGCTAGGGAAGTAAAAAAGAAAATGAAAATGAGAAAGAAAAAAAACCCACATCCCAGGTTAATGAAAAAGAAGAAGCTCACACTTCAAGCTAAGGACCAAAGTAGGAGCCTACAGCTTGGGCAAAGAGAGGAAGAATAAAAATTAAAAATTAAAAATTACAAAATCCAAACTAGAGCAAAAGAACACCAAAAGCTAGAAGAAGCCCCACTATTAACAAAGAATATAAATGTAAATAAGTGACAAGATCAGCAAGAAAATGATGCGAGGAACCTAGCTAAAAAAAATGCCAACCAGCTTAGAGACGAGATCGCAACACCTCTTGCTTATGATTTAGGCTCGACCACCAAACCAGCTTCGGAAATTAAATTGTGAACAAGCAAATAACTACTTAGGTTAAGAATATGCTTCAGAACACATCAATGAGGCGATCAAATCATAATTATGAACCTTTAGAGTGAATCCTCCAATCGAAACAGCACAAAACCTGATAAGACCAAAGAAAGGCACAAGCATTTGTCTCCAACCCTCGGGGCATCAACCTCAAAGATAGCACCCTAGATTACTCTCAAAGATGGGAAGAAATATAAGAGATCAATTTGGATAGGCATATTTTAGAGCAGGAGAGAGATAAGTGGTTATATGAAAAATCCCATTTTATTTATTTATTTACTACTCTTTGTTATTACACTTATTTATTGTTTATCTATTTTCGTGATTATGATTCCCAGCATTGATTAAAGTAGTCAAACAACATCTTCTTTTGCAGCAGAATAAGGTTACCCATGTTTGGTAAGTCGTGTCGATGGGGTAACCACCTCATTATTGGGGTACCTCTCGAGTGAGGTTGAGATGAGACATTTCCTGACTGCGTACGGTGTAGGTAGGTTACTTGCATGAAGCAGCTCGTGTAAAGGTAATCTTTGTCTTGGCATGATTGCATCTTATTATGACATCAATCATCTTATATCCTTGAATAATTTTGCATGATCATCGCCTGACAGCGAGTCAAATGATAACTAGAGGTCGAGTCCATTTAATGAGTCAGATGGTGACTAAAGACCGAATCCATGTGTGCTAATTTAGGTTTCAGCATGTGTGCTAATTTAAAGCCTCTTTTTGCATGGAGGATTGAGCTTTGCAAGATGACTTTTGGCATTTTGCTCCTCAGTTAAGGACTCTTGTACAACTATACATGAAGACAGTAGTACATGTACATCAAGTGGAGTATGACAACGTTGCTTTCGTGCAAAGTGCCTATAGTAAATGCTTGACTTGTGTCTCTTTTATTTCCAAGAGAACCTTTTTAAGAGTTTTTTTTTTTTTTTCTTTTTTCTTTTTCTTTTCTAATGATTGTTTTGTCCATAGCTTTTGAAATTCATTGGCAGCCGGATGCAAAGAAATGGAGAACTAGTGCTTACTACCACCTTCTTGCAAAAAATTCTCCATGGTTGCATTTCTAAGCAGCATATCATTGCCAGTTATAATTTTATTTTTAAAAATAAAAAATAAAAAAAAAAAAGCTATCACTATTACCAACAGATGATCTTGTGAGTTAGCTATTACCAATAGATAATCTTGTGATGGATGAAGGACGTATTTGCTGGTGTTGTGGTTTAGATGTATGGTTTTTGCCCATTTGGAAATTAAAAAATAAAAACAAAATCAATCACTACCAGTATGCATCTGTGTCATTGGCTGAGAGGCTGAATTCACAAATGCTTGTAAAATCCCCACATAAACGGCTTACATGTAAATTCTTTAAACCAAGTGTTTGGATGGGAGAAAATGGGTGTTAAAGTGTTTACATTCACCTGTTTTCTCCCATCCAAACATGAGTAAAGTTTTTGTGGGGATTTTATCAGCATCCAAACAATCCCTAAATCAATTGACGAGAACCCAAAATTATACCTAAAAGAACAGTAATAAAAGAGTGGAGCACTCAGCAAGAAGTTTAAATTAAATTAAAGGAATCACAATGTCTGACGTGACAACTTAGATGTGGTGAACACCGCTGGGCCCTACCAACCCTGCTTGGACTCCCAGATACTAATGGAGTGATTGGACCTGGGGCTACAATCCGGACTGCATTATTAACAGGATGGTTCTCTGCGATTTGTTTATACAGAATCCAAAATTAGGAGGGATACGGAAAATAAATAAATGAAGGAGATTAAAAAAAATAATAATAATAATAATAAATAAAATAATAAAAAATACTACTATTTAAGGGAAAGGTTGGCTGACCCATGTGCATATAATCTGGCCCGTCCAAAAAAGACCAATAAAGTAACAGTTTGCAAAGTCCAAAGTCTCCATCAGTTGAGCCACATCATACAGAACGATTAAAAAAAAAAAAAAAAACCTGTTTTATGCATGCATTAGTTTCATAAACCGGCCTGCCCGATGGCTGGTGTGGCCTAATTTTTCTAGCAATTGAATCTAAACATGAGTCCCACCTGAGAGCTGGCTTGGATGTTTACCATGCATGCCAGGGTGTCACAAGCACACATGGGTTTTCGGCCAAACACATGTAGGATTATGTTAGTGCCTCTTTAATAAGTGCCAGCCATTATTAAATGTTCTCATTATCCCCATCGGACATGGGTTAGCTGAGAAGAAATATCCATATTTCTTGTTTTGTGTTGTGAGCTAGTATATAATCACATAGAAACAGCTTATAGTTTTCTATCACATTTTCATTAATACAGGACCAGACTTCTGTACAGTCACATTTATCACAATGTGAAGTTCCAACAAGCATAAATGACAAGGAAAAAAGTGAACTAATTACTAGGAAAGTCTCAGAGAATTTCAGGTCAGGGTGCCTCTATGATTACCAAAGTTCCCAGAGAAGACTGAGTAGAAAGGCATGTCATATGGTGGAAAATGACCCTGCCGGTTAATCTACGTTGACTACCTGGCATATGCTTTAATTTCAAATACAAATAGGTTGAGCTCTCCATCTTCAACATATTCTGGTAAAAAAGCAAAGGTATAAAATTTCATATTCTGTTGCCAATGGCCCAATGCAGATCATGTCATCTCATCAAGCCCCCGAAAGATAATTGTGTGCCCCCTCCATTGGCAGGGAAAAAGGAAGAAACCAGATACCTCTTGCTGTGGATGCTGGGAAAGTAAATGATCTCATCTCATCCATTAAAAGAGAAACCCAATGAGGAGGAGACACCTGCATGCCATGTGGAAAAGAGGACTGCAGCATGAGTGCAGCTTTCATCAAATTCACTGGGGGGGCCTCAGTTCCAGTTTGTAGGCCTGTAATTCCATGGGAGATATAAGAAGACCTTCCTGTGCAGCATTTCCAGTATGCTCAATGTACCCAAGCATTTCCATATCATCATGTAAGAGATTCAAAGAAGTCTGTTTCACATTCAAAACCGCAATATCCTTGAAGATGTAGAACAGATTGACAGGCTCATCTGCTAAAGTCGAACATTGCCTGTCACTGCCCCTATGGCAGTAAGATGTATCCCACTGTCGCCTCTGTAAGATGACAACAAATCTAGAATCTCCGGGAGGAAGTTGAGAATATCTCAAAGGCTGTGGGACCTTGAAGCTTACAATATGCAAGTCGCATGGCAAGGAAGCTGCTAACGGGGAGAAGGACCTTGGTGATGGCGACTGCACCGATATTTCCTCTGGTTTCTTGCCAATGAATACGTGCATGGGGTAATTCAAGTGGGCCCCAACACGGTGTGAGAGGATTGAGGGGTTGAGAGGCATTGTGGTAGAAGTGGAAGTTGAAGCAGAGACGTTGGATTCCTTCAAGATGTGGAAGATCACATTCATCGGGCGGTTGTCAACCACTCCTTGTCCAAGACCACGCTCATCATCACGGAGCAAACGCCTGTCCAGCATAATTTCCAGCCAACCACTTTTAAGGCTTGCAACACCTAGTGACTGCCGAGAATGGACTGAGAACCGGCGACCATCTGAACCCTGCAAAAAGGCAAGCGAGGGCATGGGGTAGTAATTTCCTTGCAGAGGGATTTTGTCATATGTCTCCCTCCGGCTCATCTGAAAGCCATTTAAATCAGAATAGAAAACTCGTTTACTGTTAACATCTGTCTTATATCTGGCTATCACCTCCTTGTCATTGAAGTCCCAGCCAAGGAGCTCAACATGGTATTCTTTCTCTATGACAAATTCTTGTATGCTCTTCCCATTATAGATACGAGTACTTTGTGAGATTGGGCCTCTCTGCCATTCTGTCTTTGGGTAAGAGTAAAATTCCTGCACCAATGGGCCCTCTGACATTGCCAGCCGCCCACCTCCTTTTACAATGGATTGAGCATCCCCTGTGGGTTTGAATAGGTAGGCCCCACTGCCAGAGCTAGAGTACATTGCTATTTCTTCTTCCGCAACAGTTTGAGAACCATCACTATGGCTTATCTTCTGCAGCAAACCAGTCTTGACATCAAACACAAGTGTACTTTGCCGATTTCGGATCTCTGCTGTATCCCCTTCCAGTTTTGAGCAGGCATAAGGAGTGGGGCAAGATGGTGGACTGGAATCAGTGAAAATTTTCAGTTTAGCAGGCATAGCCTTCTCGCATCCTACAAATCCGTTGGCAACATAATAGGTTTCCAAACCCATGGCAGGAACAGAAGCTTGCCAATAAAGACGATGCCTCCCAGTGAACATATGTTCATTGTCATGCTGCAACTCAGGGGAAAGCTGGCTTTTCACACAAGACCAATTCGAGTGTAAAACACTCACATCTGGATTGCTAACAATAACCATCACAATTTCATCTCTTGTTTGCTCAAGTGGATTGAAGAAAACCACAGACTGCACACTTCCTTCAGGGACGGTGATCAGTCTGTGCATCGGTTGGACATCATACCTTGATCGTACCTGCTCTGGCTCAAACGGAGATGGTGGGGCAGGACCTTGATCTGATTTCCCGCGATGAACTCCAAGCAGCACTTCAACAGCCTTAGACATGAAAATCTGCAGATCCTGTAAAGAAGTGTGCATTCGAGTTCCATAGTCCTCCACCACATGATTTTTAGCCGTACCTGTAACACCATCATGATGCTGAAAAAGTGCTAGATTCCTCCTTGCAGCTGTTAACTTGTGGGAGAAACTTACAGGAAGCTTCAAACATGGCGATCTCTGACAGTAGCCCAGCATTAACGCAAGCATCATTTCTGATGCACGCAGCGTCTGTTCGAGCACGCGATCAACAGCTTTAAAGAACGGCCTAGAAACGTAGTAGCCACTCCAGTAATCCTGTTGTCTATCAGCATAGGTGAAGAAATCACCTGAGAGAGAGGGAAAACCCTCAAGTTCCCCAGAGCCCACCTCACCAGGACGGGTAAAATTTATTCTTTCTGCTTCTTCGCGAAGGGTTTGAAAATAATCTTCAAGAGTGCCAAATTTGGCTTCCGCATTCAGACCAGGATTAGAATTTATATAATCAAATAACATTTGATAGTTTCTAAATTGAGCTTCTGCTTCCTCAGTGCTGACATAACGGAAATCATCCCCGAGAGGTACAAGAAGTGTGTTTGTTCTGTACAATGTCGATTTCTTTTTGTATTGATCTAACAATTTCAATGCTCTCTCCTGCACATTACCGGGATTCGTCTCCACTGGATCTTGCCTCCACGGGCAGGCTTCATAACCGAACCCATGCATTCGAGCAAAATCAAACTGACAACAAATAGCAGGCTCGGGTCCACATGTGTGGGGGATATCATAAGAATAGAACGGCATCATGTGAACGAAAATATCAGTTGTTTCTTCCACGTCCCAGCTCTGTCGCCATACATATTCCAAATTCTTATTCAAGGCTAGTTCCTTTTTCAGTTCGTAGTGAGTCCTCTGTATAAGCATATTCTGGAAACCCATGCGGCGGAGAAGATATGCCATGGTAGCTGAATAACCAAAAGGATCTATTGCCCAAGCATTTTTTGGAACAACTCCGATGGTGCTATTTAACCACATATTCCCCTCCATCATCTGATACATAAGGTGGATGGAAGTCAGCATTGAACTTTCAACGACCATTCAACTCTCTGATGTTGTTAAGGAAAAGCTCCAACATAGTTTATTTTATATTATATGATCAGTAAATGGAAACAATCTCAAACTAAATCAGGCTAACACCCTCAGAATTCATAGCTTCTCCAGTATTTACATGAAAAAACCAAGAATTCATGCCGAGAAAAAAATAAAGATGTGTCTCCAACATTAGTCTAAAACAATTGGACTCCTATACAGCATATGAAGTATTTACATTAGCAGTGTAATTTTTTGCAATATCACAGCAGCAAATTTCCACTAGACAGAAACAATTCAGCTTAGATCTCTTGATTATAGGAAAGCAGAAGAGTGACGAAATGTTGTATGGAGAAGTGGAAATGCAACATTCTGTAACAAGCATTTGATGAGATATCCAATCAAGTTGTTGATAATTTAGATGGCTAATATCCTACAACACAAATGGGTGACTTTTAACATGACCATAAACAGCATACTTTAAGCAGCATGCAAGCACACAAGAAAGCAGATAAAGTTCCAGTTGAATGATGGTGAAAGTATTTATAAGAGAATTTGTATATTGCCCTTATATTGTGGAGGGAATAGAAATGTTTCCTCATTTGAATTCAAAATGCTAGCATGCACATTTGCATCCATCATTCCATTCCATCTGTTTTCTTTTCAAGTTGTAACCAAAAAGAAGAAGCAAAAAAAAAAAAGGCGATTTCTTTTGTACCAGTTCCAACATCTGCTGACCTTTTTCAAATTTAGAGCTACAAACAGTGATAGTTCACTGACATTTTCAAACTTGTGGTGTCTCCTCCACTGTCCACGTGGATATGTTCAAGTCGACCTAGATCATTCAAAACATAGGACCCAGTATTGGAGCATGACCTCAAAATCCCACTGACCGAATGATTAAAAATTAGATTCCACACATTGAATTTGGAATATTCACCATTTTATTTTAAAACATCTATTAGCCACCAAATGGGTGGTCAATATTGTATCATTAATGTGGATTTGCTTGTGATCCATTCACAATGAATGATGCAATATGGATAATACGGATTGAAGTGGTCATATACCAAGTCTACGATTGACAAGACAACTTAGAAAATGGTGGTGAAGAATCCCCATTCTTAAACCGAATTTTATGGGCTAAAAAACCTTCTCCATCTGTTTCAGGGTTTGCTAACATTTCTCACAAATCACACCCACTCCCGTGCACCTATACACAGTGCATGCCAACATGACATGTGCAGGACATTACCCGATACACGTAGTTGTGGGTGATTGCATGTATCTGCGGGGAATAGTCTTGCATCAAAAGGGGCAGGGACGCCCTGTGTCTTCAAAAAAAAAAAAAAAAAAATAGTGCATGCCAACATGGCATGTGCGGGACATCTGAATTTGTGCATGAGGTTAGTTCCATGGTGTGGAAAACCTGGGACAAAATAGGGCCAGTCGACTCATTTCATGGGTTACAAGTCTAGCTTGATTGCGGACTCATGGAAAGGATTTCCAAACAGATCCTTGTTTTCACCAAACAGATCCTTGTTTTCATATAGGTTGGCCCGTGCACCATATAAACCTCATCAATGTAGGCTAAACAAGGCGTACGTTGTTTCAGGGATGAGAATAAGCTGTACCTAGGTTTGGGGTTCTGTTCCATAACTACCTACTCTAGGCATAATACATTGTTTTATATGAGGTTGGTCATTCCGCTCATCAAGGTTCTTTTCAGTCAAATCAATGGCTTGGATCAATGAACCATTGAGACCCACTGATATAAAAGGATAACAGAAGCATACACAACTCTCAGTACAAGCACTAGATAATACCTCTTGAAAATGGGTAATCATGATCCTATTGTGGAGTTATTTCGTTAAAATCACAACATAATCAGGCTCCATTACTTCTGAAGCAGTGGGTCTCCCTGGTATGTCAGATGCTCTCCTAATGCGATGAGCATATTACACAAAATATTCACTCCAAGCAATGTTTAATCCCTCCCGAAAATGGGTAATTGTATCCCCTTTTTGGAATTATTTGGTACAATGGATGTGATCAGACTGTCACTCACTAATTTAGTAGTGGGTCTCCCAAGTACTTCAGATGTTCGCCACTAGAGCAAACTATACAAACTCCTACTCCAAGAACTACGTACAACCATCTTGAAACTGTGTAATCATGTGCTGCTTTGTTAGAGTTATCGTTACAACTGGTAAGGTGATCACTAATCAAGCTACCACTACTTCTGAAGTAGTGGATGATGAGGGCATCTGCACATCTGGACTGTCAGCACCTTAAAACGGGCGTATCTCGCAAACTGGAATGAGTTATCCGACGTGCCATATATGGTTTTGGGGTAGGACGAGCTACTTTAGCCACCCGACCCCGCTATGCCGGGTTGCGCATGCCGAATTTGCGAGATACCATCAGATTGACGGTCGAATTCCTGCTTTATTTTCGTTTTTACTATTTATAGTAAGTTTTAGTTTGATTATAAGTCTTCATCCGTTGGCCTCTAGGAGTTGCATCCAACATGAAAAGTGCTTAGAATAATTAGGAGAATAGCATGGTCAAGCCAAATCAGGACACTTACTATTTTTGGCCGAAAACCGTGATGTCTAGTAGGAATCACACCCATCTATAAATAGTAAGTTTACTATTTATAGTAAGTCACGATTTCTAGGAGTTTTAGTTGTACTTTAATTCCGAAACTTCTTCCAAGGTTTAGTATCCCTATTTAAAGGGTTGTAAGCTCGTTTATTTCAATCATCAATCAATTTACAAATTTTCTAGAATTTATTTCTATTTTCCTTATCTTCCCTCGTGGATTCGAGAAGTCTTTGTGAGGAGTCTAGAGAAGCTCCGTGGATTTGGTGTAGTTATCCCCTTGAGGAAGACGGTGATCAAACATCACGTTCATCCCTACGTTAGTTTGGTATCAGAGCGAGGACTCCCCTTGGACCGATGGCAAATAACAAAGGTATGGACCAAAATCCTATGGACGGTGATCCAGGGATGCGTTATCTTTTGGAAAGAATGGAAGCTTTCCATCGGGAGAGTCAATTGACTATGCAAAGGCTATAGGCAACCCTCAACCGTATTGCGGATGCGCTAATTCCGCCCTGCACCCAAGGCGATGCTCAACCGCCCGTGGTCGTTGTACAAGACAACACAGATTTCCGTAGAGCATCACCCAATGATGGTGAATGGCAGGCCACCACTTTGATTGTGCAGAAGATATTGTACATGCCAAAGGTAGAGATAGATTTATAGCAGCACAACATCTTTCAAACAAGGTGCACTATAAACCAAAAAGTTTGTAATGTTATCATCGACGTCAGGAACAGTGAGAATCTCGTGTCGAAAACAATGGTGGAAAAGTTGCAACTGAAAATAGAAAGGCACCCATCTCCGTATATAATTGGATGAATCAAGGAGGTTGACAAAACAGAGGTAACCGAACAATTCACTGTCACATTTTCAATTGGTTAACATAGAAACATACCATATGTTACTTGGTCGACCATGGCAATCGGATCGTGATGGGACCCACCGAGTACGAGACAATGTTTACATCTTCGTCAAGGATGGTCGAAAGATAGTCCTTGCCCCTATGGCACCAAAGAACCACGCTGAAGCTTCTAAAGTGGAGGAGAGTTCCCTCCTGACCATTCGAGATTTGATGGAAGAATCCAAGGAAACCGTCGAGGTATACGTCGTAGTGGTAAAGGGCAAGGAATCGAAGCCCTTAAACATTCCCCCAAGTTTAAGGCCATTACTAAACGAATTCAAGGAAATCTGGCCCGAAGAGTTATCCAATGGATTGCCCCCCATGCGGGATATCCACACCACATAGACCTCGTCCCTGGGGCTAGCCTGCCCAACCGCCCTCACTATCAGATGAGTCCAAAAGAGTGTGAGATACTTCAAGGGCAGGTGGAGAAATTGATACGTAAGGGTCTTTTGAGAGAGAGCATGAGCCCATATGTTGTGCTTGTTAACGCTAAAAAAATATGGGAGCTGGCGTATGTGTTAACAGCCAGGCAATTAACAAGATTACCATCAAATATCGGTTCCTAATACCGCGGTCGACATGCTCGATGTGTTAGAAGGGGCCAAGGTGTTCTCTAAGTTAGATCTGAGGAGCAGGTACCATCAGATTTGTATCTGACCCAGTGATGAGTGGAAAACAGCATTCAAGACCAATGAATGGTTGTATAAGTGACTGGTCATGCCCTTCAGTCTTTCGAACACAACAAGCACTTTCATGCGTTTGATGCATCAAGTGCTAAAATCGTTCATTGGCCGGTTTGTGGTAGTATATTTTGATGACATCCTAATATATATTCAGGATGAGATGAAGCACATGGAACATCTCAGGTAGGTGCTGCAAGTACTACAATTTAACAAGTTGTACCTCAACTTGAAGAAATGTAGTTTTTTAACGGACAACCTGTTATTTATAGGATTTATTGTAACGTCCACGAGCATTCGTGTGGATGATGAAAAGGTGCAAGCCATCAGGGAATGGCCAATCCCGACGAACATTCATGAAGTGAGGAGTTTCCACGGGTTGGCGACCTTTTATCGTCGATTCATGTGGAAGTTTAACACGATAGTCGCACCTATTACAGATTGCATGAAAAAGGGGCTATTTCAGTGGACCGATGAGGGCCGACAAGAGCTTTACTTCTTTAAAAAAAGAGCTTTGCTGAAATCAAGCATCGGTTGTCCACAACACCAGTCTTGGTTCTTCCTAGTTTCGACAAGCTATTTGAGGTTCAGTATGATGCCTCATATGTCGGAATTAGAGGAGTATTATCACAGGAAGGCAGGCCGGTAACCTTCTACAGCGAGAAGCTCAACGAAGCCCGAAAGAAGCGGTCAACATATGAGCTTGAGCTGTACGCAGTTGTTCAGGCGCTGCGACATTGGCAGCATTATTTGATTCAAAGGGGGTTTGTTCTGTATACTGACCATCAAGCATTAGAGTTTATTAATAGTCAGGCTAACATGAATCGTGTGCATGCTATATGGGTTGTGTTTTTGCAGGAATTCACGTTCTTTCTGAAGCACAAGTCAGGACAGTGGAACAAGGTGGCTGATGCACTTAGTCGTCGTGCATCACTATTTGTTACAATGAGCAATGAGGTGGTCAGCTTCGACTGTCTCAAGGAGCTGTATGCCGAGTACGAGGACTTCAAGGATGCATAGATGAAGTGTCAAGAAGGTCATCCCAATGACCTACATATGCAAGACGGTTTCCTCTTCAAAGGGAATCGATTGCGCATCCTCCAAAGTTCTTTGAGGGAGCAGATTATTCAGGAACTACATGGAGGTGGCCTTGGTGGATACCTTGGGCAAGACAAGTCGTGAGCCCTTGTGGAGGAGCAGTACTACTGGCCGCAATTGGTACATGACGTGGAAAAACAGTGTAACGCTGTCATGTTTGTCAGACCTCCAAGGGGCAGTCTCATAATACGGGCCTCTACACCCCGTTACCTATGCCTGACAGCCCTTGGGAGGATTTATTTATGGACTTCGTACTTGGTCTCCCACGAACACAACGCGGCATGGATTTAGTTTTTGTGGTGGTAGATCGTTTCTCAAATATGGTGCACTTTATCCCATGAAAAAAGACCATTCACGCAATAGACGTGGCAAATCTATTTTTCATAGAGGTCGTGCCGCTACACGGGGTTCTGAAGACCATTACTTCTGATCGTGATACAAAGTTCATTAGCCACTTTTTGCGGACTTTATGGACTCGATTCGATACACAACTTCAGTTCAACAGCGCCTACCACCCATAAACTGATAGGCAGACTTAAGTTGTGAATGGCACATTGGGAAACCTCTTTCGATGTATTCCAAATGAAAAACCGAAGCAGTGAGATTTAGCCTTGTCTCAAGTGGAGTTTGCATTCAACAATATATTGAACCGCTCGATAGGGAAGTCTCTGTTCCAGATTATTTATGGTCGAGTGCCTCACCACACACTTGACTTGGTCCCTCTGCCTAAGCTCACAGGCATAAGCATTACAGCAGAACATATGGCAGATAGAATCATGGGCATTCATGTAGAGGTGCAAACCAAGTTACATGCCTCAAACAAAAAGTACAAGGAGCAAGCCGACAAGCATCGACAAAAAAAGGTGTTTGAGGTGGGCGACCACATTATGGTCCATCTACGGAATGAGAGATTTCCGACCAGGACATACAACAAATTGAAGAATAAGAAGATTGGACCGGTACCGATCCTTCGAAAGATCAATGGCAACGCTTACGCTGTTGATCTTCCGGATGACATGGCGATCTCACGTACTTTCAACATCGTGAACCTGACCGAGTATCATGAACCAAAGCAGGACAAGAACTCGAGGATGAGTTCTTCTGAAGTGGAGGGGACTGATGTAGAGCGGGCAGCAGACTATTTCATGGCCAAGATGGACCAGAAAAGGCCCGATCGGAGGCGAAAGTGATCCGAATTGTCAGCACCTTAAAACGGGCGTATCTTGCAAACCGGAATGAGTTATCCGACATGTCATATATGATTTTGGGGTAGGACGAGCTACTTTAGCCACCCAACCCCGCTATGCCGGGTTGCACATGCCGAATTTGCGAGATACCATCAAATCGACGGTCGAATTCCCATTTTATTTTCATTTTTACTATTTATAGTAAGTTTTAGTTTGATTATAACTCCTCGTCCGTTGGGCTTTAGGAGTTGCGTCCAACATGAAAAGTGCTTAGAATAATTAGGAAAATAGCATGGTGAAGCCAAATAAGACACTGATGCAGGGACATGTGATGACCTAATCCTATATGCATGTATAATTAGGTTAAAGAATTTTCAAATAAATACACGAATCAACTAACCGTTTCCAATCAAAGGGATTATGTAAATCTCAACACAAAGATGAGGTCATTCCATCAAGATCATGCCCCTAAGCATAAAATCACATAAACAGTAAAAAGGGAGAACCTAGGGATATGAGGATATCCCGGATCGCATAAGTCTGTCCACGGTCAAGTTTGGATCTGATTCTATTGACTAACCATCCCTCTTTTCCGTTCAAACTAGAAGGAGGATATCCAGAGAAGAACGAAAGGGGTGGAGAATGAAGGGTTCAAGATGAAGAACGTACAGGTCCTTTGTCGTCAAAAGAAAAGGAGGATGATTCTAACCTTTTCCTGCAACTCGAAGATCTAGAAAGAAGGAAACTTGAAATCGGGGTGGAATCCGCAACACCCAAGGGCCAATCCTAAAACCCTAATTGTTAAGTGTGAAATATTGCATATTTCCCCCTATTTATACCTTAGTTTTATAAACATGATAGTGCTTAATCAATTTAATTATTCATGTTTTCATGTGTGAGGTGATTTCGAGAACTTAAGGTGAAATTGATGCCAAAAAGAATATTTATGTTCAAAAGATTACTAAATGAAGATTTGGAGATTTGGAAGTCATTAATGAAGAATTCACATGCCAAAGATCCAAGAAAACCAAGTGAGGAATGAAGAGAATCAAAGATTTGAAGTGAAGAAAATGAATCCTGAAATTGTCTTGAAAACAAACATTCCTAAAATTGTCTTAAAAAAGCATATTCTGAAACTCCAAGTCCATTTTGAGAAACTGCGCAGAGTGAAGTTTATTTTGGAAAACTGCGCAGAGTGCGTAAATTTGAGGTGGTTTCTAGATTTTTCTAACTCGGTGCGAAAGTTGAAGTTCCACAACTATAAAAAGGACTCCTTAGGTTGCTCTAAAGCATCTTCTAAGGTTTGGAAATGTCTCAAGGAGCATAGCACAAGAGTGGAGCAGCCACCAAATTCATTTTTCCTAGTTTATTTTTCATGCTTTGTTTAAGAGATTTGGTTTATTGAATCAAGCAAGGTAGCATCTTGATAGCTACAAGTGGATCCTTGACACCCTAGTTCCCACCTTTAAATTCATAAGTTTTAATCAACATTACTCACCATTACTCTCAATTATTCAGATTTCAATTTAGATCTTTTTCTAGTTCTAGTTATTTTTAGAATACGTACAAGTTTAGTCCCTGTGGATTTGACCTCGGTCTTACTGAGTTATTACTACATCGCGACCCTACACTTGGGGATGTGAACACTAATCTCTTGAATAAAGAGGAAGAAAAGATGCGAATTTCTATTCATTCAATAATAATGAAAATAAGTTTTCTCACAACGTATATATAAGATATGGAAAAAGTAAAAGTGCGCGGGTACATAAACTGATTGAATGGAAGTTATAGATCCCTCTTTGGTAGAAGTGATTCTTTCTTGGGCCGAGTTTAATTGCAATTAGGGGAATGAGAGGGAATTACTGGATTACAAGGTATCCACTGCTTTGAATTCGTATTTGATCTCCTTGCATACCTCACAAGCAGCAGCTAGTTCGGGGCTCCATTTCCATTGTCTAATGATGGATAGGATAGAGGTCTTCTAAACCTTTGGTATAGTTTCAAATCCTATTGGACGCAATTTATTTCCATTTATTTGTGTAAATTTGATGAGGACTTCAGACCCTTCAAAGTTTATCAAAGACGAAGGTGGGCGACGAAAACATCTTTATGGCACAAATAAGGATGATTTTGAAGACCTTACACGTATCTTTGGATTAATCGAAGGCCCCACATAAGGAGGACACACGTGTAGGAAGAGTTAGAAGACCAATCTAATACTCAGGATTTTTATTTTTTATTTTTTATTTTTTTTAAAAAGCTTTGTTTTGAGCTTTTTTTTTTCTTTTCTTTTGTTATAGGGGTAATTTAGTCATTTTCTTTTAAATCCGAATTTTATAAATAGGGTGATGTTTTTTTAATGAAAGCTTAGTACCTCCTTCCCCTTTCTCTCTGTGGTAAGTTCTTTTCTTCCCCTAATCTCTTCTCTTCTTCTAAATTCTATTTCTAGCCCTCTAACCTTCTTCTTCTCTTTATATGCCTAGTATTTTTTTGATTGTTATTGACCCTGTAAATCTGATAATCGATCCCAACCCTCTTTCAGATTTTCCAATCGTCCCTATTCCAGAAATCCTTTGATTTCCTGGACTAGAGAAGCTGCATTGATTGTTGGATTGAAACCATGCAAGATTGGGAGGTCCCATCCCTCGCCGAATCCAATCCACGCATGATTTGAATACAGTACTGCAGTATTGTGATGATGGTCTGCAACCATTGCATGTTCCCTTTATTATTTTCTTTACTATGATGTCGAATGTGAATATTTCAATTGATTTGCTTAGTTTATTTCGCTGGATAATTTTGTGCTCATACATACATTCTAATTTAGACCGTCCTGCATCAAGATTGCTATGCCAAGAAACATATTTTGAATGATTCGAATCAGAGACATTTATCAATGATTCCTCTTGTACTAAAGAGTGATCAATTTCTTTATGTTTGTTCCCAAAGTAGAAACAGTTTTATCTGTTCCGAAATAGTTTCCTTCAAAAGGGAATCTGAGTCAGCCGATGCATTTGCATGCCATATTCATGACTTGCATGGTGAGATTAGAAGAAGAATTAATGAAAGCAATGAGCAATATAAACTTTTTGCTAACTCTCATCACAGGTTCAAGGAATTTCAAGTTTGGAATTATGTTATGGTCCATGTTAGACCTAAGATGTTCCGATAAGGGGCCATAAAAAAAAAAAAAATTGTAAGCTTGTAGTGTTGAACTATACAAAACAATACAGAAAATGGGTCCATATGTGTATGTTGTGGATCTTCCACCCACCATTGGAATTAGTTCAACTTTTAATGTGGAAGATCTCATCTCTTATAAAGGTTCACATAACCCTAACATGGACCCAGACATTGATGATCACCCATCCTCAGACCCTTGGACTTTGCCCAATCCTTCTTCAAAGCTTGTCCCTCCTATACCAAGAATACCTTCGAGAAAAGAAGAGATAGAAGATATACTAGATGAACAACTCGTTTCCATCTAGCACGGGGGTTTTTAGCGATACTTGATCAAGTGGAGGAACAAACCTATTTCAGACAACATGTGGATCACAGAGACCAAGTTGCAGTGCATAGATCCAGACCTTCTTGAACAGTCCAGTAGTTTTATTTCACCAGAGGCGAATTCTTCTCAGCTGCGGGGAGATGATGGAGACATCCAGACACCTTTTCGAGTCCACCAGAGGCGGAGGAGGAGAGCTCTAGTGTCACTTTGGATGGACAACTACTTCTTGGAGCATGGACTTAAGACCCCACACGCATGAGTGCGTACATCTGGAAGACCCCACATTGGGAAGATGCATGTGGGTTGCATTATCGGAGTTTTTGACCTTTGGATCATCATCCCAAATCATTCGGACAATGGACCATGATCATCAAGCCATTGATCCACTAGGGGCCTAGATGAGGATCATGATCGTGGACCCCATGGGCCATAGGACATTATTATTATTACTATTTTGTTGGTTAATTAGTTTAGAATTTATTTTATGATTCATAGTGTTTTGAACATTATGCAGGGCGTAGTCCGAATAGGACTTAAACTTAGGGGGGTGTTTTGTAAAATGTCCAATCTAGACATATAAAGGGGAGGACACCCACCTTTATGGAACTATTAAATAGAATGCAATTTTCTTCTCCATTTTGAGAGTTTGAGAAGTGATTTCTCTTTTAATTTCGTGTGTTCATCGAGATCGGTGGGTAGTCGAGGGAGGGAATCCCGTATATCGAATTATCTTCTTATTCATTCTTCTTCTTCAAAGGTATTTTCTTCCTAAACCCTCAAATCCCCTTTCTACTCCTTTAATCCCTTCCTAAGCCCTACATGCATGGATTTGGACCATTTCACATATATCTAACATATCATATAATAAGCAAATGAGATGAAAAATCATTCAAGTAAACACTTTTATGAGTCCTATTGATAAGGACATCTAGACACCTTTTCGAGTCTACCAAAGGCAGAGGAGGAGAGCTCTAGTGTCACTTTGGATGGACGACTACTTCCTGGAGCATGGACCGAAAACCCCACACGTACGAGTGCGTGCATCTGGAAGATCCCCACATTTGGAAGATGCGTGTGGATTGCATTATCGGAGTTTTGGTTGCATTATCGGAGTTCTGGACCATTGGATCATGATCCCTAGTCATTTAGACTTCTGGATCATGACCACCGGGCCATTGACCCGCTAAGGGCCTAGATTAGGATAATGACCGTGGACCCCATGGGCCATAGGACATTTGTTTTTTCTTTACTATTTTGTTGGTTAATTAGTTTAGAATTTATTTTATGATTAATAATGTTTTAAACATTATGCAGGGGAGTAGTCCAAATAGGACTTTAAGTTAGGGGGGTGTTTTATAAAATGTCCAATTTGGACATATAAAAGGGGTGGACGCCCACCCCTATGGAACTATTGAATGGAATGGAATTTGCTTCTGCCTTGTGAGAGTTTGAGAAGTTATTTCTCTTTAATCTCGTGTGTTCATCGAGATAGGTAGGAAGCCAAGGGAGGGAATCCCAAATATCGAATTATCTTCTTCTTCATTCTTCTTCTTCAAAGGTATTTTCTTCCTAAACCCTCAAATCCCCTTTCTACTCCTTTAATCCCTTCCTAAACCCTAAAATAACCCCACAAAACCACTCCGTCCCTAAACCATTAGCCAATCCACATCCTAAACCTAACCCAACACGTGAATAGTGCAAGTGAACAGTACGGGTCCCTTCTTCCCCTTCTTTCTTCTCTCTCTATAATTCTAGCCTCCTCCCCCTTCTTTCTTCTCTTTCTCTATAATCCTAGCCCCCCTAAAACCCTTGTCCTATTTCACTTCTATAAACCCTAATTCCCAAATTTAAGAAACCCTAACCCTAATTCCTCAATCCGAACCCTAATCCCTTCATTCATTTAGCCAATTAACCATTGCTTTTGTGATTCCTTTATGTGATTTGTGATAATACATGTAGAATTGAATTATTCCTATGCTAGATGGAAGTCCCAACTTCCATGGGTACCTAAATTTATGTTATTTTGTTTCTAGCATGTGGCTTGCATATATGGATGGATGTAACATGGTTTTCTCTTGATTTCCTTAATCAATGGAATGCTGAATTTTTATGGTTCACTTTACTTATGCTTAATTCGAAAACTAACCTCACCAATTCACATAGCATGTGCATCCGTCCTGCATCACCTATTATGGCCTTCCTCAGATTTGTTGAGTCGGTTGAAGGTGATCCGGTTGTCCTAAAGAAGGTACAAGTAGTGTTCGAAGTGTCGGTATCGCTACAAGTTTTGCTAGTCGGGGATACAAAAACTATATCAATATTGCCGATAATATCACTGATAACCGGAGATGCGGGGAAAATGGTAGAATTTTTCAGGGAAACTTGAAGAGATGCTAAAATACACATTTGCATATTTAGGATCAAAATTTTTGCAAAAAGAATGCCTACATGATAAGTTTCCATTTAATGGAGGCCTAAAAGCATGTGTTGTCACAAGAAATCAGTCCAAATATCCCATCCATCTCATCTATCCATCCAACCATCCATCCAACTTCCAACCTTCCATCCAAACATCCATCGATATTTCAGAATATCGACAACACAAGATATTTCACAATAAATTGTCGACAAATAGAAAAGAAACGAAAGTTTGTGGTCTCAATATCACCCATGTTGCGATAACCATAATATAATTGAACACTGCATACAGCCATGTGACCATAAAAATTTATGAAATGAGAATTTTTTTAATAAATAGTTTTTTGGTGATATCGATACATTGGCAATATTATCGAAATATCATTGATACAGTGGCGATACAAGCGACACATGGAATTTACACGGTTGAAAATATTGGCAATACATTAGCGATATCGATACATTGGCAATACAAGAGATACCTTGAATTTACATAGTTGAAAATATTGGCGATACATTGACAATATTGATACATTGGCAATACTTAGTGAATCATCTCCAGGCGGGCCACATTGAAGACCTCACATGCATGATCGTGCATTTTCAAAGACCCTACACTAGGAAGATGCATGTGGGTTGCTTATTAAGTTTGGACAGTTGGATCTTGAGGATGCTTTAATCGGATGGTTGGATCATTTTGATCTTAGATCATATTGATCGTAGACTTCAGGATGTTTTAGATTTATTTCTTTTATTTAGTTGATTATTCATGCTGGATTTATTTTGATATTTTGTTGAGATTAAGGGGTTAGGAACAAATGTTATTTCATTGAGCATCCTTATCTGAGGATTTTCATCTGAGAGCATCTTTTCATAAAAAGTCCATCTTGAAACTATAAAAAGGCTTGGACGTTTGGTCCTATCCCATTATTGAACATTTAAAATAAATAAATAAATAAATCTCTCTCTCTCTCTCTCTCTCTCTCTCTCTCTCTCTCTCTCGCTTTGAGATAGAAAATCTCTTATGAATGGAAATCAATGGTGTGATGCCAAGGTGTGAAAGCATAATCTATTCCCTATGTTTCTCTTTGAAAAGGTATTTCTCTCGTCTTTCTCATCTTCCTTTCAAACCCTCTTTTCTTCTACTTTCCTTCTCAAAACCCTAAATCTCTTTACTCTTTCCTTCTAAACCTAAACCCATTGCCCCAAACCCATCTTTTCTTATTCCTCACTCCACCAAACCCAACCCAACTCAACACCATCAGCCCCTACATGTACAGACTACCTATCCGTACTAGTCAGGCTGTACAACTGTATGGACAGGGTCGTACAACTGTACGGTCAGCCCCTTCTCTCTGTTTTTCTTCCCTTTCTTCAAACCACCTTCCTATCCCTTAAACCCTAGTTCCTATTTCCTATAAAATCCTAAATTCCCAAATCCTTCCAAAGCTCTAATTCCTTTGAAATCCCTAACCTTACATACCCAAACCCTAACCCTAGATTATCATATCCTTAACCCTAAAGAGAACAAATCAGTCCATTTGAATTAGACCTAAGCCTATACTAAAGTGGAGGTTCTACCTTCCATTGATCCTTTGAAATTCATGTTTTATATGGTTTAGTTTATTGTGGGATTATGATTTAGCTTGAAATATAAATTTTATTATTTATTTGATTTCTTAGATTTGTGGTAGGTTAGTATATTTTATGCTTTGAATTGCTCTTTAATCTATTTATAATTTCCTTGCATCATATTTAGTCTAGATCACACGTCATGCATCAATAGGTCCTTCCGATGTTGAGGGAAATCTTCAAATCAATGAAACAAATAAATCACATTTTAGGTCTAACCAGTTGGATTAATTCAAATGAGCTAGGAGTGAAGTATCTTATGGAAAGGGTAACCCATTTTCTTCACATCTTATACTAGGAATTTAGTGTTGAAAGGAATTCAAAATTATTAGTGCTTCAGCAAAATACCATAAATTTCGGAACACTAGTAGCATTCATTAACATTTGGAGAGATCTGAGAGTGAACTGCTAGGTTAAGCATGTAGTATTGTACATAGGTAAAGAAACAAGTGAGATTGCAATAATGACCAAAGAATGATAAAATAAAAGTATACAAAAAGGTCAGATTATTCAATGACAGTTCTGTTAGGAGTGGAGATATTATGCAAGTATGCAAAGGAAACCATGAAACCAGACATGAAATAAAACATCAAGAACACTTTTCAACAGTACCTGCTCTATGATAGCAAAATAATGTGAGTTAGCCTGCAAAAAAAGGAAAATACACATAATCAGACAGGCTTCTTGAACATACTAACTCCAAAAGGATAAAATAGGAACACTACCTCCAACATGGTCAAGGGTAGTAAAACCTTGGGTCAATAAGCAATTGTCATGAGTATCAAAAGAGGCAACAGACATGCAACATATACCGCCTATCACGATACTCTTTTGAGGAAATATAACTGAATAACTCAAACAACTAGATATCAGCATCCATAGAATTAGCTCTTGTGGGATTTTGGGGTAGAATGAAGGGATATTCGTTTGGAGTTTAGAACAATGTAAAAGCTGTAATCACACATACCTAATATCCTTAGGAAACCAAAAGGAATGCCTAGAAAACATTCAACCATGGTCCAACTTTCAATCTATACATTACCTTATGGTATTCCTGCACTCCCATCCACATATGAGTCATTGTTATTTTCGTTTAGAGGAGAGAGAAGACCAAACACTTCCATTACATATGTTAGAGTTCATTCAATTGGTATCTAAAATGTAAAAGAGCTTAAACGTTGGAAAATTTTAAGTATAGGACTTCCACAAACATGATCAACTAGGCATCAAGCAAGGCAGTCGAACCTTTCTGTTTATGACCAAGCTAGGGATTTAGCTGCAAGGCTAAACATTTATTTTCCTGACCTCCTAGAGAATCTAATGTTATGTCCTCCAATCTAGTGAAAGGTATTCATCAGAGGACCATGTGGGGGGAAGGGGGTTCACTGAAGCTAAGGCCAAGGAGTGTGCCTTCGGAGCGGTGCCTCTGGAATTATATGTGGTCAATGCATACCAATGAAACTGAAAGGGAGATTTTATAGGATAGCTAACAGATCAGACATGCTTTATGGGATAGAATGTTGGGCAGCCAAGGAACAAATGTTTAAGGGATGTTGTAGCTGAAAGGAAGATGTTGACATGGATGACAGGCAACACGAGGAAAGAATTAGAAACGAATGTCATTCAAGGGAGCTTAGGAGTAGCACCAATAGACTAATAAGGAGAAGTCAACATAGATGGTTTGGCTATGGGCAACGGAAACCAAGAACTGCACCAGTTAGGAGTGAGTTGCTTCAAGTTAAAGGCTCCAAATGGGCAAAGTGGAGGCCCAAAAGGACTTTTTTTTTTCTTTTGAGGCCCAAAAGGACGTGAGCGGACACACACAAAGTGAAGACTCAAAAGGACATGAGTGGACACACACGTGTGCCAGCGCACAAAGTGAAGGCCCACAAGGACGAGTGGACGAGGGCGCCCTCCCCTTCCCTGTGCACATAAATGCACGCAACATTCGCAATATCGATACTATCGGCCGATATTATCGATATCACAATCCAACGATACGAAACCCTTAGAAATTCGAAAAAATAAAGAAACTTTGATAAACTCCATCATCCGATATATAGCAAGATATCACAAAAAATTGGCCAATATCGCCGATATTGGAGAA